>MU827789.1:832202-1309185 GCA_029204205.1 Desmophyllum pertusum | reverse complement strand
TTCAAAAACACAGCATAACGCATTAGTGTGGAACTGTGGCCTAAGACATGACCTTTGATTGGTTTTCAACAAAATTTTTGTTTTGGTGCCAATCCTCTTTCAATAAATGGAAGCTTAGGCTGTGATTTGCAGAAGAGAGTTTGGCTCAGAATTCCAGCAGCGCGTTAGTGGGGTAGATCGCGCAAGTTAGGCCCAATTGTACATGTAGAGGGTAAACTTTGTCGCGTATATGGGCCATACTAACAACAAGGCTAGATACACTAATAATTATTATTGGTTTTTCATGTAAATCAAAACTTGCTTTGATTATCATGTACGACACAGAAAATGTCATAGGATTTTGAAACATGTTTTAAACCCCAGTGACAAATTGTCGCCACAGACAATGAAATGATGGGAGTTGTATACGCTATTTTCATGACACGAGTATTGCGAGCTACAGAAGTCACATGTGAAAAGTTGTACCATCTAAATCGGCTCTTATGTGATAAAAAGAGTTATTCAGCGGAAAGTTGTGTAATATGGCTGGGTATTTTTACGAGTCAGTGTTTATTTTTTTCGAGCCTTTATTATACGACATACATGTAATTCTTTCCTAAAATATAGGCTTTCAACAGTGTTTTCCGTAGCGCGCGTTCAGGGGGACTAAGACCCATGTAATACGGTCTCATATTTGCTCTTCGTCTTTGTGCGTATTCGCACTCTAAAATGCTATGTCGTACAGTGTATAATAAACCCAAATAATACCTGCAAAGGAGACTGACGTTAAATACAGTATTCAAAAACTTCAATTCCCCTTTGCAGATTGATGATACAACATGGCAGCTATTAGGAAAAGCTGGTCATTGTATTGATGGAGCCTGCGGGAAAACCTGCCTTCTCATTGTGTTCTCCAAAGATGAGTTCCCTGAAGTTATGTGCCAACAGTTTTTGAGAATTATGTGGCTGACATCGAAGTAGATGGCAAGACAGTAGAGCTAGCATTATGGGATACAGCGGGACAAGAAGATTACGACAGGCTACGACCTCTCTCTTATCCCGACACTGATGTCATTCTGATGTGCTTCTCCATTGATAGTCCTGACAGTTTAGAGAACATCCCCGAAAAATGGACTCCCGAAGTGAAGCATTTCTGCCCCAATGTACCTATCATTCTGGTTGGTAACAAGCAAGATCTGAGAAATGATGAAAACACAAAGAGAGAGTTAGCAAAGATGAAGGCAGAGCCTGTTAAAACTGAGGAAGGAAATTCAGTTTGTGAAAAGATCAATGGCTATGCTTACCTGGAATGCTCTGCTAAAACAAGGAGGGGCGTAATAGGTGTTTTTAGAACGGCCACGAAAGCTGCAATTGACACTAAGACCAAAAGAAGAAAATCAAGTGCAGTATATTGTAAAATGTGTACCGGTGAAGCATTTCTTGTGAGATGGGCTACCGTCGGTTGCATCTAAGTGGAAACAGGTCACATAAAACATGACATGTTTGGTCACCGACCATTTGAATTTGACGGCCGCTGTGTGAACTTTCACACCAGAAATTGTCAACCAGAAATGACTTTGGACCCAGAGGCGGATCCAGGATTTTTTGATAGGGGGGGTCCCCGGGGTTTTCCCGAAAATGTGAAGTAGATGAAGGAAAATTTTTGGAAGTAGACGGCAGTAGTAAAGGCGCGAGGGAGGGGGTGTTTGGGGACCTCCCACAGAATTTTAGGCTCTGAAAAATGCATTTTGGTGGATTCTGGAGATGGTTTTGCTATGGATAATAGAGAAAGCAAAAAACCCTCGACCCTCCCCCTGTATCCGCCACTGGGACCTCACTTTGGTTAAGGCATGTTTTGCAATAAGATTAATTTGTTTGAACACTAAAATGTGTATGTTAGCTGTGGTTAAGCACGGTTTCATTCAAGCATTGGTAACAGACAACTCACTTCAAGAGCCAAAGTTTGCGCAACGGGCCATCAAACTTCAAATGTTCGGTGACTAAACATGTCTTGCTTGATACCAAATTAGGTCATGTTTTTATGTGACGTGTGTCTGCTTAGATGCAACCGACGGTAAAATTCACTGACTGACATGGCATTAACTTTTCTCATTCCTTTTGATTTTTTGGAAGTGAGAGAATTTCTTATTTGCCTTATGGTATTTGTGTTATTTCCCTTCATTTATTGGCAGTATTTTTACTGTACATGTAACAGTTATAAAAATAGTTTTTATTATGATAGTGTTTTTGTCCAATGTTGTGCTTATCTAATTTGAGCTAGCCTGCATAGCAGGCACTGGAGTAAATGAAGCACGAGTTGGAGGGGCGCTCGTGAGAGGAAGAAAATGCATGAGGTGAGAAAAGCGTCTCTTGATTTCTCTCTCGCGCGCCCCTAAAAACTTGCGTTCTTCTTCACCCAGAGCCTGCTACGCAAGCTAAATTTGAGCTGATTGGAAAATCTTATTTGAAATTCTGTGAACCATTGTTTACAAGAAGTACATTGTAGTGTTTGACTAAAAGAAAATTAATAGTTTCATAAAAAAGTTATTTTTTATCTAGAATTTCAACGATTTCAAGGACATATGCACGTATATATATTTTGAGTTTTTCTTTCATTTCTGTTATAGCAACTATTGTTGACTGTACATACTAAGGCTATACAGTAACCAGCATTCTTAGCCTAGAGTGGGATATTGATCAGTAAAAGTGCAAGCCAGGGTAAGCGGAAGTCTTCCTTCACGTACTCGATTCTTCCCGCTGCTTTGGAGATGTTTGCGATTTGACCCAACAAGAATTCCATACTGCTCCACAGAGATCTGTGTAATGTCTCTGATTGGTTGTTAGTTGTGTGCGGAAATTCAAAACGGAGCAACAACCAACTGGAGACATTACACAGATCTTTGTAGAGCTATGTCGTCATGTTTTTGTGTTGAATCCACAGATTCACAAGTTGCGGAAGAATTAAGTGTACAATGAGAGACATACATGACATGTATGTTTACTTAACCTTTTCACTCCCAGAGTCAAACCTTGAGTCAATAAAAGTGGTTTGTTGATGAAACCCTAGTGTGTGACCATTCACATTAAAGCTATTGAGCTGTACTTTCAAGTGGTGCTGTTTGTTTTGACAAATTATTTTGCAATATGAAATTCAAGATTTTTCCCCACAGTTTTGAACTTAGCACTTTTGGGAATGAAAGGGTTAAGGCAAGAGTAAAAGTTGTTTCCTCAAAATGATCTGATAAAATGATCTGAATACAAGTGAAATAACTGAAAATAACGATACTTATATATGTAGTGAAAATCTTTTAAAAATAATCAGAACTACTTTACAGCTATGCGTGATAACAAAGTGTTTTAAATATGTTAGTTGTTAGTAACTATGATAAACTATGTAAAATATTAAACCAAAAAAATAAAAATAATATTGAAAATTAATGTTTGGGCATATACATGTATGGTATTCCATAGCTAAGTAATGTGCAGTAAATCTGAGCTCTTGCACCTCCTCAGTGGGAGCTTTTTCCATTTGGTGGTGGGGTGGGCGAAAAGAAAATTGGCGAGCGGAGCATTAGCCATGTGAACTGACCAGCCTGCATGACAGGTGTAGAAAGGGGGGTGTTTGAGCACAGCACGAAGCATGAGGAGAGACCTCATCCCTCCCCCCCTCCCCTTTCTACTCCTGCCATGCAGGCTAAGCACAGACCAGTCAGCACTCGACTCGTTTCACTCACGACCGCTGGGTTAGTGGGGGAGGGGCGAGTTCACTCATTATTTGTGTATTTTTCCCTAATTTGAATGTAACTGACTCAAAGACTCAACTTAAGTTACATCAGTCAGTCAGTAAGAAGAAAGCTTATATCCTTGGAACCCTTTCACCACTGCTGGCCCTACGAACCCTTTCACCACTGACATTTTAATTAATTTTAAAAACATAAATCTGAACACTGACCTCAGCGGGCCAAATTGGTTAGTACGCTTTGCAGACCTATTTGTCTTTGTAATGATGAAATCATATATGTGAACTGCGGAAATGAAATTAATTGAATAGATGATCAGAGTTATGAATGCCATTTTTGCAATTGCAATATAAGCCAGAAAAAAAATCAGGCTTCAACGGGATTTGAACCCATGACCTGGGTCTTTAATTATATATTACCCATATTATATTGGTACATGTACTCGCTCTCCGATCTGGTCTGGTCTGGACTTGTAATCCCATCCAGGGATCGAAAATATCTAGTTTTTCCCCCGGGAGGTGGACTCCCATATTATGAAAGTGACGGGGATGCTCGTCGTCTCGCATTAGGGGTGTAAATTACGGATTTGGGTATCACTTAGGCCTGGGGTGTTCAGAACGGAACGCTGATATTTTTAGCCATTGAGGTATCGTTTAGGGTTGCACACACAAAAATAAAATAAAAAACACCGTCATACTGTGTTGGTAGTCTCATTACCGTAGATACTATAACTCTTCTTTGCCCATGCCTCTTTCAGAAAGGTATCTTTTAGGGGTCAAATCAAGCTTGAGCCACGCCCAGATTGGTCTCCTTTAGGGTTTAATTCAAAATTTCCGACGAGCAACCCCGTCACTTTCATATGAGAGTCCAACCGGGGGTTTCCCAACAACTCGCCATAACCAGCAAAGAGAGGCATAGCTGTGACGTCATGAATTAGTGGGAGAGAAGGATTCGGAGAGGAATTAATGCCCGGGGGGGGGGGGGGGGTACTCCCTTATATACGCTATATAGGACGTGCCGACAGGGTATGGTTTTTGAGCATTTTGCTCTGGAACAGGGTATACCAAAAGGCATTTTTTGGTCTGGAGCAGGGTATCAGTTTCCCAGAAGTTGGCACGAAGATCGGTAATTTATACTCTGGAATAGGGTAGACGACGTCTACGTTAGTCAGACGAAACGAAACGCGTAGGAGTATTAAAGACGCTTTACAGCTACACGTTCGCAGTGCTGCTTAGTAGTTTAGCCTTTTGGGTTAGAAAAAAATCGTTAAAAATCCTCTGGAACAGGGTATCTTTTTTCAACATTTAGTCTGGAACCGGGTCGCAAAATTAGCGTTTTGTGCTCTGGTACAGGGTAAGGGTTTTTATAGCCCAGCGACACACCCCCACCCAATTTTTTTGGGAGTACCCCCTCCCCCCCCCCCCCCCCCGGAATTAATGCCTTGGCGCTTGAGGGCGCTTGACTCGCTTGTTCCAGAGATCGAGAGTGGACTGGGGAGATGAACTACTGAAGATATAGATGCTTCTGTTTTTTTTTCCGCGCACTTTCTCAACTTTTCTCATTCGTTTCTTGTTAATAAAAAAACAACTGATAAAAAAAACCACGAGGGCATCTGAATGCACAAAAGCTTGTTTCGAGCAGTAGCTTGTTTTTAACAACCGATCTAGACAAACAATTGTCCATTATGTTTTAAAAGCGATTTCAATTATTTCACGAATTTCATATAAATAAGCCGGCACAATGACGCACAGCATCAGCCAATTGAGACACGTGGGTATGTCAGCTCCCACTGTGATGTTTAGTAAACTTTGGTTACCATGGTGAATATTTCAATATGTGCGTACGCAATGAATGACCTCGTATTTTATGGAAATCCGTACGCATAATTGGGCTTTATATTCGAGTCTGCCAAAAACGGTTCGTTTCAAGGGAGTATGAATTCAGACCCATAGTACTGATTATCAAATACAAGGCAACTTTGGATAATCGATAGCAGAGTTTTGTCGAGAGAGTGAGAAAAAATAAACTTCACACTGGCGACAGTCATGTGAGTAAAGAAAACAGTTGCGTGACACACGCGAAGATCCGCGAGACCGTGACCACTTCATATGAACAAAGAGCATTGTAATCCAACAACCATTAAATTTTTGAGTTCTGATCTAAGACAGCATTTTTGCTGAGTTATGTCAACTTTGAACTTGTATCCACGAAGAATGAGAAAGCGAGGAAATACGTCAACACCCTATTCTGCTTGTTGGCTATTGTCACGCAACCGGAAACGCCAAGCAAGTAAAGGTTTTCAGATCGAATCCTGTTTTTGAAAGCTTTAAAATCATTTCAGAAAACTAATTTGTTCCTGATATGGTGTAGAATATATGATAATCTCTTGATTTTAACAATGTTGACCAGCTCAGACATGTTCCTAACAAAGGGATCGATGAAAAATGCGTCTAAAGACAATTTCGACGGATTTATATTCGGTGGCTATTCTTAGAACACATGTCCGTCCAATGAAAAGCTTCGTTATAAGAAAATACGAAACAGGAATGCAAAGAATGTGGCTAAGGCGAACCTCGAAAACTTCAATTATAATTAGCCAAGCGAAACCAGTGATAGATTAAAAACCTCGGGAAATTTTGCTATTGGATAAATGAAATTTATTTCGGTTTGATTAACCGGTGAAAATCTGTTAAATTCGTCAGAGCAAAGGCTTTATATATGGCTGGTTGAGAATAGAACACGATTTGTCACTGGTTGTATTCAGTGAAGTGTAAAATCGATTGTTTTTTGACCAATCAGAAGAAAGGATAAGCCCAAGGGATTTACCGCAATGTGGTGTGAGGTCAGCGGCCAATAATAACCGAACCCCCCTATAGGCTAAATTGAAGGTGTGGCTTGGATGCTTGGTGATCGACTCTCGGCCATTTCCTGATTTCTGAGTTCGTCGGTTCTGGCTCATAGCGAGGGATAGTTTTACTTGGATTTGGAAAGGTAGGTCAGAAAATATTACTTCTAGAAGGCTGTAGGATCGGAGATCGTGTACTAGTTGAAGGGTTTGAGGCGCTGATCAAGCTAGAAGTTTGTTTAGTACATCAGAATGGCTGCGATCTCGACCGACCAGGAGAGCAAATTCTTTACGGTGTTATTTCACAATCCATCCCGATTTTACCCCGGTAGCCAACCCAAGAAATCCAAACCTGGGCATGTTTCTTTGCCGATTCCTTTCACTTTTAGTGCGATTTTCGATGAGTTTCCCTTTGTAAAATACCGCCAAACGATGGATGTTGAAAAATGTGTTCAGTAAACTACGGGTGTCATGCTTCAGCAGCTCTGTTACATGCCGCTATTTAGTTGGGTTTAGAATTTGCTCTCCTAACCTTGTACATATTTCATCTGTAACTAGCTAAAATACTGGTCGTTGCCTGATACGGGAAGAATATGAGTTTGTGGAGGGGTGTTTTGAACAATTAACCCAATGGTACTCTTGGAGGACGCTGGCGATCGATCTCGCGTTCCTTGGCTAAACTTTGCACTGTACAAACCGGCGAATTTTAAAAGCGGCCCTTTGGCCTCGCAATGTTACCGCCTTTTGCTATTCAATGGAAATTTCCCTTCGTTTTGCTAAATTCCAATCAGTAAAATTTAGTATTTTTAAGTATACCCGTTTTCTTTGCGACGTAGTTCAGTCTATTTCCAAATGTTTCAAGCTTATCGTCAGTCAACATTTATTATAGTAAGCTTACAGCAGCATCGAATAAAGCAAATTAGTTTTCTTGTACAGACCGTGGTTTTGAGGTGAAAAATCATCCGTTCTGTGATCTTGTATTGGTTTACGATAAAATGATTTCCTCGGTCCATGCTCCGCCCAAGCTTTTATAGTCTGCTTTTTTGGGTGAAATTATTCGGTAAATTGTTTTATGAAACACATCTTGTAAGTTTTATTGATTGAATTGTTTAGTTCGATCCTAGACGAAGGTTATTTCAATTTTTACAAGTTCTTTGATATGAAGTGATCGATACTCGGCCAAACTGTTAGAATAGAACTTTCTATAGTTTATATTTACAAAGGAAAACATTGGATAAAATAATAACAAAGTGATCTGACCCAAAAGGGACTTTTAAAATATCACAAAGCTGAACTTAGTATACCATGAAGTAGTTGATTGTTTGTGAAAGTGCTAATTTTGAGATGTGGAGTTATGTAACTTTTAGGCAAATTGTGAGTTCTGAAAGGCATTTTTTTAATTTCAAACTCAAAGGAAATTAGCCCCTGCCAGTTTCACTGTAGGATCTACAACTCGAATTGTGAAGAGGAGAAGTACCCCAGGTTATTGCTCGCTTTTTCTATAGCGTAAGGATTTTGGCAGGTTATTGTTGCCTTCAAATTAGGATTGGCGTGAGAGCGCATTCGTGCATCCTCTTGACAAACGATGCCACTTTATGAAAGAAATTACAGAGAAAACGACCTTTTTTCTGGCAAAAAGTGAACCTTCCGAAGAGATACGTTTTTTTTGCAAGTCTCGGAAGACAAGATATTCCAGAAGAGTCAGCGGCATAATGGCTGTGTCGTCACAATCACAGTTCAAACAACGCTTTGTTGAACAAGCTCTTCAATGATCAAACACTGAAAAAAGGTGAGTGTCACTTTTAGTTCATTGTAGTTAATTGTACTGCAGGGTTGGAAGCTTAATTGTGATAGCATTTGCCGTCTGGGCAAGTGACTTGAATTGCGCCCAAAAATCTACCATTTCTACTCCCAATGGATTGAAATTCGCCTGGGTGATTGATTAATTGATAAGTGATTGCTTATTTCTATCCCCGTAATGTAAACAAAGTTTGTGGTTGGTGAATACATGTATTTTTACAGGTCTGTGTTTTATTGTGTTACATGTAGTTCGCAGAGGCCTTTTGCTTTGCATGGCGCGACAAGCAAGGACTGATAATGATGATGATGTTTTAGTTTGCATATCATACTTTTCCTTACGAGTCCACGATTAGCTAGTACAGTCGGTTAGCAGAATGTATTCTTTAGTTTAGGGCGGATACATCATGGTGTCAAGGCGGCTATCGACCAAACCTACTGATTTATACAGAGCTGTACTGACTATAAATGAAATTGTGAATGAAAGCACATCAAAAATCACTTGCTGAAACTATTTCTGCCATTGTTTTCACAGAACTATACTGGCTAGTGGAACTAAAGGGAACAATGGTTTATCACCCAGAAAACGACAAGAAAGCATGTTTTTATATAGATTAGTTTGACAGTTCTTCATGTGAAGATGTAAGTGAAGGAGTCACAGTTAATTACGGTTCAGTTTTCATTCTGTTGTATGGAATTTTTTAATAATAAATTATAGACTGGATTCTGCATGCACTCTGATAGATTTTTAAAAAAACCCTGTTTTATCTGAGTATAAAACATAGAAAAGCCATGTTTTATCGTTTCGCACGTGTTTAATCCATTAAATGAAGCATAAAAATAAAATGCCTTGTAAATCTTGCTGTAGAAGTAACTTGAAACTTTGTAAGACACGTTGAAGGCAAACGGACAAATCTTCCCACAAAAGTAGGTAAACTGACACTATATACATGTAGTTGCTGAATTTATAACAGTGCAGGAATCTTGTGGCCAGTTTATCACACCTGGATAAAGTATGGAAAATAAACTTTATGTATTGAAAATGCTTAGAATTTTGTGGCAAGTTGCAACATAATTTTTAATTGAAGTCTATCATTGTGCTTTCTCCAACTCTGCACCCTGCACTATGGAACCCTCTTCTGAATACTTTAAAAAATGCTGCTTCTTTGCCAACTTTTAAAACTGCTCTTAAAACATTTTTATTTAGGAAAGTTTTTGAACAATGATTTTTAAAATGATTTTATTTATTTATATACTTGTACTGTAAGCGCATTGAGTTTTTTAAATGCACCGATAAAAACATTATTATTATTGTGAACCAAATAAATAAGTGTAAATGGTTAAATTGCAACTTTACTTGCTTGGAACCCGTAGTAAGCTTCACTATTTTGTTTAAACATTGGAAATTACCTATTGCACTCAAAAACTGTCTAGTGCCTTCAAACTGACTTATTCTTGTACAAACAAAGTCAACTTAAAAAAACACTGACAACAGGGGCAGTTAAGGCATGGTTAAGGGTGATTTTATGTACTGATTATACCCAGCCATATTATGACCAGTGTACACCTTTCTAGTAAAAGCGCCACCCTCAGATATGCCTGTAATACATTAGTACTCGCATTGTAAAATTATGTTTTATTAACGCTTACTACTGATATACTGTACAGAGCCTGTTAAATTCTAAACCAGCGTACAAGCGTATGAAATTAATCCTGCAGCTGACACAATGATGTATGGGACCTAGATGTATATTTTTTATCACACAGTTGAATGTCTACTAGATGTTATAGCTACATGTATATATTGAGGCACAATGACAGAACTTGGCTTTTGCTTACCTTAATTCTCTCCGCACCAGAACACCAGAAGGCGCATCAGGCCACTTCAACTTTATCAACAGCCTTTAACCCTTTGACTCCAAGAGTGCTAGGCTCAAAAGTGAGGGGAAAATCTTGAATTTCATTTTGTAAAATTGTCAAAAACAAACAGCACCACATGAAAGTACTGCTCAACAGCTTTTATTTGAATGGTCACACATTAGGGTTTCATTCACAGACTCCAAAAGTTAGAACCACATTTATTGACTCAAGGTTTGACTCTGGGAGTGAAATGGTTAAATTCTTGTTTTGCTTGCTATTACTTATGTTCACTCGATTACAAGGGAACATGGATAGACTTAAACATAAACTTTAATTCCCCTTTGCAGATTGAGAGTGCAACATGACAGCCCTTAGGAAAAAGCTGGTTATTGTAGGTGATGGTGCCTGCGGGAAAACCTGCCTTCTTATTGTCTTCTCCAAAGATCAGTTCCCTGAAGTTTACGTGCCCACGGTTTTTGAGAATTATGTGGCTGACATCGAAGTAGATGGCAAGACAGTAGAGCTAGCATTATGGGATACAGCAGGACAAGAAGATTACGACAGGCTACGACCTCTCTCTTATCCCGACACTGATGTAATTCTGATGTGCTTCTCGATCGATAGTCCCGACAGTTTAGAGAACATTCCTGAAAAATGGACGCCCGAAGTAAGGCATTTCTGCCCCAATGTACCTATCATTCTGGTTGGTAATAAGAAAGATCTGAGAGATGACGAAAACACAAAGAGAGAGTTGTCGAAGATGAAACAAGAGCCTGTTAAATCTGAGGAGGGAAATTCAGTTTGTGAAAAGATCAATGGCTATGCTTACCTGGAATGCTCGGCCAAAACAAAATTTGGTGTAAGAGAAGTATTTAAGACGGCTACGAAAGCAGCACTTGAGAAAAAGAAGGACAAAAGAAGAACCAAATGCAGTATATTGTAAAATGTTTGAACTTGTTCCACTGAACTTTGCTTTAATATGATATGCTAGAGTTGACTGACTAACATGAAAAAAACTTCTCCCATCCTTTTCACTTTTAAGGGTGGGTCGATCTGATGAGAGAGAGAATTCTGTCTTAGGAGAGTTCTGTAGTTATCATTTATTATTAATTTGAATTATTAGTATTGTTACATAACCATGCACTGTCCAACACGTGTGGCGTATTTCTGGTGGCGAGATTATGCATCCTAGTATTTCCGTAAGGCAGCAGCTTTCATTGTAACGAACGATACATCGCCATGCCATGATGTAATATTATACCATAGAATCCTAGAAGTAGCGACCCTCCCAAAGTAACAAGTTCAGCAACCTCTAGTAGTTCTCGAGGTCTCAGAAAATACATGTAGCAACCACCTCAAAGTACAGACCCCCTCCCCTGAAAATATCTAAAAACCACACTAGCTCGTGTTACAGAGTGTAACAAGAAAGTAGCGACTAACAACTACCCGTAAAGTTTTTTGATCAAAGAGGTTGTTGCTAAAACTGAACGTAAAGATCCTCGGTAGATTTACTTTGAGGATTCTACAGTATGTTTATTAATTGACGTGTATAAAGAAATTTTGTCTTTCTATTTTGAAGTAAATCAATATTGAATTTTCATGTGTCTCGTTTCTCTCTACAAAAAAAATGCAAAATAACGGAATATGTTGTACTTTGTGATTTTCTCTTATTTGGCAACATCTTTCATCTTTAATAGCAGGATATGTTACTGTTATAAAAATAGTCTAGGGTAGTTTTTGTATCTTATGCCATTCTGCTTATCTTGAACTGGAAAGGTTTTAAGTGCGACATTTCCATTGTTTGTAAAAGGAAAATAGAATGTCCCAATATTACTAGTTTCATCAAAATAATAATAATTATATATTTTTTCCTGGAATTACAAGGACACTAAAAAATGTTTCTTCGAATCTGAAAATATAATAACCAAGTCACTCTCTTGGATGGATAAGAATTTGGGAGGGCTCAAGCGTAATGTAATAATAATATTATTGTCTACAGCGTAGCTGTGACTTTGACATAAGCTTGAAGAATCTTCGGTATAGCAACCCTGTGTGTGACAGGGAAGGTATACTATTTTTAAAAACTTTGATTTGTGTATGTAATATGCAATGTAATAAAATGCTGTTGATTTAAAGGCTGTAATTCATGAATGGAGTTAGCCCTTTCAGTTTGACCAGTAAAATAATTAAACCATTGTTATTTTCAGACCTTTGTATCTGTGTTTTATGGAATAGGACTGAGTGGAGTACCAGAGCTGCAAATAATTTTTTTTTCTTGAAAGGACATTTGGCCGACTTAGTCACCATTTTGGTCAGACAAAACAAAAATGAGGTCGGACATCATACTACAGTACCGCTTGATAAGCGAACCTGCTAATCTACGCGTTGTCAATGCAGTGTAAACTAGTTTGCGTTTAGAACAAAATGTGTTATAATGCATTAATTAGCATTGGAAGGCAAAAAAATTGTCTGGACATTATGTCCGACCACAGTTGGGATTTCATCGGACATTGGCAAATTTTGGTCGGCCATTGTCCAATGAACCGACTGTTATTTGCAGCCCTGGAGTACCAATACTAATTATTCATCATACTATGTTCACACTAAGACTGAAACATGTTTAGAGAAAACACGTTTCCCTATAAACATGTTTAAAATAATTATTATTATTATTGAATTGTTCCCATATATTAGGTATTCATTTCATGCACGCTTCGTGGCTGCATGGTACTATAATTTATGCGTGTAATGTTTACGGTACTCGCATCAAATCTTTATGTTTACACTTACAATGTAAACTGTCAAATGGAGCTCGAACTTGCTGTTACATTCATTCTGTGGTTTAATCTCACTTGTCAAGCCCTTCAGGCACTTGCTTAAACTCTGCTTTTGGCCGCCATGTTTGAAGGAGCTATGTCACGATATTTGAAGTCATTTTTGCAAAGTACAAAATCACCTACAAATTGAAGAAAGCCTCAAAATAATAGTTTATTAAGGTAGAAAAACACCAAAGAGGTGATAATAAATCAAACAGGAACAAGAATGGTTCAGGATGGAGAAGATTAAGATGGATTGCGAATGGCGAACTTGAAAGAAAAAAAAACGCGCCATCCATGACGTAGCCCCTTTAATGTGTTTTGTCTGGCTTAGGTCGAAACTACCTCACAAGGCAGTTTCAATCATGCTTAGAATGAGAATAATAATATCACGATTCGCGCCATTTACCGCCTGATGTGAACACTTTTCATAGCAAAACTTGTTTCATTCGTGATCAGACTAAATATGTTTCAAAAAAAATAAATGAAAAATAAAAATAAAATAAAAAATATGTTTCATCCTAGTGTGAATGCAATATTGGTAAACCACAATCATGATTACTGCCAAATTGAAGTCCTACTGCTGTTTTGTAGTTGAGCAAAGTTGTTGAATCTGATTGGTTGTTAGTAGGCCCTAGGACAGTATACACATGACATGCCTTGAGGGATAAATCATTGATTTTATTTTGTTTGTTCCCCAAGCGTCATATCCAGGTTATAATGTTTATTATATAGAATTGGGCCTATAGGGACAGACCATTGTGAGGGGGGTGGGCACCCCATTATTATGGACACCCTCTATTACGGACAAAATCCAGCCCTCCACTCGGCGAAAGCTATAGAGGTTTGACTGAAAATGACTCCCGCTATTGCAGACTCCCACTATTACATACTCCAAACTACATCCCTGTTTCGTGGTATAGTCACAACAATTATCCGTAGTTTCAAACTTACATGGTACAAGTTCGAATGCAAAAAAAAAGAACTTGGCTGGAATATTTACCCAATACGGGCCTTGTGCTATACAATAACATCTATTTATCATATGACAGCATTTTAGAGTGTGAGTATACACCAAAACGAGTGCAAATATGAGACCGTATTACACCCGTCTTAGTCCCTCTGACTGCACATAAAAAGCACTAAGGGGCAGGAGCCGGTAGTAAAATGTACAGACCCTCCTGTCCCCCCTCACTTATTTGACAACTAATATAATTTTTGTAGCACATGTAGCAAGGTGTGCTAAAAAAACAAATTGTTTGGGCTGAGTTCTTGTTAATATTGATCATTGGAGGTCCAAATGTAGCATTGCAATGTTGATCTGCATACTTTAAACTTCTGATAAGGGATGGACTATTTTATTGGGGGGGGGGGGGGTTTGGGCAATTACCAAAAAAAAATTCCTGCACAGCAAAGTAGAGAAAAAAAAATCGTGCAAAGCGAGTTCACTCACTCACTCACAAGCAAAAGGTGAAAAAAATTATTGCACACACACAAAAAAATTGAGCTCAGAAAAATTGCCCAACCCCCCCCCCCCCCCCCCCCCCCAAAAAAAAAAAATAAATAATAAATAATAAAATGGTCCATCCCTAACCAAGCTCTTTTGTACAAAAAATTAAATGTTAAAAAAAAAAAAAATGGCAAAACATCATTTTTTGAGCAGTGCGTCTTAGCGGTCCATATTGCAACATTTGGACGGCTCGGGAAACCAGTCAGAATGCTCCCTTTCATTATGGACTAGTTTGCTAATACCAGGCAGTATAGCTTACGCATAAAAATATGAGTGGACTTACATTGAAACTTTAATTCAATCACTTTGCAGATTGAGGATTCAACATGACAGCTATTAGAAAGAAGTTGGTTATTGTGGGTGATGGTGCCTGCGGGAAAACCTGTCTTCTCATCGTCTTCTCCAAAGATCAGTTCCCTGAAGTTTACGTGCCCACGGTTTTTGAGAATTATGTGGCTGACATCGAAGTAGATGGCAAGACAGTAGAGCTAGCATTATGGGATACAGCAGGACAAGAAGATTACGACAGGCTACGACCTCTCTCTTATCCCGACACTGATGTCATTCTGATGTGCTTCTCCATTGATAGTCCCGACAGTTTAGAGAACATCCCTGAAAAATGGACGCCCGAAGTAAGGCATTTCTGCCCCAATGTACCTATCATTCTGGTTGGTAACAAGATAGATCTGAGACATGATGAAAACACAAAGAGAGAGTTATCAAAGATGAAACAAGAGCCTGTTAAATCTGAAGAGGGAAATTCAGTTCGTGAAAAGATCAATGGCTATGCTTACCTGGAATGCTCTGCTAAAACAAAGGAGGGCGTAAGAGCTGTATTTATGTCGGCCACAAAAGCTGCACTTGAGAGCAAGAAGAGGAAGAAGAAACCCAAATGCAGTATATTGTAAAATGTTTGAACTTGTTCCACAGAAATGACTAACATGAAAAAAAACTTCTCCCATCCTTTTCACTTTTAAGGGTGAGCAGAAGCTAGGAGAGTTCTGTAGTTATCATTTATTATTAATTTGAATTATTAGTATTGTTACATAACCATGCACTGTCCAACACGTGTGCCGTATTTCTGATGGCAAGATTATGCATCCTAGTATTTACCTTTGCCTTAATAAGAGGGGTGGCGGGTCTGGCAAAATCTTAGTCTAGTTTCACGGGTCTCATAGTCTCATTTTTGAGCGGTTCTGTTCGTCTCGCAGTCATGATTTTTTCGCAAAGCCAATTTGGAATCTCGGTCTTGCAATCTAAAAATTCAAAAAGTCTTGGGCTCGCAGAGAAAAACGCAGTCTTGCCACCTCGCAAAGTCTCGAATTTACCATTAGCCACCCCTAATAAAGCAGCTGAGCTTTCGTTGTACTAAGGATACAGTACATGGCCCTGTGGGGATGCAATAATTATGTTTATCAATTGACAAGTGTATAAACAAACTTGCCTTTCTCTTTGAGGTCTATAATATTATCGGCTTTCCGTGTGTTTTCTTAGCAATAGTCCCTTTGCGTGACGTGCATGCCACAAATAGAACGCCGTTCTAGCTCGCAAATTACGCAGTAGGACATTAAAAATATTGTGTGGTTCCAGAAAATATCCATTACCCCCTCCCCCCATGGAATGTTATTTGGTTTGGACCCCCACCCCCCTGGAAATTCCAGTTAAACTTCATACCTTGCTTTGAAAAATGTTGGCTTTTGAGACCCCCCACCCCCCCTGCCCGTGGAATTTCCAATGACCTTCCTTGGGATGGGTATGGGTATTTTTATGGAATCGCACATTGGGGACAGTTAAGCTTGACTTGTGTGAGTTGCTTCATTTTGTAAGACTGTCATTATTTTGCAGTCCAGCATTGCTAATTTTGTACCATGTGACCAGGTTGCGCACAGGTCCTCGACAAAAAATAGCAGTATAACTGATTATATGTATTAGTGATAGAATTCTCTTCGGGATAAAAGCTACTGTTATCAAATTAAATAGATTTTGTAGGACAATTTTTGTATGGAATTTCAAACCATTTTACAGGACATCATTGTGTCCTCAAATCTGAAAATGTAATATTATGACCAAATGACCTGGATGGTAGAGAATATGGGAGGGTTCACGCCTAATATAAAATATATATACCGGTATGTGTAGCTCCAATGTTGATGCAAGCGTTATTAGTTGTTTGGTATGATTTTAGAGAAGTTTGATTTGTGTATGTTATTATATGCAATGTAAGAAATGCTGTTGATTTAAAGGCTGTAATTCATGAATGGAGTCCAGTTAAATAATAAAACCTTTGTTATTTTAAGATGTGCGATTATTATTGTTGACATTCATGTAGTGTCTCTGATTGGTTATTGTTTAACCTATCAGTGACCACTGCTCTCTCTAGTGTACCACATTAGTATGGAATACAGTCGAACCCCGATTAAGCGGTCACCATTGGGAAATGGCAAGTGGCCACTTAATCGAGGTGGCCGTTTAAACAGGGTTTCGTCAGAAATGAGCATAAGGCGTGAATACAACACGCTTGGAGTCTTGTGACAACTGTTGTTTGAATGTTTTAATCATTCGTCACCTTCTATTTTGGACTCTTATCTGTCATCAGGTTTTTCAAAACAAGGCCAAACTACGTGTATCAGATTCTTGGTGGCCGCTTAATCGGGGTAAAAACAATAGGAAAGACCTCATCGAGAAGGCCAAAAGGTAGCCGCGGCCGTTTAATAGGGGTGGCCGCTTAATAAGGGTTTTATTTACAGTATTATGCTGACAATAATTTCGGGACTTTGACAACTGGCCGCTTAACCGGGAGTGGCCGCTTAAGAGGTGAGCGCTTAATCGGGGTTCAACTGTATTTTGAATGTGTGGCTCCAGAAAATATTGATTTACCCCCACGGAAGGCTTGTTTAGTTTGAACCCCCCCCCCCCCCCCCCCCCACACCCCTCCTGGAAATTCCAGTTTATCTTCATACTTTCCTTTAAAAAAAATCGTTTTTTTAGCTCTCCCCGGAATTTCCAATGACCTTCCTTGGGGTGGGTATGGATATTTTCTGGAACTGCACAATACAGATATTTCTGTATTCTGCCAATTTAAGAATATTATTCTCGGCTGAAACTGATATTAATATTTTGCATTCAGGAGACATTCGATGGCGAAAAAATGCAGCAGTAAATTTAAATTTCTGCCATATTTATCAGAAAGGTTTTACAGCTTTGCCTGTATGTGTTTTTAGAAGGCTTTTATTTTTGAGCGATCACAACAGTATAATTTTCACAAAACCCGTGAATCAAAATGCAGTTTTTTGGAAACAAAAGAAACTAATGGTATTAGTGTTTAATAATATGCCAATTCCGATATATTAAAATTCTAACTTGACTCCGAGGCTTAGGGGAATAAAATAAAATAAATTAAATCACATCGAGGTCGAGGGATGAATAAATAATTTATTTTGTTTTATTCCCCTAAGCCTCGGAGCGAAGTTAGAATTTTAATATATCGAAATTGGCCTATTGGCCTTTTGTAACTATTGGTTTCGTGTTCATGTCAATCAAAACAAATTGGCCACTTTTGCTCCGACGAAGGGCTAACGCTCGAAACGTCAGCTTTTAGAAATTCGCTACGGCAGTTAATTTACCTAAAGTTATCAACTGTTCAACAAGTGTTTTGGCCAGGATATAATTGGGCAAGCGAGCCAACGCTGAACAGACAGATTTTAAATTTAACTTGTTTTCTAAAATCTCAGTGATTAAAGATCAAGCTTCAGTTCGAAGGCAAAATTTCAATTTAAGATGACAATTCTGTATGTTTGAGGGCAATTCCCTTGCTCAAAATTAATAAGTGGTTGTGTAAAAATTGTTCCAGCTACCAATTAAATAATTAATACGACCATAATTGACTGGGGGGGGGGGGGGGGGGTTGAAAAACCAGAGGGGGGCATAAAGTAAAATCAAAGCAAGAATAGGGGGGGGGGGGGTGCTCAAGGTAAAATAAGTCACTCAAGAGAGGGGGGGGGGGGGGGCTTAACATTTTATTTCAAGTACATATTACATTGGCGAATCCATACCTATTTATAAGGTTGGGACCGAAACATTTTCGAGGAGGGGTGGGGGGGGGGTCGTACATAATTTCTGACTGATTAGAGGGGGGGCAATAACTAAATTCACTCCTTTAGGAGGAGGGGGGGGGGGGGGGGTATTACCTAATATTGTCTTACATGAAGCCCATTTTCCAACCCCCCCCCCCCCCTCCTGATAATTATTGCACAGTCCCTTATGAAATTGCTTGCACTAAAGCTACGCTTAAAATGTTTTTGCGTTGATATATATATACTGTTTGCACGTTTTGCTTGCTCTGTGTAGCAAACCGAAACGAATGGTCTTGATATGGCTCGACTTAATTTCTAGATGGTAACTTGGCAAGCCATAAACACTTTTGGAATTGGATAATAATTACTCGGAAGTGTTTGATTTTTTTTAATCGCCAAAGAAGTGACGGACTTAGCCGGATTTACGCTTGAATTAACAAAAAAATTATTCAACTTCGCGCGGAATTTTTAATTTTTAATTTCATATTACTTGAAGTTTATGGCTTGCCTTTTCTATCTTCTTGAAATATAATTTGTATGATGATATCACGTTAAATAGTACACGAATGCCGAGCAACTAGAAATCTAGTTACTAAAATGAGACGAGCAGGTTAAAATTATTACAAATACAAAGTTTCAGCACACTAGATCGAACATTGAGGAGGTGGGGACATTTTGGAATCGTTATAATTAAGAGAGTTTATATAGTTGGGGCTGAAGTCACCCGGCCATATAAACTTTCTTAAATATTTTGATTTAAAAATGTTTTCACCGTCTCAATGTTGTGCAGAAACTTTGCAGTTGTACAAATTTTAACCTGCTCTTCTCATTTTTGTAAATAGATTTCTAGCTGCTCGTCGTTTTAGAGCTGATTATTTAAATTTATATCATCATGGAATACACCATCTTGTACACAAACTAATATAACTTTTTGTTGTTGTTAATTTGTGTACAAGACGGGTATTACCCTCCACACCCCCCACCCCCCAAAAAACCCCAGAGAGCTTGCTCGCAGGCTAACATAGGACCAAAGCCCTACGCAGTCTACCCTACACAGTACAACTGTGGTAGCTGAAGGCTGGGTTTGTTATTATTTAATTAAATATATTTGTTATCAATAAAAGAGACAAGAAAATAAACTTGTAAACGACTTTGAGTATATTTATTTTATTGTATGGATCAAATAATACTTTATTTATTAAAATAAGTTAAAGTGTAATACCTAGCGATTAAAATATTTACATGAAAATGTTTTTTTAAAAACGGCGCATGCGTATTTTGGGCACCCGTATTTTATCTACGTTTTTGGCGGGAAAATTAAAATTTTAAACATAGGTTTAAATGAAAACAAATTTTTAAAAGCATTGTAAAAGTATTATATTACAAAAATATTTCATAAGGAGAAAATTTGATTTTTTAAAACACAATCTTGACGCAGTAAAGCGATACGAAAAAAAAATTCAAGCAAATTTACCATGAAAACAAATTTAGGATTTCAAGACAATGTTTGCAATATTTTGTAAAAAGGAAGTTTTGATTTTGCAATAAGCTATGTTATATACACCTATTTCACTTAACGTTGTCGGATAGAAAGCGTAAAGCCTACAAGACAAGATACTGTAGAAGCAGAGACCGATACAACGTAGATTTTTAAGTTTTTAAGTACTATATTTCGACTGGCCAAACCAGTCTTCTTCAGGTACAATGAGGAAATTTTACATTGATACGTGTTATATAGTAGCTACTAACAGTTTTTGCGTAATAACGGAAATACGTCAGAGAGATAACAAAGATTGACAGTAAAACAATAGAATAAAATAATGTAGGGAAACTAAATATCTAATATCTTTCTTCGCGGATGTTAAGGCCATGGGGTTCAAGTGTTCTAGCTTTTGTGATTAAAAAAGCTTCCCTGGCCTTACGTATTGAGTCTCTGTTAGAAAATATTTTTTCAATGGGGATTAATTGCATGTCGTTAGCAGTGTGATTAGGAGAGGAGAGAAAGTGTTCAGCGACTGTAGTAGGTTTAGATTTGGTATTAGGGTTATCTATGGTACGGCGGTGTTCATTAAATCTGTCTTTTAAGCGTCGTTTAGTCTCTCCTATGTATTGTAAATTGCAGCGGTTACATTGAATCATGTAAATTAGATTTTTGGTGTTACAGGTAAGGTTAGATTTGATAGAGTGAGTTTGTCCAGTAGAGAAGAAAGTATAGTTAGTAAGTCCATCAGAAATGTAAGGACAAGTAGCGCAATTCTTTCCACAACGGAAAGAACCGGAAGGGAGTTGTAGATGGGTATTAGTCGAGTTAGAAGGGAGTTTAGCTGTAACTAGTAAGTCACGTAGGTTAGAGGAACGTCTAAAGGCTACAAGAGGCATGTGTTGAAAAGTTTTTTACAGCGGTCAGAAGAGAGGAGCAAATTATAATGTTTTTTTATGATGTTAGAGATGTGTGGAAGTGATGGATTGAAAGTAGTTATAAAAGGTATACGTTTAGGTTTGTTGGTGTCTTTGGTTTGTAAAGTAAGTCCGCGGGGAATGTCGGTAGCGCGTTGTATTTGTCTAGTAAGGAAGTTTCGGTTACAAGACAAGACCGATTGGTAGTCGCATGGGTATTCGCTTGAATTTTGAATACACTTTGAATTTACTTTGACATGATCAAACCGCAAGAAGAATAGCCAGGAAACTCAAATTTACACTTTATTTTTGCAGAAAAGAGCTTTGCGAAAATAGCGATAAAATAAATACAGGAAAAGATAGACCAATTTTTGGAAATTAAGGAAAATCTTAGCCTAACTCTTAGTTTAATTAACTCTGAGTGCTACGTTCAAAACTGAGGAAAACATCTTGAATTCCATTTTGCAAAATTATCAAAAACAAACAGTTCCACATGAAAGTACTGCTCAATAGTTTTCATTTGAATGGTCACACACTAGGGTTTCATCCACAGACTCAAAAGTTACAACCGCATTTATCATGACTCAAGGTTTGACTCTTGGAGTGAAAGGTTAAGTGTTCACGGTTTTCTGATTCGCCACAGTAACAATTAGACGGTTCACAGCCTCTCTATTTTCTCAGATCATTGTAGCCGCGAGCCGCGAAGCGAGCGTGGGGGTAGGAGGCGGGGAAGGAGAAAAAATATCGTTAACCCGCTCCCCACCCCACCCACCCCCACCCCCTCGCGCTCCGCGCTCGCTGTTTAAGCGTCGAGAAAATAGAGAGGCTGTGAACAGTCTAAGTAACAATTAGGAGGTGGGATTTTCATCCCAAGGCAATCTGTAATCAACTCAATAGAACAGTCACAATCAGAACTAGATCTACATGACATCTGGCGTATTTTAGAATCCAACAATGCGTAGTTATACCTGGAGTCAAACAGAACCTTTGATCTTTTCCAGGCTAGATTACTGGCTTATCTCGAATTTCTTGTCAGATAATGTTATAAATAGAGGATATTACACGGCGGCGCGAAGATATGAATTTTATTTTCGAGTGGTAAAAACAATATTTTACGAACGAGCGCAGCGAGTGAGTAAAATATTGTTTTTACCACTCGAAAATAAAATTCATATCTTCAAGCCACCGTGTAATTTCTTTTTATTATATAGATAAACAACAAAAGCACAAACTTTATCGCGAACTCTTGCTGCTCGGTGGCTGGACTTTCCGAATTTCTCTCCTTTCGTCTTCGCTTGCAAGGAACTCCTTGATATGAATAATTTAAGTCATATGAAGTTTTCTTCTTCGTGTTTGCATTTCCTTACTCCTCAGTGAACGATTTCATGTCAGCTTCAGTGAATTCACGAATCTATTGCTCGCCATTTTTCAACCGGTGTTTGGCAGCTTTGCACAAAAAGCCATGCAAAAGCGGGAAATGACGTCATCGATATCCTCACTAGTGAGGATATGGAAAATACGCCACTCGGGTCCCGGATGTAGTTTCGTATGAATTTTACGAGTGGTCTATTTTCCAGTAAAACACTCGTGTCTATATAATAAATGTTAATATTATATCATCCATTAAGACTGACCATTCTGCAATAGTATTTGAATTCCAAAATGATGATGACATAGCCAAGGGACATACGTATGTTGACGAAATAAATCGCTTGATGCCTAGATGGGTTTCGGAAGGAGTACTGGACCTTAGTGACTCCCGTTCTGTTTGGGACTGGGCAGAATATAACATCAAAATATTTTCAAGAAAATATTTGATGGGAAAATGCAAGCAAAGAAGGTTAGATGAGCAACGGCTTCATATAGAATTTCAAGAAGCCAATCTAAGCTTTCAAAATGACTCCTCGCAAGAAAATTTAGCAAAGTTAAATGTTTTGAAAGAACAAATGGAGAAATTTTATGAAAAAAACAAGTTGAAGGTATAATTGTCAGATCTCGCGCTAGATGGTATGAGTATGAGGAAAAAAACTCGAAATATTTTTATAATCTAGAAAAGCGAAATCATATTACGAAGCACATTCGTAAACTCCGTCTAAGTGTTGTAATCACAGCCAATCCTTTTGAAATCTTGAATGCTGAAAAGAAGTATTACGAGAACCTTTATAAAAGAACTCTAGACGTTTTAGAGCAGAATGTCTCCTCCTTTCGCTACGATGATTTACCAATACCAACACTCTCAGCTGATCAAAGAGAGCTTGGAGAAGGACTTGGAGAAGTTTTGAAATCTTTTTCATTGAACAAAGTACCTGGAAATGACGGATTACCAGTAGAATTTTATAAAACGTTTTGGAGTGCAGTAGGCGAATTACTGGTGAAATGTTATAATGAGCCATTTGAAAAAGGACAAATGAGTTCTTCACAAAGACAAGCAGTAATAGGTACACTAATTGAAAAAAAGAACAAGATCGTTGCGATCTTAATAACTGGAGACCGATTTCTCTTCTAAACGTTGAGGCGAAAATAGCATCCAAAGTTATCGCTGAAAGGATAAAAAAACAGCTGCCGGAAATCATACATAACAACCAATCCGGTTATATCACAGGTAACCCAAGCGCTCTATATGAGTAATAGTAACGTAATATAAGCTAGAAGTTTTAAAACAGTTGTCAAAACAATGAATGGAAATTAAAGTTTTATTTACTTCACCCTTATCACTGTTTGTTCACTGTCTTTGTAGTTGAAATGATTTTGGAGTGATTTGGAGCGATTTGGAGCGGTTTTGAGGGAGTTTTTGTTTTTCGATGTATATCTATATATATAATAGGACAAGGTTGGAATCAAGCCGAACGAACAGGCTGAATATACGATCGATTTTCTCCTACAAAAACCACTCGGAACTCATTTTAATCTACCGTATACAACAAGAGATTCCTATCCCACCTTTTTTGCCAGTCATTACACAGTTACATCGATTCTTTAGCCATAAAGAACCACGAAAAAAAGTCCATTCACAATGACTTCGTTTCCATTTATGCGTGGCACAACAAATCGTCCACGCTATGCGCGGGAAGGCCTGGGAAAGAGACCCCACCGGGTAGTAGACGGGAATTTTAGCACGCGAACAAACGAGTGCTCAGGTCCACCCGGCAGCATCAACATTTACTACTTTTCTTTTCAAAGTGGACAACATGTTTGTTTTCCCGGTTCCGGATCGTGAGCAAAGTGAAATTCACCCAATCGCGATCGGAGAGGGGTGAGCACTCGTTTGTTCGCGTGCTAAAATTCCCGTCTACTACCCGGTGGGATCTCTTTCCCAGGCCTTCCCGCGCATAGCGTGGACGATTTGTTGTGCCACGCATAAATGGCGACGAAGTCATTGTGAATGGACTTTTTTCGTGGTTCTTTATGGCTAAAGAATCGATGTAACTGTGTAATGACTGGCAAAAAAGGTGGGATAGGAATCTCTTGTTGTATACGGTAGATTAAAATGAGTTCCGAGTTGTTTTTGTAGGAGAAAATCGATCGTATATTCAGCCTGTTCGTTCGGCTTGATTCCAACCTTGTCCTATTATATATAGAGATATACATCGAAAAACAAAAACTCCCTCAAAACCGCTCAAAACCGCTCCAAACCGCTCCAAATCACTCCAAAACCATTTAAAACTACGGAGACAGTGAACAGACAGTGATAAGGGTGAAGAAAATAAAACTTTAATTTCCGTTCATTGTTTTGACAACTGTTTTAAAACTTCTAGCTTAATATTACGTTACTATTACTCACATAGAGCGCTTGGGTTACCTGTGGTTATATTGCTGGAAGATACATTGGTGAAAATATTCGCTCCATTCTAGACATTATGGATTATACCAAAACTAATAACCTACCTAGTTTATTTATATTTATTGACTTTGAAAAAACCTTTGATAGTTTAGAGTGGACCTTCCTCCATAAATGTTTAGAATGATTCAATTTCGGGCCTATAAGCTTCATAAGATGGATACATTTTTTTTACAAAAACTGATTCAAAGTTGTACCATCAATAATGGCTTATGTTCACACTACTTTAACATCAAAGAGGAGTTCGACAGGGCGATCCACTCTCCTCATACCTTTTCTTAATTGCAGTATAAATTCTGGCCATTGCCATTACAACCCAAGATAACATAAAAGGAATAGAAATTGATGGCATGGAAACTAAACTAAATTGCTTCAATTTGCCGACGACACAACTGCGATTCTGTCTGATCTAAATTCTGCAAAAGCCCTATTTAAAATACTGGACGACTTTGAGAACGGTTTCGGGTTTGAAACTGAATGTTAAAAAAACTGAGGCAATGTGGATAGGATCCAATAATAATAACTGCGAAGATACACCACTTGGCGTCAAGTGGCAAAAGTGTGTGAAAATTCTAATTTTAAAACTACATTAAATCTTCAATATTTCTCATTTCCCTAAATTTAGCCTACAATTTTCCATCGTCGTTCCCAATCCATCTGCGAACAGCAGGTCACGTGTCTCCAAAAATATTAGAGATTTTGATTGCTTCAAAATGGCGGCGGGCTCGCGATTGGCTAATTTTGTGGTCACGTGACCTGCTGTTCGCCAGGGTCTTCTTCGTGCCCACCCGCCATCTTGAAAGCGGAGATGGCCCTGGGGACGAGGTTGGTCGCTATCTGATGACATTCATAGTGTTTAAAGGAGCCATGCCACGATAAATTTTGCCTTAAAAAAATCAGTTATTTTCGACGTACAACATTACCTTGAATCAAACGAAACCATAAAATAATAGTTCACTAAGATACAAAAACACCAGAGAAGAAAGAGAAAAAGAAAAAGAATGGTTAAGATGGGGTGATTGAGATGGATTGGGAACGACGATGGAAAATTGTAGGCTAAATTTTTCAAGATGCGGCATCCGTGACGTAGCTCCTTTAAATCAATTTTTAAGTTACATTTCAAGGCTTTATGTAGGATTTATTACAATCATAATGCATCTTTATAAAAATAATTTATCGTAAAAAGCCATATTTCAGCATACGTAGGCCCCCAATAAAATGCCACGAAAAGAAATATTTTGAATGCTTTACACACTGCTAAATTAAAACGTCCCATGTACAGAGGGGAGGGGGGCAGTAAACGTCGGTCATGAGATAGCAGACAAACGTCATTCTCATACAGGAGAATTGGAAAAGAAAATATCACTCTAGGCAGAAAATTCAATTTTCAAAAACATTTTGTCATCCCTTACGTACGGAGGGCTAAATACCTCCTCAATTGGAGCAAACTTTACAAAACCGCATCCTGTACGAGAAATGGCTTCTGTGGGCTTTTGAAAAGCCAGCAGGGTTGGCTTGGCTTGCATGATTTGGCTGATGTGACGGTTGGCACCACTCTGATCTAAGATAGAAAACTTTATGATTCTTTGAGTAAATGGCCATCTAACTTGAACATCATCGTATTCACCTTTCATCATGTTGACAAAGATTGCTACATCTCTGCCTCTCTCGTTATCCACGCCATTAGGGTACAACCTTATGCCAAGCTTGTATTCATAGCTATCGGTATAAATAGGACAACTGAAAATGGCTGTTGGGACTCCATTGGCATCCGCCTGACGATGCTGCGCAACCTCTGTTATGACCTCAATAAAAAATGTGTGGTTTGGATTTGTCTTGCTCCTCGTGGCTTTTTGTGAATTAGACCTGAGAACAGTGATTTGAGATTTATTAGTTTATAGCATCATTAGATTGAGACCAGGTTCCTTTCGTTGTCATATAATACCGTCAATATTTGATCTTATTATCTGGCTGGCTCCGCTAGCGGGCAAGATCAAAAAATAAATCCTGCATTGTGATTGTCTATCCAAAATGGCAGCATGAAGAGCTGGAGATTGCCCGTGATTTTCCCCCAATAGGACTCAATTGGCCATATAACAAATCCTATATAAAGAGGTTATTCAGCGGAAAGTTGTGTAATACGGCTAGGTATTTTTACGAGTCAGTTTTTATTTTTTCGAGCCTTTAGGCGAGAAAAAATAAACACTGACGAGTAAAAATGCCCAGCCGTATTACACAACTTACCGCTGAATAAATTGTTTATTATACGACATAATATTTTTCCTAAAATATAGGCTTTCAACAGTGTTTTCCGTAGCGCGCGGTCAGGGGGACTAAGACCCATGTAATACGGTCTCATATTTTATTTGCTCTCGTCTTTGTGCGTATTCGCACTCTAAAATGCTATGTCGTATAATAATGACCTATCTCGTTCGATAAAGATGGTGAGATATTAAGAACATAGCCATGATATATCGTAATCGTACAGATGTAGAGAGATCACACTAGCTTGCCTTTCTAGTTTCTGATTCCATAACTGTAGCTCCTGGCGACTACAGTTATGTTCCATAGCCTCCTCCCTCTGACTCAAGGAACTCACTGCATTTATGTGGTCACCATTATGCTGCTGGTAACATGGAGGCTGATCTTCATGTTCATCTGGCCGCCGCCTCGTCCCCGGAACAGGGCAGCTATATCTGCAAGCCTGATCACCACCTGCTTCTGGGTAAGGCTGCCTATTTGGCGTCTCCTGGACAGAGTAGCTCAGTCCATTAACTTGTCCTCCGTCTGCCTGCTGGAAATCCGACTGCTGCTCTTGTCCATTCATCCTTTGACTTACAGCCTGGTTCGTCTCATTGTCAGGAGAAGATGGTTCACTGCTCTGTTCACCATTTGCCTGCTGGTAGTCTGACTGTTGCTCTTGTCCATTCATCATTTGACTTACAGCCTGGTTCGTCTCATTGTCAGGAGAAGATGGTTCACTGCTCTGTTCGCCATTTGTCTGCTGGTAACCGGAGTGCTGCTCGTGTCCATTCATCATTTGACTTACAGCCTGGTCCGTCTCATTGTCAGGAGAAGATGGTTCACTGCTCTGTTCGCCATTTGTCTGCTGGTAACCGGAGTGTTGCTCTTGTCCATTCGTCATTTGACTAACAGCCTGGTCCGTCTCGTTGTCAGGAGAAGATGGTTCAATGCTCTGTTCGCCATTTGTCTGCAGGTAGTCTGACTGTTGCTCTTGTCCATTCATCATTTGACTTACAGCCTGGTCCGTCTCATTGTCAGGAGAAGATGGTTCACTGCTCTGTTCACCATTTGCCTGCTGGTAGTCTGACTGTTGCTCGTGTTCAGCGACCCTCTGCTCGACAGTCGACGGCACAACAAGATGGGTGTTGTTTCTCACGACACATTCCTGACTATCATCTCTGAGCTAGAAACAAGATATGAATTGATATTTTTAAATTAATGTCGTTGTCCAAAATAATCACTGCCCCGCAACAAAACCAAAACCTTTCTTTCCCGTTTTCTATCCAACCTGATGAAATTATGGCGCAGAAAGCGGTGGACTGTAAATGTAATTACTCACTAAAAATTAAGTATTATGGCGAATATTCGGTGGTGTGGCGTAATTATTAGAAAAATAAAAAAACACCCGAGGAACCATGTGTGATCTCACGGCTATGTTGCTTGGAGGTCGCGAAGATGGTCACGTGATCATAAGATTGAAAATAAATGGTTAACAATATTTGTAATAGCGGGGCGCTTGAAACCTGTGGAGGCAAAGGGTTTTGCGGTGTCCTCAATAGAGTAAAACCGAGGTACGAATTACGTGCGGCGGGAGATAAGAGGAAAAGTCATGTCTTTCCTTTCCCTCCTCGCGTACGTTACGTACGTTTAAGTGAAAATCCAGAAGCGAACATCTCTGTATATTTGGCCGTGGGCCTGTACCCTAGCTAATAGATGTCAAAACGTGGTAAGAATTGAACGAACAACAGTTACGCCACTCGACTGCGTCTCGTGGCGTACTCTTTTGTAATTCTTGCCACGTTTTGACGTCATTTAAGTCTACATCTATTAAAGTACAGACGCACGGACAAATGGAATCTATTTTTTCAACAGAGTAAATGGTATAAAATATATCATCAAAATTATTCTGTAAAAATTAAACTTATAGATACAATAATAAGCTTGGATGAAAACTTTCTGGACGATTTTTCAAGGACGAAAGAGACATTGTTCTGCTTTGAAAGATTGATTTTGGTACGATAACAAACTAAAGAGATGGAGTTTGATTCGAATTGTGGATCTTTTATAAGAAGGAACTTCTGGTTCAGTTCACTAGTCTAAAACTTTACGGAAATGAAAGAAAAAAAAATAGACACCCAAATTAAACGGCTGGGTACAAAAAATGGGACACATGTTCCCATCTACCAGCCGGTTAGATTAAAATAAGTAACAAAAAAAGAGAAGAATTACAACTGTGGCAAGGATGAACGGAAACGAAGCACAAAGAACAGTGTATGTCAGAACTAAATACTTTATCCAGAACACTGGCTATTAAATATAACATAAACTGGGTATTACTATATATCTGTGCTCGGTAACTATTTTAGCTTAAAGATTATCTGAAAATGATTGCAATTCCGATGTAACTGATATGCGATTGCAGTGGCTTGGTCATACTATATACATACCTCTGCCTCTGTTAACGGTGCATTATCGACAGGGCATCTTGGGTCATTCATCCTTCAAAACAGAAAACAAAATTAAATAAGTTTTATTATTATATGGCAAACTGGCCCATGATGAAAGGGAGCATTCTGATTGGTTCCCTAAGCGGTCTGAATTTTGCAATATTAACCGCTAAGATTTGCCGCTCAAGAACTTCATGCTAGTTCAATAACATCTATATATCCAAATCTAGTGTACAGTGTCTGACCTCCCACACCCCACTCTACATGGGGCGAGAAGCAATTAAATCAAGGATTGGTTGTGTACGCTCATGCAGTATTTTTATCCCTCCTCAGAAATTACAAATCAGTTATCAATAGAACTGTGTACACAAGTGTTCTTTGGGTTCGTAACGCAATCTGCGGAAGAGGCTAGATTTACATTTTACACTGCACTGCCTCGAAATCGTTTCTTTGTGACGTAGGAGACCGATGTTTGTTCCTCGGAATTACAGAACCCAATGAAACAAGAAGGCAAACAGCTAGAAGAGCTCATGTCTTCAAACTTATCAGTTGGAAATAGAAGAGTATTTCTGAGTTCTTTCACAACTTTTAGAGACGGAACCGAATAAACATCGAACGTGTATTCAAATGCACCGCACTGGCTTCTCTCTGATTAGCCCGCACCGTTGAATTGCCCGTTCCGAAGTTCAAAAAGGGACTGGGCACGGTTTACCAATTGTTCAAATTACATCATATTAAAAATTTAATCCCATCACCAGAAAGATTGCATGAAAATTAGTAAGTTTACCAAGTTTGGTTATGTTACATTACATAGTAACCAGGCTGTGAGCTGTCAAAGGTCGTCCAAATTCCATACAAACGTCTCTAATTCAGAGATGGCGTCCCCAAATCCATACAAAGTCTCTAATTTTTCTGATTTTTGAAAGCCTTCTACATGGTTGAAATCCAACGAAACAACCCCAAACTTGGTAAACCGACTAATTTTAATGTGATCTTTCTTGTGATGGGCTCCAATTTTTAATTAAATTAAAATTTAAAAACTCGTCCCCAGTCTCCATTTGAACTTCGGAACGGGCAATTATTATTGAGTGACAAGACATCGATGACGACAAAAATGCGGTGTTCTTCGGCTGGCATTGGCTAGTTGGCTGTCGTGTAATCTCTAATGCCAGTTCATTCTGCGTACTTTGTTTGACAACAAATTACTGAAAAAAAAAATTGTATCGCACCTCGTCCTCAACAAAAAAAAGATGCTACAGAGCCCGTGGGCTCAACTTGTTTGTACAGGTCTACGCTCGAAACTCCAGATTTGCTCGATCTGGGTCTGCTTGAGTAAGGCTATCTCTTGTTAGAATCCATTTTGTGCAAGTACAAGCAATTAAATCTTGTCATGAGTTGGTTGTGTACGCGCTCATATTTATATTCCTCCTCAGAAGTACAAATCAGTTATAAATATATAGGCCGGAGACAGATCGATCAATCTCGATCGATGGATCGCTCAACTTCAGTGAAGTTGATACAAATCAGTTACAAATAGAATGTGTTTACATAGCCTCCAGTATCTTAGCTACACAAAAATGCTCTTTAGGCTCGTCACGCATTTTAAATCTGAAGTCAAGAGGCTAGTAGTACCAGTAAAATCCGTTTGTTTTGTGACGTATTGCAACCTCGATTCCAGGCTCTCTCTCCTTTTCCTCTGGAATCGAGGTTGATTCTATTGATGAATCGTTTGACGCGACGGTAGTTTTGATAACTTATTGGCCTCGGCAACTGAAATTGTCGAGAAAGTCATAAAGCGTCTGTGTTTATCATGCCAAGAACCGCTAAAAGAGCACAACACGAAGTGAATCGACCGGAATCACTGTGATCTCAGGACAAATATGAGCGTCAATTAGTAATTATCCGCGATTGCTAAGAGGGACAACATGAACACCTATCTATTCGGGGCTAAAGTGGAGTTCAATTTAGCCGAGGGTTGTGGATGATGGTAACTCGGACCCTGATAATAACAAGGAAGCAGCAATTGAGTTTTCACACTAGTCGACATCACGAGCCGCCATTAGTACGACAGTTGTACGACGATGTCCTACGACGACTAGAGAAGTGTGTGTGTCTGCCGATAATTTCGAAGTAAGGGATTTTCAGACACCAATCTCCGTCGCAGACTTTTAAGCTTTCCTGCTATCCTTTTTTATCTCGAAACAACGGATTGTGTCTTGGTTGGTACGTACATCTATCACTTGTATTTTTGCATGAAATTAAACGTCTTTAGGTTTGTTTTAATGACTCGTTAATTTACTGTGTTGTAATTTCTGAAATTGAATTGTAAGTTTGTACCTTGTATGTGATCGCACTTCATTGTTGGTTTATTTATGGCAGTCATGCAGCATTTAATTTTGAAAAAAGACTTCCCTGTAAATACGTGAATTAATTTTGATGACTGAAGTTATTAAGGCCCTATTTACATGGAAGGAGGATGATCCTAGTGCTAGGATCATCCTAGCAGGCGAATCATCCTAGCGCGACATGTTTTCTGCTTTCAGTTTACATGCGAAGGGCTGCATTTGGCCCTAGCACTAGGATGATCCCAGCGCTAGGATGATCCTATCTGAGATGAGGGATGATCCTAGCGCCAGGGTTATGTTTTGCCCTTGTAAACGCTTTGCTAGGGACAACTCGCCTACCCGGGACAATTTTATTTTGACTCCAAGAAGCAAAATATGTTAAAAATACCAACAAAATCAATTATCTGTGACCAAAAAACATCGTATTCATTCAGAATTTGTTTTATCTTTGCTTTGTAAGTAAATAATTTTCGAATAACGGCTTTTTGCGACGAAATTTTCGATTTAATGTTCGGTCGCTGCTGTCGCTAAAATACTCGATAACAGAATTGTTTATAGTTTTGCCGTTAAACGCGTTCCAAACTTAAGAAAAATTATGTCTTGGATTTTTAGTGAGCTTAGAAATTGACTATGATTTTATTGGAACTGATAAGCTATGTAATTAAAGCGAAAAATCGGTTTTGGCGCTAAATTTATTATCCATTGCGTGTTTTATTTACAAGCGTGACGCCTGAGTTGTCCCGGGCAGTAGGGTGATCCTACCTGTGAAATTTTGCTTGTAAACCCGAGCTATCTTTGGCCCTCTTGCTAGGATGATCCCAGCACTAGGATCATCCTCTTTCCATGTGATTAGGGCCTAACTTACACCGATGTATCCAGCATTTTAGACTGATTTACATTTTGCGAGAGGGGAAGCCTGACAACTCTACAAACTACAAAGATTTATGTATGACATCAAGATATGGAAAGAAATGATGGTATATTTTTTATCAAGATATGTTCTGTAGACAGCAATGAATTGCACTGAGTCAAATTTCGATCAACTAATTATATCATCAACCTGAATCATTTTCAAACTTCAGAATTTGGAGTTACGCTATATATACGAATTGAGTCATATTTGAAGTAACTACGCAATTCAAACAAAACAAAAAGAGTGGTAATCATTTCAATCATTCATAGTTCGTTTGAAGGATTCTTCGCGTAATTCATTGAAACGCTCTCCGTAAAGAACGTAGAACATTGTAACGACAAGGAAAATAGTTCCAGTCCAGACTACACGTTTGCGGTTTGCTTGGCTGATTTGCATGATTATATGCATGCTTGCGCGGTGAATCTAAACGATGGCCAATCAGATTTACAGTTGCCTCGACGTTACTATAGCAATCGTCACACTACGATCAAGAATATTGAACGTCACAGTTGGGCAAACATATGAGTGTCATGCACAAGCGAGTATATGGTCAAGTATGAAATTTGCATTTCCCACTTTTGTATATATACAGTAGTAGTTTTGGCGGAACTCAAACTCGTTATCATCACATGGGAATTACATGATTATAATATGTAATCAAACACATCCAGCGAAAATATGTATTTTTGTAGTTTTATATTTTACAAGATCTATATTTCTTCAAAACACACTTTCAGACTTTGCACTTTAATGCTTTAATAAATTACTCCTAAATCAGTAAAAACTATACTAGGAGGCCTAAATTTACATAAATAAAATCTAATTTATATACAAAAACTAGTCTAGCCTAACTATATTAAGAATCCTTAAATGACAAATAAATAAATATATTAATAAATAAACAGACAAATTGGTGGAATTATACCATAGATCTAATGGTTGGCATAATTGTTGATTTAAAAATTAAGTTACTTTGCAAATGTAGATTACGTATAGGTAGTTGGTTCCATATCACAATCGACCTTGGATAGAATGAAAATTTATATATATTACAATTGGATTGGATATGGCGATAGGGGGAGACATTTGGGAGGCGAGAGAACCTATCTAGAGGACACACCTCAGGAGGGAGTGAGATACCTATTAAGCCCTGCACTGAATTCAGAAATGGTCAGACAGTCATTTAAAGTGAAATATAAAATAATCTTTAAAACTATCCGGCAGATCATACCAATCAAGACAAAAGTGAACTGAAACAAAACTCTGCAAAGAGCTCAAAATATATTTTTTTTTCAGAAGAAAACTGAATAGTTTCATGGTACATTTTAGTAGCAACTTATTAAGCCTCATTTCGTCCTACGGTGACTTGCTCTTGGGTATGATTCGGCGGGTTGTTCACGGACCTCACATGGATCGAATCAAGTCTGACAGCAACTTTACTATACTACTACTATACCATATATGTAGTAGCGGCTACTCCAGATTTAGTCATAATGTCCTTAAATAAGATTTTAGATCTGCTTTTCAAGTGGTGTTGTCGTTCCCTTCTAACACCACATCCTGGTAAAACGGAGTTCATGTTACTGCGTCGCAATCGCTTTGTTGGGCCATTATTGGAATTGAAGTTCGGAAACACCTACATTGAACAAGTTAAGTCCACCAGATGCTTAGGCATCGAAATTGACTGTGGACTTAAATGGAATGTCCATGTTAACAAATTAATTAAGAGCTTCTCGCAGAAGTTAAGCCTTTTGAGATCCCTTTATTTCCTACCGGTTGAGGCTAGACGTGAATTCTATTTTAAGGTGATTTTACCTTCAGTAACATACGGTCTCTTAATTTGGGGATCATGTTGTAAGACCCTGTTTTCTAGTCTAGAACGAATACACATAAGAGCTGCTAAAATCATCTACCGCCTGGACTGGAATATGTCCTCCGAGGAAGTATATTTAACAATTAGATTATGAGCTCGAGATTTCTATGATGTGATAGTTGATGAGGCCGTAGGCCGAATCAACTATCACATCATAGAAATTGAGAGCGAATAATCTAATTGTTTTAGTAAAAATTATAACAATTGTCTTGTTAACTCTAAATTCCCTTCCAAAACTTCGGACAAACGAGAAGAAACCGCAATTTTGTAGACGACCTCAAGTCACTACACACTAATGGCTGATAGTGTGCAGTAGCTCAGCCAATCAGATTGTCTCATTTGCATTAGTGTACAGTAGATTTTTACTAAACTGCTTTATTAAAAACTGAACCATTGGATAATGCATTTCTAGAGTTTTGATTGGCTTAGAGGCCATGGGATATGAGCCATTATACCATGAACGCATCGGCGAGAAAGAGAGCTGAATTTTATTCTCTCTCCAAGGAACAATGGCCGCCGGAGAAAATTGTTTCACGGCAGAATTGACTGAAGACGAAGTAACAAAACTGCTAGAAAATGCAGCAAAGTTTGGAACGAAATATTTAATGGGAAATGCTTGAAATTGTACAACAAATGCAACTGAACGAGCACTATTTTAAAAGGAAGCCTGAAACAATTTACGGGAAAGTCCGGAAACCAATACAAATCTGCACAAATTCGTTCAAAATGAATGAATTGCACTACAAATTTAAGCTTAACCTATTCAGTATTGTTACCTTGTATTTCGAAGAGGCTTGTTAATTCCAGCTGGAATAAGCTTTTAAAATCAGCACAATAAGTTAAATATCCATCAGAGACGAAGCATTGAAAACAATATCACAGTTCGTCAAGCGTTGGTAATGGTACAATCAAAGCCCGGCGGATCACTTCACAGTGAAATTATCTTGGAAGGTCACTCTTTTTCTCTCCATCCATGTAGATATTGACTCTTTCCTTTGCTCTTTACTTCAGTGAACTTGATTTCAACTGGCTCAGTTTCGCTCGTCTCGACACAATTCCGCAGACGTGCACGATTTGCTCGCCGTATAAACAACCCGTTCAGCTGTCCATCAGTTCAACTTGTAAAATGAAAAATGTTCAGCTCCACATTTGCACAATTTTCCAGAATATACGAAACTTTAGAAGAAACAGCGAATATTAATCCGAAGAAAATTCAGTCTTGCAGCTCTATTTTCATTCAGCTTGTTTACCGAACAGACCGAAGACAGCGCGGGTCGCCAGACGTTTGCCGCCGTTTTCATACAAAGCATGCTTCATTTAATCGAACTGAAAAATCCCTAAAAATCACCTGAAGTTACTAAAGTTTTTAATAAAACAATTATTCCATTCGCCCTTGTTGGATACGAGATGATTATAGCCAACTCGCGCTACGCGCTCGTTGGCTATCTATCATCTCGTATCCAACGCGGGCTCATGGTATAATTGTTAAAGGTCAAATGCAACAAAATTTTAGTAAGATTAGTTTTAAGTCGAAATAATAGGGAATATTATGAATAATCATATTCTTAAGTTTGAAACGATTTGGACAAATCGTCGTCGAGATATTCGACTTTGAAAACCGCCTTTTTCGCTTCCACAAACGGAAGCGTTCGGGCAAACTTCGGAAAATTGTCGGAAATGGGAAGCTCACCACATATGACGTCACATACACGCGCGAGTCCGCGAGAAGAGCGAGAATTACAAAATTCTGCAGTTTCAAAACATCAACAAGTATGGTGTTTTGTGCTGCTTTTAACTGTAGTAACTGTTCAAAATCAGGCGTAAGCTTTTTTACATTCCCTAAAGACGAGAAGAGATGCAAGGAATGGGTGAGATTAATGAAAAGGAAATATTTCACGCCAACTGCAGCATCTCGTCTTTGCTCCGTGCATTTCTCCCCTGAAAGCTTCGAGCAGAATCTTGAGTTAGGGCACACCTGGGATCTCAGTTCAAGCCACGAAGACTTCGACTGAAAGCTGATGCTTTACCGACCATTTTCAACTATGGAATAAAGCGAAGTATTGACCAAGAATGTCCTTCAAAAAGCACGACGAACACGGAATGCGGTCGTTCACGACGTTCAGCCTTTGCGAAACGCAGAAAGCTAAAGGTATAAAGTCGCAAACTTTCTTGCATCAGGTTTGATTTGACAGATCCACAAACTACTTTTCTAATCTGAGCCTACAATAAAAAGGCCGGCAAATAACGTTTTTATTTGTTTCCTACTTGCATGGTTCTGTGATGCTAGAAATCTTGAAAATCTGTTTTTATTAACGCAAGGTCGCTATAAACACAACCGAAGAAATAAAACTTAAGTTAATGAATCCAAATAACAAGAAACTCGGACGATTAATTTCTTATACCGAAATATGTAATTACAGAAAGGTCGAACAGAATGTCACCACTATAAAAAGCAGCGGAAATGAGAAGCTATTTCAAATTAACACAAAAACCATTCAAAGTCGCAACCGGCAAATTTTAGGACAATCTTCATTCTTCAATACTCTTGAAAGCATTTTTCGAGTAAAACTGTTTCCTCAGTTTTCTACAATTTCATTTCCCATGTTAATCTAATTTTTACATTCGGTCGGGTGGCAATTTACAATTTTCATTTTATGCGAAGCCTCGCCAAACTCAATTCAAGCTTGCATAATTTCAATTTCAACGTACGGCGCAACTATAAATTTATACTTGCCGAGAATTATTTTCTGCCGGGACTACCGGTATCACTAGGTTCTTTCTTGAATGAAACTTAACGGAAGGTTTGTTTAGTAAAAAGGAGAAACGAAAAGCAAATGATTAAAACTAAGGAATTGAGTCTAAACACGGAGATTGTAATTTAAAAACCGTAAGCTAGCTAGCGCGGGCGGTGAAATTCAGGATTTCCAAAACAACAACAAACTCAAATTCTGTCGGTTAAAATCAAATGAGCACTCGCCTATTCCACTGCGTAGTTCTCCATTCACGTGTCAATTATAAGAGAGCAATATAATGTGAGAAATTCAGTAAAAGCTTCTTCGCATCGACCTTCACACGTTGCTGAAAACACGCGCGAAAACAACCTCGATTCCAGGCTCTCTCTCCTTTTCCTCCCTTGTCGTTGAGTCAACGACAAGGGAGGAAAAGGAGAGAGAGCCTGGAATCGAGGTTGGCGCGAAAACACGCGCGTGAAAACAAGCTCACCACATATGACATCACAAAAACAGCAAATTCGTTTCCATTCCAAGCGCGGTCATTCCTGGTTCGTTTTCGTTAAGCCGTCGGAAATTATCGGAAATTATCGAATTTCGTGCCTTATAAGCGCCACAAATCGCCCCAAACCAGCTTTTGAGGGTTGAGTATGATTGATGCTAGTATAAAGAACAGTTTTCGCGACAAAAGAAAAAAATGCCAAATTTCGTTGCATTTGACCTTTAAGTATATACTGTATATACCTACTAGTACACAATTTGAATAAATTAAGTTGTGTGGCAAGGACATGTTTCCGCACATGCATAAAATTATTTAGCTGAGCAGGACTGAAGGTTTGAAGTATTTTAAATTCAACCTCTGCTATTACCAAATTAAAAAAACCGTCTATCAACACCATTCAATTAAAAGCTGATCATTTGCCCATGTTTATATCAGGATTTTATTTAAAATCAAGTAACAGATGCCTTATCAAAACTTTTACCGATTAAGTGTGGATGGTAATAGATCGTCATACAGGTTCGATTTTGGTTCCTGTTAGGAGAACTCAGAATTATTTTTCCAAGTAGCACAGTCGTTCAATAAGGTAATAATATTTGCCTAAACCGAAGCACCAGCCGTTGACTTACATTTTGCCGTTCGTGATTTTTACATAAAAAACTATACTGCGCGCAAAAAATACCAAATACCGCCAATATTATATAAGCTTATAGCAGCGTAAAATCTTATCGAATAAACAAGAACCGAGGTCGAGCAAAACCCTCGTAGGGGTAGTTTCCGTTGACAGCAAAATATACATCTACATAATATTTTGTACGCACCTCATTGACTGCATTAAGCGTGGTATACAGCCGCTACAAAATCGATTTCCAGAGATAGAAGTTTGCCTCAACTCTCTCCGTACTTGTAAACCGCTTTCGTTGTCACTGGTCGAATATAGTATATTTCGTTGACGCATAGTTAGTAGACAGTGACAAATTAAATCATCATCGTTCGTCTCAGCTCTGTCGTCACTGATGTGTAATGTGTAATGTGAATATGTATGTTGATAAATCGGCAACACGCTGGGGTAGAAGCTCATTCCGTTTGCCGCTCTGATATTTTAATAGCCCTCTGCACTTTTTATTTAACGTTTTCAGGTTCCTGCTTAAATTTAGAGCCAGGTACATTACATTGTCTCGCTATAATAGAGCTCGCAACGAAGTCAGTGCTCAGCTCGCCATCTATTTTCTCATAATAATTTCGTCTGTCTATCAAAAAATTAATTCCTGCATTCCTGTGAATATGTTTGTTAATCAATCGGCAACACGCTGTTGAATCTCATTCCGTTTGCCGCTCTGATATTATAGCCCTATGCACCTTAGTCACCTTAGTTTTAACTGTTCCACGGTATTTAACGTTTTCAGGTTCCTGTTTAAATTCTGAGCCAGGTACATTACATACATGTAAATAGAGCTCACAACGAAGTGCTCCGCGCAAGGGCATACTGTAAAAGATGGACTGGGCTGGATTTGTAAAACATGGACTGGATTTGTAAAACATGGATTTGTAAAACATGGATTTGTAAAACATGGATTTGTAAAACATGGATTTGTAAACATGGATTTGTAAAACATGGATTTGTAAAACATGGATTTGTAAAACATGGATTTGTAAAACATGGATTTGTAAAACATGGATTTGTAAAACATGGATTTGTAAAAGGTGGATTTTGTAAAATGACACCACATCGCAAGATAGTCACGAAACCACGCTTTTCCTTTGCAAACTGAGTTCGTCGGATATATTTTCTTGTAGTATTTCATTGTATTTCATTGTGCTATTGTTGAAAAGCTGCGCGGACTTTAAACAAAGTGGAAATTGAAGAATATGCTGTATAAAATTGCGACAGCTCACATTCTTTCCTGCACGCTCCTCCATGCAATCAGACGCGTACAATGTACATTGGATAGCTGTCAAATTTGCAAATTCAAGTCAACACCTCAGGAAAACCTCAGGAAACGCAAACATAGGATCGAAATTCATCAATCACAGGTCACGCTCAAAACAGAAAACGGCTATGATTGGTTTGTTGTCCTGCATTGTGAATTGCACGATTTGTTTCATTTTTGTTTTGTTTCATTCGCTTGACGCTGAGTCTCCTACGCAGCCGTTATTTGTGTCATCACGCAACGCTTCTCCCCACTAACCACATTCCTTTCCTTTTGTTTTGACCGCCGTAACTTTGACAGCTATCCGCAAAAACGTGACTGTTACCGTTTGCCGAAAACTTGCTAGATCGATCCAATTCTTGAACTAGGATGTCTGTTGTAATTATAATGAAGTTTTTTCGACATTATTCTTTCATATCATACATTTTTCTTCAGTAAAACCGTGTTTTATTTTGATGTCTGGTGTGCGTCAAATTCAAAAGGCGGCATACTAGCGTGCGTTTGACGTTTTTAAAATTCATTATATATACTAACACAAAAATATTTTTTTATTCCAACTGTTGTTTCGTAAATACAGTCGAACCTCCCGCAAGCGGACACTCTCTGGACCAGAAAAAATGTCCGCTTACGAGAGCTGTCCGCCGGCGGGAGATGTCCGTCAGGGGAGGTTCGAGTGACGTGTACGTTCAAAATAAGAAATAAAAACTCAACCTCGAAGCGCTTCACATCCATTTATTGTTTTGCCGTACTCTCGGTTCGCAAATGTTTCCTTTGTAAGCAATTCTTTTTCACGCAAATCACAATGCAACAAACCAATCAAAGCCGTTTTCTGTTTTGAGCTTGACCTGTGATTGGAAACGCAAACATAGGATCGAAATTCATCAGAGGTTTTCCTGAGGTGTTGACTTGAATTTGCAAATTTGACAGCTATCCAATGTACATTGTACGCGTCTGATTGCATGGAGGAGCGTGCAGGAAAGAATGTGAGCTGTCGCAATTTTATACAGCATATTCTTCAATTTCCACTTTGTTTAAAGTCCGCGCAGCTTTTCAACAATAGCACAATGAAATACAATGAAATGCTACAAGAAAATATATCCGACGAACTCAGTTTGCAAAGGAAAAGCGTGGTTTCGTGACTATCTTGCGATGTGGTGTCATTTTACAAAATCCACCTTTTACAAATCCATGTTTTACAAATCCATGTTTTACAAATCCATGTTTTACAAATCCATGTTTTACAAATCCATGTTTTACAAATCCATGTTTTACAAATCCATGTTTTACAAATCCATGTTTTACAAATCCATGTTTTACAAATCCGTGTTTTACAAATCCATGTTTTACAAATCCATGTTTTACAAATCCATGTTTTACAAATCCATGTTTTACAAATCCATGTTTTACAAATCCAGTCCATGTTTTACAAATCCAGTCCAGTCCATGTTTTACAGTATGCCCCGCGCAAGCCATTAATTTTCTCAATCTAATTAATTTTCCGTTTTCACCTGCTGTGTTGTCTGGTCAATGCACTCCTTACGATCGCTATGCATCATGGACGGTATCCAAAATCTGATCATTTGTGCCAAGACTTCGTGGAGTGTGCATCGTGTGGGAAGCGACTGAAATCGACTGAAATCGTTAAATACGCCGTGAAAATCAGCGATTTTACTCTATTTTCTTTCGGAGAATTTTGAAGAACAAACTGCATCGAGTTCTCTGGGAAAATCAGTCTCCTCCTCTTGATAAATACCATTTGTTCGTGATTCCCGACTGCTTGTCTCTGAGCAATGGATGTGTCGGACAATAAACCATCGCTTTGTTCGATGATTGAGATTCAGTCTTCACTTTTTGATTCCGGTTCACTGAAGTCAGAGGCCCCATCACGAGCACGAGCGAACTGAAGGTAAGACGGCCAGTTCGGTAATTTTGCTTTCTGGGCTCCTGAAATCGATTTGATCGTTATATTGCTTGCATCGAAACATTTCGTCAAAAAGAGGTAAATTCAATAGCCGATCTTCTGTCAAGGATCTTCTGTTGTATGAGCTGCATGGTCTGCATGATTGGATGAATATTGTACTGATGCATTTCAATGTTTTATGTTTATTCACACTGAACCAAATAACAATACAGTGGATGCTTTGTTTGGGCTTGCTGTTGCTGGCTGTTATTGTTGTTTTGAGGGTTTTGGTCCTACATATTTTTTTATAAATTGAGCACCACTACCCCTGGTCTTCCCTCTAACTCCTCAGTAATATTTGGACCTGTTGCCTAACAATATAGGAAGTGATAAATCAAATAAAAGAAATGCTGCAACTTTTGTAGGCTTATTGTCATTGACAGTTTTATAGGTATGATCCATACATCAGTAATATAGCAGTTTTATAGGTTAGGTAATAAAAGGCATGAAACAGAAAATGGCATTTGTGTTTACAAAGCCTGATGGAGTCACCAGAGGGAGTTTGGGAGAATTTCATAGTTTCTGTTAGTTATTTCATGATTGCATCAGGCTATGTAAACACATCATTGCCATTTTTAATTTCTTAAACCTCCCCTGAAAACAGAATCACACATAAATAAGCACATTATTGCTTATTAAAATTATATAACAGTATATAGCATACTTCTGAACCGTTCAGCTTCAGAGCTGCATTAGCAGGTGTAATGAGATGAGATCAGAAAAATAATTATATTAAGTCTCCCATCAAAAAATCAATCAATAAACTTTATTACCGTGTCAGTATCTACTAGCTGTCCACAAGTGGACTACTAATTGGGGACACTTAGTTTTAAATTACAAATGGTGTCATGCCATGAAGAACTAAGGGATTTTAAGAACTTATTATATAAAAGCCTAGTTCACACTTGTGAGATAAGCACAAGCATAACCGCAAGCATAACCACAAGGATGTTTACACTTGCTTTTAGCACAAGACGGCATACACAAGCGCAGTGCTTTAGAAATTCTGATTAACATTGCATGATGGGAGTCATGTCAAAAGCCAAATCTTGTGCTTGTGCTTATCTCACACCGGTTCATTCTCAAGTTTTCTTATGCTTATGCTTATCGTCCTTATCACACAAGTGTGAACCAGGCTTTAGGCCCGGGCTTTAGGGTGAACCCGGGTACAGTAATCTCATCATATTAAACAGTCGGGGTTTTCAAGGTCCTGTTGAGCAGTCAGCTCTATAATTTTAACTCACCCAGTCACCTTTTACAAAGTCTAAACCGGTGTATTTTGTTTTTGATCTGTATTCAATGGTCAAACATGTACATTGGAAATAATAAACACTAGTCTTGAGCATGCAGACTGTAATTTTCACTAAAAATCTATTATATAAAAAAGAAAAAAGAATCGGGTTCAGTCAGCTATAAGCAGATGATCTGGAAATTCATGTTCTACATCAGAAACTCCTCTCAAACAACTTCATGAAATCAACAATTTCACACAAAGCCAAGACATTATTTTATTTTATTTCTTTAGGGAAAAACCTCTTGTTTTCCTTTTCAATATTTTTATATATTCATATATATTTTTGTGGCATCTTGAATGTTATGTTAAATCTCCTACATCTCACATGCTCATCAGGAACCCTGAATAAAACATTGTCCATAATTACATGATTTTATAGATAAGCCTTTGAATTACAAATAAGGAAATATGGTTGTCTCCAAAACGAAGACCGAAGAGGGTCTTCGTTTTGTAGTTTGAGCCGGCCTTTTCTACAAAGCGAAGACCCCATCGAATTCTTGTCCTTGGTGTCTGGTAAAGCTTTTTAGCGAGGGTCTTCGTTTTGTAGTTTGAGCCGGCCTTTTCTACAAAGTGAAGACCCCATCGATTTCTTGTCTTTGGCGTCTCAGAGCGTTTTAGCGAGGGTCTTAGTTTTGTAGTTTGAGCGAATTTCCGTTTGAGCCAGCCTTTTCTACAAAACGAAGACCCCATCGATTTCGTTTTATTTTGGCGTCTTTCAAAGCTTGTAAGCCAGGCTCATCCGCCTGTAATTTGACAGGTCTAAAAGTGATGAGGTCTTCGTTTTTCGGTCTTCGGTTGTAGGTCTTCGATCTTCGGTCTTCGGTCTTCGATCTTCGTTTTGGAGACAACCAAGGAAATATTTTGAAATTTACAAAGCTTGAGAATAATTATTATATAGATCTACATCAAAATATTCCCTGCTATGTACCAATATAAAGCATTTTAAGCAGAGCTGGTGCCCCTAGTATTGTTGGAGAAAACCATTCGCCGCTATTTTGTGAGGGTGACACTTCTGGTACGTGTCACGTCTCCGAAGGGAAGCAGGTGACGTCGCCCCCTTGCACAGTCGCCCCAACTGTAGTTACGTCGCCCCAACTGTAGTTACGTCGCCCCAAAGTGTAGTTACGTCGCCCCCAAAGTGTAGTTACGTCGCCCCATAAAGCAAATAAGATTTATTCTATCATATTAAATGGTAACAAACCAGTATCACTAGTTCGTATCAATCGTGAATGAAAGAGTCAAGTGAAATGGACATAGAAACTGATTGGTCAGTTTTGATTCTAAGCCGATTGCGCTTAAAAAAAGCTTTCGTCGCAACAACAGCAAACTTCGATTATTACTAAACTTCGATTATTACAGTAACTATGCATTATAGGGCGATTTTCATATGCGCCATCTCTCGAGTAATAAGTTAAGTCAATATCTCTAAAACTTTACACTTCTACACCTTGGGGGCGACGTAACTACAGTTGGGGCGACGTAACTACAGTTGGGGCGACGTAACTTGGGGCGACTGTGAAAGAGGGCGACGTGACCTACATTCCTTCGAAGCCATATTTACTACCAAAACATGTCGGTTTAAATACGGAAAATCTGTGGTTGCTTCTGTAGGTACAGGATCACAGTATACGTCATCAGATTGTGTCTAAATTAATTCTGTGCAAAAGCATAATTAGCAAAATCATTTTGTAACATTCATAAATTTCTCTAAATTAATTCTGTGCAATTGCATAATCAGCAAAATAATTTCGTATAAATCTCAAAGCCGATCAAGCAACAAAACATTTTCCACACGTTCACGCGTCCACAGGTCTACGCATCCATATGTCCACATGTCCACAGGCCCACACGTCCACACGTCCACACAGGCCCACAGGCCCACATGTCCACCTGTCCACATGTCCACACGTTCACATGTCCACACGTTCACCTGTCCACATGTCCACATGTCCACATGTCCACATGTCCACATGTCCACATGTCCACATGTCCACACATTCACCTGTCCACACGTCCACAGGCCCACATGTCCACACGTCCACATGTCCACACGTCCACATTTCCACACGGTCCACACGTCCACACGTCCACAGGTCCACACGTCCACACGTCCACATGTCGACACGGTCCACCTGTCCACATGTCCACATGTCCACACGTCCACATGTCCACACGGTCCACATGTCCACATGTCCACATGTCCACACGTCCACACGTCCACACGTCCACACGTCCACACGTCCACGCGTCCACACGTCCACACGTCCACATGTCCACACGGTCCACCTGTCCACATGTCCACATGTCCACACGTCCTCATGTCCACATGTCCACATGTCCACATGTCCACATAACGTCCCCATGTCCACACGTCCAAACCTCGTTTCCAGGGTGGCGGGAGATACGCTGTGATTTTCCCGCTTGACAATATGGCTACTCCTCCGAAAAAGCTAAAGTTATCGGATGAAACAGTTCTTTCCGTGGCCAAAGAGGCCTCCGAAATAGAAATTCCATGGAACAAAGTGGCGCCGGAATATTTCAGTGAATGGTTACACGATTTCTCCCTTGCACACAACGTGGTAAAAGAAATGATGATGATGGCCGTGTTGCCGAGCATCTCTGCGTTGCTTGGTCCTCGCTCGTTCGTAAAACCGTCCGCCAACGAGCCTTATGCGGAGAATTTCAGCTTTTTCAGCCTCTGTATTTCACCTCCATCCTCAGGAAAAAGTCAGGCGTTCCAGTTTGGAGTAAAAAAGCCTTTGACGCATGTTGAAAAACAAAACGAGAAGTTATGCATTCTGCTAGATAAATTCACCGAATCTGGCCTCAGGCAACATCTGATTCAACAGAAGGGTGTCGCCGCTATTGTTAAGGATGAAATGTACGAAACGCTCCGAGCCGTAATTGGGGAGCGAGAAATGGGCACTCTTTGTCGTCTGTACGATGGCGACTCCATATCTGTGAACACTGGGAACAGTACATCGAGAATCAGCACACAGGAAACGTGTGTCTCACTTGGAGGATTTATTCAGGTGAAAAACTTCCTAGCTGATTTGTATCCAGCAATGGTAGAGTCCCAAAACGGTTTCGAGCAGAGATTTCTCTACGCAATCGTGAAGCCGAAGGCAATGACTCGAAAGGAAACAGAGGCCCATGTGCACAGGCTTCAGGAAGCCAATCTGCATGACTTGAACGAAATCTATGATGCTGTCTACCGAGATCACAAGGATGGCGTCACGTACACATTTTCCGCCGAGGCCTTGGCACTTTACGATGATTTTGACAACGAGATTGTCAATATTTTGAACAACAAATGGCGTCAAGGACTTCTGGTCAACGATGACGCAGAAATTGGCAAAGATCGACGTCAAGTTATTCGGCTGGCTGCTGTACTGCATGTCTTGTACGGGTACTCACGGAGGGCGATTTTTCAGTCTTATGGAACCGTTTCAAGTGTCGTTGGGAAGCGCTATGTTCAATACGCGATCGAATTCATGAGCTATTTCAGGAAACAAAAGAAGGCCATTGACAAGGTAAAGCTTTGTTTCTTTTTTTAATTTGTGTAAACCCATCTTTGGAGACCCAGGGACAGATAATCCGAAATATAATAATAATAAGTTTCGCTGTCACGCTAGATTGCGTTACAGTGGCGGGAAAAACATTTTAGACATTTTTAATACTAGCCTGTATATATAGCAGGACCTTAAATTAATTGAGAAAGATATTTTATCAGTCAGTGACACAAGCTACTCAGGATTTTTTTTAAATCAGAGACCGGAGCTTCCAAGAAATTCACACAAGAAAAGGGTGAGGGTAAGGGAACCCTTTCCCTTTCTTGTGAGCCCCCACCATTGCACCCTTGAATACACTCAAGGGCCTGCCACCCAGGCTTCATTTTACAAGTGTTGAAATACTTACAGTATGTGTAGGGGTTTGCTTTCAAATTATATTGCTGTTGTAATTTTTTTGCTGGTTTGTTCAAAGATGTTTAAGGCCTGTCTTTTAAGGTGGCTCCATAGAGTAAATAATGACATAAGCACATACACTAACTGGTATGAGTTACAAAGGAAAACCTAATAGCCTTGTATTGCAGTTTTTGTTCCCTGGATGTACCAGTAAGGACACTTGTACTTGCACACTTGAAATTGTTTATTGATTGTTTCAACAAAGCTTCTTTAAGTACCAGTATATATAGCAGATTTTTCACCATATTATTTTCATCATTATACTTTCATATTTTGAGTTCCTCGAGTCATTTAGAGTACATATACCATAAAAGCCCCCCTCTCTAATAACCCCCCCCCCCCACCCCCTTCTTGAGGCCTGAAATTAAATAAGCCCTTGGGGGCTTAATAGAGCTTGAACGTATCATCTAATGCATTGCCTTTAAAATATTGCATTTTTTTCTCAGATTCTTGACACCAAAAATGCACAATCTTCCCAGTCAACCACATTTGAGAAAAAAATATTAGATCATCCTGGGCCAATTGTCAACCTACGCATACTCCGAAACAAGTACAATTCTAGGAGTCGACCCTCTTCTGAGGAAATAGCCACTGCCATGTCATCCCTACAAGAAGAAGGATTGGGAGTCTTCATTCAGAATGGTACTATGTCTGCCTTCCTGAAACAAGTGCCCTCTAAAGTCGAGGAGTCTCACCTGCAGCAACATCAGATTAACATGACAAGCTACAAGGCCTCCTTTATGAGGAAAAACTTTGACTTGCCAAATCACTTAAAGGATGCTCTGCTGATGAAAGATCCCCTGGGTCAGGACATTGAAGATTACTTGAAAGAACAGCAGGAAAATGCTGAGCCATAGCTGGCCATTTCGTCAGTTTTGAACAGTTGGTCAGCCTCTGTGTTGATCAAAGACTTCAAAGATTAAAAGAACAGTCGTTCCAGTTAGTTAGAGGACACTGCCTGTGTGCCCCTTTGTTGTTGTTATGAGCTTTTATGTTGGCTATAAATGTTATCTTAAGTGACTCAGTCAGATTTGTATTCAATTACTTGTAAAATGCTTCTATTCCAGATAAAGTCAGGCATGATTGTTATGACTGATTAGTTATTTTCTGCATTATTAGATTGTTTTGAATTTCCATTATGTTCTTGAAGCTCAGTTTTACTTCAATGGAAGACTGCAACACAAAATTTTGTAATTTTAAGCCCAGATGTATCCCTTACTTTACTTGTAGGTTGGTTGTGTTTTTGTACAACACCGTTGCTAATAAAAAAAAGTGAAGACAGCCTGCCCAGTGCCTGAGGACAGAGGTGATTCTAATAATAATTTATTATTAGCGACTTGTCACAAATTAGTAGGGGGGAAGGGGTGGAGATTTTAAATTGAGCGTTGAAAATTGTGACCCTCCCTAGGCAATGGGAACGAAATTTCCTGACCCCCCATGACCCCCCCCCCCTCCCCCGCTGTACAGCTAATACCTCCCATACTGTGACACTAGCCTGAGCATTTTAATACTGAAGCAAAATTGAAAAAACCCTGCCCTAGTGATACTACCTACCCCTATGAACATATCTATCAGGTCCATAGGCAGGATTTTGTATTGGGGGTGTATAAGTGCGCAGAAGACGCAATCTCTGGTACGGCTATGGTACAAGTTTTTAAGGGGGGTCCCCGGGAAATTTTGAAAAATTAGGTTGTCTGAGACTGCGTTTTGAAGGCAGTTTGATATGAAACCAGACAGCCAAATGCGATCATAAAAACATGAATATTTCGTGAACTTTTAAAATTCAAAATTGATTTTTTGCAAACAGAAAATGTATGTGACATGTAATTTGCAAATTATTTATGGACAAAGGTATCCATAGCATGTCCTTTTTGATAAATTAACTTGAGATGTTGCTCTTGTATTCTTGAAAGACATTTTACATTCTTTTAATAGCTTGTCTTGTTTTTGTAAACAAGTAAATTTATTGTCTTATGATTCTATTCCTGCCATACTATATATTAAAACACAAAAATGCTCTTTATGATCTATTCTGGCACTCTCACTGGTATATCCATGAGCATAAATTGATGCGACCCTCCCCTTTTTCACTGCCTATGTTTTCATGACCCTCCCTTTTTAGGGGCTCAAAAAGTTATGACCCTCCCCCATTTTCTATCCCCGCTACCCCCCTGCTAATTTGTGACAAGTCGCTTACCATCACACCAAGATGGGGTACAAAACTTTATTCACAAATCGTCAACATCTCACAAAGCCTAACAGAGTTGTAACCTTAGCCGTAACAACTGAGTGAAACAAAAGCATATTCTGGGGACGCCACTGCTCTAAGCATGATGAAATAATGAAAACAAATAAAATTACATTGCAGTAAATTGAGCTGAGAAATACTCATAGCTAGATGTTACCACTGTGCAAATTTAGTTAAACGAATGTAACATTACAGCTGGTTATTCACAATGTACTCATGATTCTGAAATCTCAATTCACTGAAACAGGGAAAATGCACTGAAATGTCAAAACTGTTGACACTGAAAATGCATAACAAGTCAACAGTGTCTGCAAAACTGTAACCAAACTAAAATGCAATGTAATAACTTGTTTGCGTCATTATTATTTATATACTGTCACTTAGTTTGTTTCAACAATACTTTGAAAGATGAAATCAGTTACCATATTTCCTCAATAAGTGCCCACTGAGGTGCTTATTTCAATTTTTCCCTTTTTCAAACTCCACGATCAAAGCAACACAGTTTACTTTTTGACAACTGCACTGCCAGGGTAATGAACCTGCAGTAACCCTTGCTTGATCTTAACTCATTTATACTGCATCTTAAGGGTGGGGTGGGTTTTTAATGAAGGCCTAATATTTGAGGAGGGCCACATAACAGAGGCAGGGGAGGAAGGGGAACCTCGTCAATGAAATATGATATGCAATAATTACAGTATGTCCTTTATACAAAAAGTCCAATGAAAATCAGCACCAATGGTGTTAACAACAATGAAAAACTTGCATTGAGAACACATGGTGGAGCAGTTTACGCAGCATTGCTACTAAAAATGCTGTGCGCAAATTATGTAACATACTCTTCATTGCTGATTCTGCCAAAGAAAATCAATCTCCAATTATTGAAATTAGGCAAATTAACAGAAAAAATAAAACTAGGAAATATGATATACAATTTTATAATATACTCACCACAGGATATTGCAATAATTATTGAAAATCTGATTGGTTCCCTCCTTGAGGCATATAAGGCAATGTACCATTACTACCTTATTTGGGAAGCCCGTTGATTGCGAGTTTGGGGCACGTGCATGTGTACACATGCAAAGTCATGTTTTTCAAAATAATAAATATCCCATTTTTCCTCTGTTCCTTTGTTCTTTGCCCGGTAATTTCATTGCAATATCCTGTGGTGAGTATATTATAAAACAATTATTCCACGAAATTGAGTCGTACTAGTACATTAACTCATAGCCAATGAGGCATGTTGCGCCAAGTTGGCTATGAGTTAATGTACGACTCGATTTTGTAATTCAGTAATAGATTCATCATACTAAATTTAGCAAAAATCTGAAGTTTCATAGAGATCTGATTGAAATTCAAGGAAAAATAGAACTTTCAATTATGTAATTTCTTTACAAAGAAATGAATGGGCTGCAAGCACCAGCAGCCCGCACGCGATACATTTCTTTATAAAAATAACAATTTTAGAATGTTTATATTAATTCCTCGAGTTTGAATCAGATCTCTACAAAACTCTACACTTTTGCAAAATTTAGTATTGCAAATCTACACTGTAGGTACATGAACCTGTTTTTTCATGTCATATCCAATATTAGAAAAACATAAGCCCTAAAAGCCCTGGCCAAACGGAGACACAAGTTTTAAAATATGAGCATGCATACAAAGCTGCATTGGGTTGCCAAACGGACACACAAGTGTGCTCGTAGGTGCATGCAAGTTGCTACTTAACAACTTGCGTTGGGTGGCCAAATGGTGAAAAACTTGCATCAACTTGCTCGCAAATTTGATCCAGATCAAAGTGAACACAGGTCATTGCCGCAAGTCAACGCAATTGCGCGCAAGTCCTGGCAAAACGAAGTAGACACAAGTTGACAACTTGTGTTTCCGTTTTGCCTATGCAGGGCTTATAACACTTAGGGTAATAGTTTGTGTAACATTGCTTGGCATGGATACAAAGGCACAAGTAATCTTGGCTAAATGGCCACAGTGTTGTGCGCAATACTAAAGATGGTGCAAATCTTTGCACGTAATGTTGTTTGTCCAGGCCCTTTAAGCAATTTTCCTTGGAAATAATTACAGTTCATTGTCAGACAGATTCCTTTCGACCTGACGGAGGTAAAACTGCCTGAAAAGTACTGCTTGATCCTTGATAGATTTAATTTTTCTGCTAATTGACCTTTCCGCCTTATTGGAGACAGGAACATTGATTTCTTTTGCAGAATCAGCAATAGAAACTATGTTATTAAAGACTTTACATACATCACGATCAGCTGCTTCTCCAACTCTTTCTATCAGCAGGTCTACAATAACTTCAACAAGGATATGTTCCAGCTTTGTCCACTTAGGTTCTACAGGCCTTTCTTCTTTGCTTTGCATAAATTTCAAACTATTTGTCTCTACATTTTGTAGTGAATGCTTCTCACGTTTTCGGAGCTGACCTTTCTTCTGACTGTAGTCTGGCCTTTTACCAATTGAATTACAGCAGTTAAAGCATCTACACAAGGCTGTGCATGCCCTATAAGCCCTGTAGCAAGGGCAGAGTGTTCGACGGTCCCCAGGTACCTGGAAACAAAATCCCTCTGAAGTACTGTTAATTGGATCACCCTCAGGTTGTATTTTCCTCTTCTTAGCTGCTCCTCTCCCACAGGCACAACCCCTGGTTTCTTCTTTTTGTGAACTAGGATTGCTTTCTCTTGCCTGTTCACAACTTTGGATAGTATCACGTCCAGTGTCTGTTGCCTTTGCCACTTCTACAACTGGGTCATAGTGTCCACTGCCCAAATGATTAAAGGCAAGGTACAAAGTTTGATGGGTGCAAATTTGCCTAAAAGGAGAAAGTGGAATAAGAGGAAAGTTGTCCATTGATGTGAATAGGACCATGTTGACTCTCAACACATTTGTCAAGGACAAAGCCATCACATTGCCTATTTCCCCACTGTAAACACCGAACTGCTTGAAGTTCTTCACTTGCTCTTCATATTCAACACTATCATTGGTTATATAACCTTCATAGTCTGCTCTGTTTTCAAGCATTTCTGACACCATTAAATTTCGCAAACCAGCCACAGCAGTGTTGTTATCCCCTTGTAGCAGAGTATGAAATCCAATTGCTTCTAAATGACTAAGAAGCTCTGCATTCCTTGAAGATACCATCTGCTTCAGCTGAAAAATCACACTTGAAAATAAGCAATCCCCATCAGGTGCAACTTGTATTCTGGCAAAGTTGTAGCTAGAAAGAAGGTTTTCAAGCGTACTAGCAGTGTCAGATGCAATATGTGATGACATGGTTCCAAAACCAAACAATGCGTGCGTCGCCATTAAATGGAAGTGATCAGTATTTACAGCACTGTTCACAATTTCTGGTAAATCTGTTGTCAGGAAATATAGGTTGAGGGCACGTGTAAATGCATCAGTCTCAATATCCTTCACATTACTATCACCTTCTTCCTCACTTTCAGCAGTGAGCTCACCCGTTTCTAATTGATCATCAAAAGCCCTTCCCATGATATCTTGCATTTCACTTAAGGAATTAGAGCACTGTTCATAAGCTGCAGGAAGAGATGCCATACTATCTGTTCGCTCTTTTGAAATTCCAATTCCAAATTTTTCTTTGGTTAAACCAGTTTCACCATTTAGAAGCTCTGCTTTTCTCGAGGTTATGGGAGGCAACACTTTTGACTTTGACCCTTTTCTCTTGGCAGCTTGTTTTTCATTCCATTTGTAAAGAAAGGATGTCAGAAGAGCTACTGCCAAAGCAACGCCTATACGTCCTTTAGATGCTGCCTGTTGGAGGCACTTATGTAAGTTTTCATTCCTCTCACTTCCACATCCCACTGCAATATATGAAAGACAGCCTTTTGTGACATGTTTTTTCAATTTTTCAATTTCCTTTATTGCTGCCACTGTAAGTACTGCCTGATTCCCATGTGAGATGTCTTTCCATGTTTTTAAGAACTTGTTTATGTTATCCATCATGACCTGTGGAGAAGGAGTTTGCAAAGAACGCTTCTCTTCAGCATCTGATGGGTCACGAAAAACAAGCCTAAATGCTTGACAGCAGCGGTAGGCAAAGGGATGTCGCTTTGGTATACACTTCACAACCCGTTGTACAGCGTGGAACAAGTCTAATTTCACTAGCATTTCTGAACCAAAAACATCTTGCAGTTTTCCTCTCCATGCACAACAGTTATCAATGATGCAAAGCTTAACATTGTTATTTTGTTGATCAAATCGGCCTTTTAAATTGTTAAGGAGATCTCTAATATTGTCAAATGCAGTTCCTTTGGTCAATTGCCATGACAAAACTATTCCATCTTCATTAAGGATACAGAACATGGAGTCATACTGCTTTTCCCATTTTTGGTCTGACTGACGTAGTAATCCTATGTTAGCTGCTACTTTGAAGGTGTGGTCACAAGAAATCCATGTTGCTCTAGTTTGTGCCATGCACTGTGTATAAAGCATTTCATTTTGTTGGTAATCATGAATTATACATTGACAAATGAAATCATTACTGGGAGCTTTCAGATCATCCGGCATGGATATAGGGAAATGTGAATTGGTACTTGCATTGGAATTTATCTGTTCCTGCTGACATTTCATTTCGTTTTCAAACATCTCTCGCCTTTCCACGAAATATTCGAGATGTTGTTGCGCGATTAGGCACTCGATTTGTTCAATTTTCATTCCAGTGCTGCTATACAGGACAACATCCTTGTAAAGGTCTCGTGTTATTCCACAAACATGGCTTAGTAAGAAGGGTAATTGTTCCTTAGAGGGAAAACGTTTAAGGATAGAGTCATCATGTGCCACTATTTCATGGCCATTACAACATCTATATACTCGACTAACCAAGTACGTGACGCCATTTCGTGCAAACAACAGTCTAGGAGCATTTCTTTCATTTCTTCCGTCCTTCCAGTGCGCAGGCCGAAGACAAATGTCTGCAACATCACATCGTGGGCACGTAACAAGTCCGTTTTGTAACGTACGCTGTGAAACTGGATCCCATAGTAGAAGTGTTGGTCTCAAGTAATGATATGGGTCTGGTAAACGGTTCAAATTCGATCTGAACCACAGTGGTGGAGGCTGCACAATAAAGGGCGGTACATCTCCAGTGACTTCATTAAGAACATCCTGTATGTAGCGGTAGTGTTTTTCTTTGTGAGAGACACAGTGAGCGATTTGCAATGATCCATGAAGAGCGATTAATACTAGTAAAACTGAATAAAGCTTGTCAGCCATCTTTGAAACCGACACCTCGTCCCCAGGGCTTTCGCGTCACGCGGGAGTGACGTGTTGTTCCCAGGGTGCAAAGCGACGTTGGTCCTATTTACGTGTGGACATGTGGACGTGTGGACATGTGGACATGTGGACATGTGGACCGTGTGGACATGTGGACTTGTGGACGTGAGGCAATGTGGACATGTGGACATGTGGACGTGTGGACGTGTGGACGTGTGGACGTGTGGACATGTGGACCGTGTGGACGTGTGGACATGTGGACATGTGGACCGTGTGGACATGTGGACGTGTGGACATGTGGACGTGTGGACTTGTGGACGGGAGGACATGTGGACATGTGGACATATGGACGTGTGGACATGAGGACATGTGGACGCGAGGACATGTGGACGTGTGGACTTGTGGACGTGAGGCAATGTGGACATGTGGACATGTGGACATATGGACTTGTGGACGTGAGGACTTGTGGACGTGTGGACGTGAGGACATGTGGACGTGTGGACATGTGGACATATGGACGCGTAGACCTGTGGACCCGTGTACGCGTGAACGTGTGGAAAACGTTTTGTTGCTTGATCGGCTTTGAGATTTATACGAAATTATTTTGCTGATTATGCAATTGCACAGAATTAATTTAGAGAAATTTATGAATGTTACAAAATGATTTTGCTAATTATGCGTTTGCACAGAATTAATTTAGACACGATCTGATGACGTATACTGTGATCCTGTACCTACAGAAGCAACCAAATCTGTGGCAAAACGTGGGGCACGATGGGGAGCGATTATACCTTGGCTTATAAAAAGCTTTGTAGAAACACTTTAAACCGTTTTTTACGGTCAATGGGCAACATAATAAGCTTATAAATTATAGCTCTTAACAAAACGGGTTCAAATTACATGCGTCTTCGGGATGAATTTTCGTGCTTCACGTTTTGGCTTGAAATAACACATATTGCTTATTTTGTTGACATAAATATGATCTAACTAAGTATTACTTCTTGTAACTGTAGAAAACGATTTCAGAAAAGAAATGTTTCTATCGATAAACCGTAAACGAAGCACAAAACTTACTAAATTTCTCAAGCTTCGCCGCCATCTTGAAAATTTTACATCCACAATGCGTAGCGATCGTAGTGCGCACACACTAATTAACAGTAGGGACCTTAAGCAACCACGCACGACGGCGACGACGACCTGAACGTCACAAAACAATAGGTTTAATTAGTAGTACAATAGCTCTGCACGGGCGTTTTCAAACTTTGTACATTTCTTAGCCGTCGTCTGCAAAACAACAACGTGAAATGACCAAATTCAAAGTATTATGGAGAACGTGAACACACGTCGGTGAATTGTCCTTTCTCTATCCAGGGGCACCCAACGAACATTTTTTGGTAAAATGCATTATCTTACCCAGATAAATGAAAGTAAATGATATAAAAGCATTTCCAGGTGTTCTTCTGCGTTGCTGGGAAAAATATATCTGTTCCTCTTTCCCAGCATGACACATATAGGGAAATTCCCAGCCAGCTGGATAAAAATGTCTGTTTCCCAGCCAGCATTTTAAAATAATAATAAGTAACCAAAAGGGGCTTGGGAATTAATTAAACATAGATGGAAAACCATTCGAAGCTTGTGTTAATATGATTCTGCTGTTTATTGCTTTGTTTATGTCGGGTTTTTTTCTCGATCCAGTCTCTTTCCGATCTACTCAAGTCAGCCAGCGCAAAAATAGTAATTATTCAGTGAAAATTTCAAGAAGAAAAAATAGACTGAAATATTTTGCCAGCCAGCTCAGCAATAATTCCGCTGGGGAACAGATAAAGTGAGGAACAGATTCGTTGGGTGCCCCTGTCTATCTGGACTTGAACTCTGTTGCTACGAATTCAGCTCCGGGCCAGTTTGGCCACATTGGACAAATTAAACGTGTTGGAATAATCGCGAAATAGTTTTAGGGACGTGAATTCACTTTTGAAGTGACGTTTTCCATGGCGTCGTCGTCGTGGTTGCTTAAGGTCCCTAGTTATTCTTCGAGGACGCGCCGGATATGAGCTGATATATATATTAAACCAACGAGGCGCTTCGCCGAGTTGGTTATAATCAGCTCATATCCGGCAAGTCCGAGAAGAATAACTGTTTTAGTAAATTTTCAAACACTCAAATAAACGGAAGATGCAAAAAAAAAAAAAAAAAAAATTCTTCTCCAAGAAAAATACATGCCTACAAATGTACAAAAATAGGCCCGCGACGCGTGCTCATGAAAAAATTCTTCTCCAAGAAAAATACATGCCTACAAATGTACAAAAATAGGCCCGCGACGCGTGCTCATGGCTATTGCATTTTTTACTCAGAGAATGCGCATACATGAAGCCCATGAGCCGATTAAACGGAATGGGTTAGCGACTCTCACGATTTCAATCAGTAAGTTATATCAGTTTCTCTACCCAGCAGTCATGAATCCACATAATCCCTTTATAACATGTATACTAGACATACTAGATATAAACATTTTCACACCAATGGCTTTCGTTAACTCTCACCAGACCTCTCAATTGATAATATAGGTCAAGACTTCGTTCTCCGAGTTGTCGCCGTTGAGGATAGTGCAGCAACTTTGTTGGTTTTGTTATTTTTTTCTTTGGTGTATTGCATTTGATAACCCTAGCCCTAAGGCAACATCTCTTGCTTTGGCTAACCACACTAAAATAATCAGGCCCGTAGGGCGAGGGGTGCGACAGGTGCGTCCGTGGACCGATGGCTGAAAATAAAGTGAATTAAAAGCTCTAATTTGCTAACTGGTGTAGTCTGGAAATGAAGCCTGAATCAACGAAGATAACATCGAAGGTCCGCCATTTGTAGATTTGCTGGGTGACATATTAAATTTTGGACCAGTTCTTGAGATTCTATAAGCTGAATTTAACGTTAACGATAAATTCGACCTAAAACCCCCATACGAAATTTTAATCCCCAGGCTCTATCAAAATGAGAGAAGACTGGGTACCCCAATAATGAACTGCAAAAGGGCTCAGCATGTGTGTCAATATTCAGTGGATAAAATGGACCGAACAGAGCCAGAGGTCACAGAAGAGCGAAATAGAGGCCGCAGCAAAATCCTGTCAATCGATAGATACATTTGTCCGTAAATTGTAAATTACATGTCACATAAAGTTTCTTGTTTGTCAATAATCCATTTTGAATTTAAAAAGTGCAAGAAATTTTTATATTTATACGTTCGCTTTTTTCTGCCTGGTTTCATATCAAAACGCACGAAATGCGAAATACAGTGGAACCTCTCCACAACGGCCACCTTGGGGACAGAGGTAAGTGGCCGTTGTAGAGAGGTGGCCGTTATGGGGAGGTAAGGGTGTAATATGACACCATTTGTTTTTTTGGGGGGGACAACATTTTTATTTAAAAAAATGCTTATTATAGCATATGAATACGTAACACAATCAAAATGTATCAATAAAACAGAAACCAAATGTTCAGAACAGGAATGTTAACAAAACAAAGCTAGTAAGGTACAGTGAGTACATCAGTTTGTACATCGTTTACTTTCTCTTTCGTGAAATTAAGTTGTCAAGGGTTGTTTGCTTGAGTGAGTGGCTGCGAGGTTCTATTTTAATGTGACTTACTGTGCCACAAGGCATGTTTTGTTTTCAATTTCGCAATGCAATTTAAACACAGAGCCTTATCAGCTGTACTCGATTTACGACTGAAATAAAAATACAGTACTGTAAAAGCGTAAAAAAAATGGAAAATAGAAAAAAATGGGGGCCTTGTACTTTCTAGTACTGTGTGACTCTTCCATCAGTGGCTAAACACGTGCCGCAATATAAGATACTGTATTGCCCGACGATGCGTGGTACAGATGAGGTTACGTGACCTTTTATTACTGCACGCCAAAAAAGATAGGGTTTTGTATATACCGTTCGTCAGTCGTTGATTAAGTGGCCGTTGTGGCGAGGTTGGAAGCTGGGACGCGCTTTAGTGGCCGTTGCCGTTGTTGAGAGGTGGCCGTTGTAGAGAGGTTAAAACAAGAGTGAATGTATGGACTGTCCGCCGGGACAAAAGAAAGTGGCCGTTGTGGAGATGTGGCCGTTGTGGAGAGGTGGCCGTTAGTAGAGGTTCGACTGTATCAAAATTTTCCCGGCGGGACCCCCCTACAAACTCGGGAGGCACTCGAAAGTTAGTACGCGCAAGGAAAAGGAGACGTCTGCACGCAGGCTATCCCCTCCCCTTTCGCACTTATTACGGACAGTTTTGTTTGTCCCGACGAAAAGCTCATATATTTTATCTTACATTACATCGGTCACTTTTCCGCTCCCATACAAAGTTAACCTCGCTTATCTGTGCACAGTATATTTTCATTTGACATGACATGTTTGACAACTGTCTGCTCGCTGTGCTGCGTGGCAGGCGTAACACAAAAGTTTCACTTCCTTGGTCTTTTACTGCAGTCATTAGACGTTGCTTAATACGGACAATTTTCGTGTCCGTCTTATCCGGGTTCCACTGTACATACGAGGCGTTTCAATCACAGTCAAAACAAAGGGATTTGACTTCACGAAAGTGAGAAACCTGAGAAACTGAAAAAAAACCTGCCAAAAAAAACCCTGCAAACTGTCAAAGTTATTTGCCTTTATCTCGATCTGTAATTGTGTAATAACCCGACCAATTACACGCCGCGAAATTATTGACATATTATAAATAGACGACGAATTATTACACAAGAATCCATCAAAGAACAGTTCTCATCTTGCTTCCTACTATAATGTCACGCAAAAGGTGCATTGTGGTAAAAAACTCGATTTTCCCCCCGCATTATATACTTATACAGATTAGAACTTGTTCGTTCGTTTCAGACTCCCTCACATGGCAGCAAATAAGTCACAGAACAGCCATTTGTACTAGTACAACTTAAATTTTATCTTATTATCAAAGAAACCGCTATTCTGGTATCTTATGTCAACACATAGTCTAACGTCACTGTTGTTTTTGTTCCGTCTTATCTTTCCTCAACACATGCACACACAGCAAATGAGTCTGTTGTTTTCAACCTACGCTCTACAAGTGACTCCACCATGTGATGATTCTGTTTGAATCACTCATAAGTACAGTTGCATCAACAGTCTTTCAACTGAACTGAAGCTGTGCACAATCAACCTCAATTCAAAGCGGGCTGGAAAAGGTAATTACATTTCACAGAAATGCTAACTAAAACTACTACGTAGATCGAACTTTATGTGTAGACAACTACAACAATAACAAGGTGTCTGAGGATATTTTTTTCCTTGGCGAAGATAAAGGACAGCAAAAAAAGCGATTTTGTTTTACTCCGGCTTTGCCGACGTGACTCACCGCTCTATCAGTTTGCGCAGAGGAAAAAAACTTTTCACCTAGGGTACTATAACAACTGTAAATGCTTCAAGTCTATCGTCTCCATGTCCTCCAAACAGACATTTCAGCCTGCGTAGCTGGCAGTTCGTTCGTGGCTTCGGCACGCGCGTATTTTGCCATCGCGCGCCAACGAAATCGCCAGCTACGCAGCCATGCGTAGCCTCGTAGCCTCGCGGCTTCGCTCCCGGGGGGGGGGGGGGGGCACTCTCTTATATACGCTATATAGGTACGTGCCGCTGGACGGGGTTTTTAAGCAGTTTGGTCTGGAACAGGGTATAACAAACGACATTTTTGGTGTGGAACAGGGTACCAGTTTCCCAGAAGTTGGCACAAATATCGTTAATTGATACTCTGGATTATGTTAGTCAGACGAATCAAAACGCGTAGGAAAGAAGCTTTACAACTGCTGCTTACTAGTTTAGCCTTTTGGGTTAGAAAAAAATCGTAAAAAATCGTCTGGAACAGGGTATCTTTTTTAACATTTAGTCTGGAACAGGGTCGCAAAATTAGCGTTTTGTAGTCGGTACAGGTTAAGGGGTTTTATAGTCCAGCGGCACACCCCCACCCAAATTTTTTTTGGGAGTACCGCTCCCCCCCCCCCCCCCCCCCCCCTCCCCGAGCTTCGCTCCTCGCGCGTGACGTGACTCTGCTCATATCCTAGCTAACTGAACTGGGTAATTACAGTACACTGCACGATTCACGTTTAACGTAACAAATTTATTAGGTCACTTTTAGCAACACTCTGCTCTCGTAAACTAGCTCGCCGACTTCTCAGTTGCGGACAACAAACTCTGTTCAGTTTATTTACCTTCATGTCATTTTGATCAGTACATCTAACAAGACTTGAAACCCAAGCTAATTTGAATACAATCACCCACTGTTTTCTTAAAACAACGGAAACTGTGCTCAAATGAGATGATCTTATCTTTCGTGTACAAACCAAGCAGATAAGTTCGTCTTTAATTTTAGAAGATATTTTCATATTAAAATCATTCCTCGGTGCCAGAGGCTTTTCTTGCGCGGTTTCCGGTTTCAAATCTCTCTTATGGCCCGCGCGGGGCGGGGCGTCGTCGGCCTTCGGCCGACTTCGGATCTCGACGCGACGGAGAAATAAACCTCTGGTGCCCAGGGTACGCGACAACCTTTTACCTGTAGAAATTTCATTTATCTCTTCAGTTATCAATTGCTCGTTTTAAACAACTGAAGCTGTGCCGGAATGATTTTCAAAAATTCTGCTCCAGTAAACTAGCTCGCCGTCTTCTTTTCGCGGCTTCGCCCTTCGCGCGTGAATGACTCCTTGAAGCCTAGCCAAACAAACTGACAGCTCCCGCATAAACATTACTAACTAGAAAAAAAAATGATCCGTCCTTCTTAGTAAATATTTTAATTTTACCTATTCCCTTTTTAGCAACCTTTATCTTTATTTCAGGAAAGTACAACTCAAACATCGCGGTCCTTTGCTACTTATTCACTTTCTAAAAGGCCGGCGGTTACTCAACAAAAGCTTCAACAATGTGACTCAATCAAACGCGACCCTGTCCGTGCAGTTGTCAAAGAAATACACCTACGTAAATAAAAACATTTAAAAACAAACGTGTCTTTCATATTTATTTTGCAACGCAATTTCTCTCCATATAGCTCACTAAATATGCCAATCTTCTTTTTAAGCATTGCACTTGACACCACTGTCAATGAAGCGAAACAATCGAACAATGCCATATCATGTTCAGTTATTCAAAGAATTGTTACAAAAAACTCTTACGAAGGAATGTTACAAAGAATGCTGCGACGACGACAATAATGGCCACTTGCGCAAGCGCAGTAGCCATAATAATTAATACGACCATAATTGACTGGGGGGGGGGTTGAAAAACCAGAGGGGGGGGGGGGGGAGGGCATAAAGTAAAATCAAAGCAAGAATAGGGGGGGGGGGTGCTCAAGGTAAAATAAGTCACTCAAGAGAGGGGGGCTTAACATTTTATTTCAAGTACATATTACATTGGCGAATCCATACCTATTTATAAGGTTGGGACCGAAACATTTTCGAGGAGGGGGGGGGGGGGGGTCGTACATAATTTCGGACTGATTAGAGGGGGGGGGGGGGCAATAACTAAATTCACTCCTTTAGGAGAGGGGGGGGGGGGGGTATTACCTAATATTGTCTTACATGAAGCCCATTTTCCAACCCCCCCTCCTGATAATTATTGCACAGTCCCTTATGGAATTGCTTGCACTAAAGCTACGCTTAAAATGTTTTTGCGTTGATATATACTGTTTGCACGTTTTGCTTGCTCTGTGTAGCAAACCGAAACGAATGGTCTTGATATGGCTCGACTTAATTGCTAGATGGTAACTTGGCAAGCCATAAACACTTTTGGAATTGGATAATAATTACTCGGGAGTGTTTGATTTTTTTTTAATCGGCAAAGAAGTGACGGACTTAGCCGGATTTACGCTTGTATTAACAAAAAAATTATTCAACTTCGCGCAGAATTTTTAATTTTTAATTTCATATTACTTAAAGTTTATGGCTTGCCTTTGCTATCTTCTTGAAATATAATTTGTATGATGATATCACGTTAAATAGTACACGAATGCCGAGCAGCTAGAAATCTATTTACTAAAATGAGACGAGCAGGTTAAAATTATTACAAATACAAAGTTTCAGCACACTAGATCGAACATTGAGGAGGTGGGGACATTTTGGAATCGTTATAATTAAGAGAGTTTATATAGTTGGGGCTCAAGTCACCCGGCCATATAAACTTTCTTAAATATTTTGATTTAAAAATGTTTTCACCATCTCAATGTTGTGCAGAAACTTTGCAGTTGTACAAATTTTAACCTGCTCTTCTCATTTTTGTAAATAGATTTCTAGCTGCTTGTCGTTTTAGAGCTGACTATTTAAATTTATATCATCATGGAATACACCATCTTGTACACAAACTAATATAACTTTTTTCTGTTGTTAATTTGTGTACAAGACGGGTATTACCCTCCACACCCCCCACACCCCACCCCCCACACCCCACCCCCCCAAAAAACCCAGAGAGCTTGCTCGCAGGCTAACATAGGACCAAAGCTCTACGCAGTTCTACCCTTTACTGCCAAGGCGGATGCCAACACCCCTTTAAGCGCCAGCTACACAATACAACTGTGGTAGCTGAAGGCTGGGGACCGCACGGCAGTCCTCCCACGGCATGCGTATGGGGAGGTGGATCAGCACTTTTGCCGATCGGTGTGCCGGTAAATTAATCATAAAAACACGGAAAAAGCAAGAGGCACACACGAACACATAATTAAAGAACATTTGCGAGTAATTGATTTGTTATTATCTAATTAAATATAATTATTTGTTATCAATAAAAGAGACAAGAAAATAAACTTGTAAACGACTTTGAGTATATTTATTTTATTGTATGGATCAAATAATACTTTATTTATTAAAATAAGTTAAAGTGTAATACCTAGCGATTAAAATATTTACATGAAATTTTTTTTTTTAAACGGCGCATGCGTATTTTGGGCACCCGTATTTTTTCTACGTTTTTTGGCGGGAAAATAAAATTTTCAACATAGGTTTAAATGAAAACAAATTTTTAAAAGCATTGTAAAAGTATTAATATTTCATAAAGAGAAAATTTGATTTTTTTAAACACAATCTTGACGCAGTAAGCGATACGAAAAAAAAAATTCAAGCAAATTTACCATGAAAACAAATTTAGGATTTCAAGACAATGTTTGCAATATTTTTGTAAAAAGGAAGTTTTGATTTTGCAATAAGCTATGTTATATACACCTATTTCAATTAACGTTGTCGGATAGAAAGCGTAAAGCCTACAAGACAAGACCGATTGGTAGTCGCATGGGTATTCGCTTGAATTTTGAATACACTTTGAATTTACTTTGACATGATCAAACCGCAAGAAGAATAGCCAGGAAACTCAAATTTACACTTTGTTTTTTGCAGAAAAGAGCTTTGCGAAAATAGCGATAAAATAAATACAGGAAAAGATAGACCAATTTTTGGAAATTATGAAAATCTTAGCTTAACTCTTAGCTTAACTCTGAGTGCTACGTTCAAAACTGAGGAAAACATCTTGAATTCCATTTTGCAAAATTATCAAAAACAAACAGTACCACATGAAAGTACTACTCAATAGCTTTCATTTGAATGGTCACACACTAGGGTTTCATCCACAGACTCAAAAGTTACAACCGCATTTATCATGACTCAAGGTTTGACTCTTGGAGTGAAAGGGTTAAGGAGTGTTCACGGTTTTCTGATTCGCACAGTAACAATTAGACTGTTCACAGCCTCTCTATTTTCTGAGATCATTGTAGCCGCGAGCGAACTGGAACTGAGCGCGAAGCGCGAGCGTGGGGGTAGGAGGCGGGGAAGGAGAAAAAATATCGTTCGCCCGCTCCCCACCCCACCCCCTCGCGCTCCGTGCTCGCTGTTTAAGCGTCGAGAAAATAGAGAGGCTGTGAACAGTCTAAGTAATAATTAGGAGGTGGGATTTTCATCCCAAGGCAATCTGTAATCAACTCAATAGAACAGTCACAATCAGAACTAGATCTACATGACATCTGGCGTATTTTAGAATCCAACAATGCGTAGTTATACCTGGAGTCAAACAGAACCTTTGATCTTTTCCAGGCTAGATTACTGGCTTATCTCGAATTTCTTGTCAGATAATGTTATAAATGTTATATATTATATCATCCATTAAGACTGACCATTCTGCAATAGTATTTGAATTCCAAAATGATGATGACATAGCCAAGGGTCATACGTATGTTGACGAAATAAATCGCTTGATACCTAGATGGGTTCAGGAAGGAGTACTGGACCTTAGTGACTCCCGTTCTGTTTGGGACTGGGCAGAATATAACATCAAAATATTTTCAAGAAAATATTTCATGGGAAAATGCAAGCAAAGAAGGTTAGATGAGCAACGGCTTCATATAGAATTTCAAGAAGCCAATCTAAGCTTTCAAAATTACCCCTCGCAAGAAAATTTAGCAAAGTTAAATGTTTTGAAAGAACAAATGGAGAAATTTTATGAAAAAAAAAAGTTGAAGGTATAATTGTCACTGGATCAAGTGCTAGATGGTATGAGTATGAGGAAAAAAACTCGAAATATTTTTTATAATCTAGAAAAGCGAAATCATATTAAGAAGCACATTCGTAAACTCCGTCTGAGTGGTGTAATCACAACCAATCCTTTTGAAATCTTGAATGCTGAAAAGAAGTATTACGAGAACCTTTATAAAAGAACTCTAGACGTTTTAGAGCAGAATGTCTCCTCCTTTCGCTACGATGATTTACCAATACCAACACTCTCAGCTGATCAAAGAGAGCTTGGAGAAGGACTTATTAGCTTAGAAGAGTGCACTGAAGTTTTGAAATCTTTTGCATTGAACAAAGTACCTGGAAATGACGGATTACCAGTAGAATTTTATAAAACGTTTTGGGGCGCAGTAGGCGAATTACTGGTGAAATGTTATAATGAGTCATTTGAAAAAGGACAAATGAGTTCTTCACAAAGACAAGCAGTAATAGGTACACTATACAGTTTAATACCCTACTAGATAAACGCCTCTCTTAGTTTTAATTGTCACTGAGGAACCAGTGGATAAGAAAATTATTTTTCTTTGTTTGATAATCAAGCCTTTGTTTCCTTTCACAGCGTATGGCCTGAAATCATAAATTTATAATCTGCAGAACAGCCGGATGAAGTCCACAGCCAAGGAGAATCTTTCTGCTAACATCTACGCTTCATTACTATAGAGCAGTTTTCAATTGACACAATCAATAAATCACTACAGCTGCAAATAATCTTGTAAGCCAATCAGAATGTAACCTGGGGGCAAGTGCGTGAAAATGTGTAACAAGGTGGCAAAACATGTAACCGGGTGGCAGGTGCGGGAAAACATGTAACGTGTGGCAGGTGCCGGAAAACATGTAACTGGTGACAAGCACGGGAAAACATGTAACGGGGGCAGGTGCGAGAAAACATGTAACCAGGGGGCAGGTATGGGAAAACATGTAACCAGGTGGCAGGTGCAGGAAAACATGTAACCGGTGGCAGGTGTGGGAAAACATGTAACTGGGCAGGTGCGAGAAAACATGTAACCGGGTGGCAGGTGCGAGAAAACATGTAACCAGGTGGCAGGTGCAGGAAAACATGTAACCGGGTGGCAGGTATGGGAAAACATGTAACGGGGGCAGGTGCGAGAAAACATGTAACCGGGTGGCAGGTGCGGGAAAACATGTAACCCGGTGGCAAGAGTGGGAAAACATGTAACTGGGTGGCAGGTGCGGAAAAAATGTAACCCGGTGTCAAGTGTGGTAAAAGAAAGCACGGTGAAATATCTAACTGGACTACCAGTGACAAGCTTGGGAAAATTAAAGCTGATTGAGCCACATCAAGACTGGGGACTGGTTTTGGTTTTTCAGAAATCTTTGCTCTTATTGGTTCGATGCCACCCACCTAACATGGCTTGTCTAGAAACGTTTCTTGAGTCGCGTTCACACTCAGTTCAAATGTCATAAGAAAACTGCTCTTTTGAATGTGAAAAAACGTTCTCAAACTCATTAATAATTCACCAAATTATAACAAAGGAAATCATAACCGTGAAGGCGGTTTGGATACCTGGTCTTAATTAACAGAGAGTTTTTTACGATTTTATTTCCCCTTTTACTTCTTGGCTTTTGTTTTCGATTGAGAAGATATCTCAAACACTCGAGACAGTGTTTCATCCGATTTCCAAACACCTCGAATGTCGTCAAAAATACTCCGCTGCGCGTCGTATTTTCAACTCTCTTCTCGGTGTTTGGAAATCGGATGAAACACTGTCACTCGTGTTTGATATATTACATCTACGTAGTATGAATTTAAAATAATAAATTTGACATGTCCCTTTCACCATATCAATGAAAGTATTTCATTAAAAAAAAATCAATTTATAAACGTTATACTTGACAAATAGAAGCTTATTTTCTCTTACGTTGTATATGCTCATAATAATAACGTTTATTACAAGACCTTTAATTTAAAGATATTATTTTTTATACAATTTCTATGCAACAAATCTTTGAAATTCTAGGAAAAAAATTATCCAACTTTCTCTTTTTATTTCAAGGGTAATGTCACCGGCTTAAATAATAAAAACATTATGACCTGTAAATGTAGAAAGCTTTCTCTAATGAATTGCAACTATCTTCAGATTGAAGAACACCCTGCTAAATTTTTTAATTTCGTCGTTCGTAATCCGTCTTAATCTTCCCCAATCTAAACCATCCTTGTTCCTGTTTGGTTTATTATTACCTCTTTAGTATTTTTCTACCTTAGTAAACTATTATTTTGAAGTTTCCTTTGATTTGAAGGTAACTTTGTACATCGCTAAAATGAATTAATACATCGAGACATATCTCCTTTTACATCAAATGAATACAAAGTAGAATTCTGTATCAGCTCACATGGCCGGACGATTCCCCACGGGAGTTGGACTGAAGCAGGGAGTTCCCAGGGGGAACCATAATTTTAGGCTGGATCACCAGCAGTGCTAGGGGATACAAGCCCGTGCTCATACCCCAGGTAACCAAACATTCCCTCAACTTTTGATGGTCGCTAAAAGGTCCTCCTTGCGGTGTCTCCGATGTGAGGAAGGCACATTACCAAGAATTCCTTCCTGAGTATGGATTTCCGATTTGAATTCAATAGATTCCAATTTCATCTTGCTTGTGCCTTCGTGTGAACCAATATCTCTTTTAAAAGTCATGTCATTTGCTTTGCCCGCCTCAAAGCGGCAAGTCTGACGTGACACTACCGATTACCATTCATGTTAGACGTACGAATCGGCGGTTTTAACAGGTCAGCGTACTCTTGCAACGCTTCTCGCAAGGCTCGCCGGACAGGGGTGGAGATACAAACGGAACAATCCACAAGACGAGGATACAACTCAACGACTTGTTCCCAGATCCTCCCGTCCACTGCAACACAAACAATAAACAGTAGCTTAGGTTCATTGGACAAAGGTTAGAGCACAACAAAAAATACAAAAAAAAAATTACGTAACACAGCTGCAACGTTCAAAGTTCATCTGAAAGAATGGGTCAAGCGATAAACGTAATGTATTTGCTTTTTTTAGGGGGGTGGGGTAACCTACCAACTTTAGGATTTTCCTTGACAGCTCTCTTTAATGACGCCAGTAATGTACTGATGGCTTTCATGACAAAAGACATCTCAGCCATGCGAGTTCTGTGGAATAACAAATAAGAAAATAAATAGATGGTCAAACAGACAGGCAGACAAACAGGCAGACAAACAGGCAGACAGACAAGCAGGCAGGCAGACAGACAGACAGACAGAGTTACTTGTTCCTTCAACTTTAGCAGTGAGAGCAGTACCTTAGAAGACGTGGTTATTTGTGTAAAGTACACAATAAAAAGGAAGATAGTTCACCTTGGTAAAGGACATTTTCCACTAAGCTTCTCATCTTCTACGTACTTGACCAACACGTCACTACATCGTCTGAGAAGAGCGTCTAGCGCTAACTCAGAAACTTTGCCGTCTGAAAAAAATAAAATAAGGTAAGACATAAACAAGATACTACGCGCGCTCTGATTGGCTCAAAACCATTTACCATAACTATATGGAAAAAAAAAAATTGCTTCGTGTTTTATTTCATAAAAACAATAGGAAACGTTTTCCCTGTGTTTCCAGAGAGTTATGGTAACACTCATGAAAGTTTGGAGAACTCGCCTGCGGTTCGTGTTTCCACAGCATTTCTCGTTCTCCCAAACTTCACTCGCGTTACCATAACTCTATGGAAACACGGAAAACGTTTTCTATTTGGTATGTGGAAAGCCTTAGCTGCCACGGAGCAAGAAGGATTTTGGAAGATCACCTGAAGACTTCTGAAGATTACTGAATGTTATAGAGAGGGTTTGCAATTGTTTCTGGACATTTTACAGGATTCGTACGCTTTTTCAGGACTCCTGTAGATTTTCCAGGCTCCAAACGCAAAAGCTGTTTCTTCGTCAACACATCTTATTCGCATTTTGCGAGAATTTCTTCCACCCAAGTTAGTTTACTTTGTGACTATTCTTTCTTTGTGTCACTGCATTTTCCCTACAATTTACAGATTTCCAATACTTTCCAGGACCTGCCCAAAAAAATCACTCGTTTTCCAGGACTTCACAGACCTGGTTAATGACAGAACAAAATTCCAGGACATTCGACATTGCTGATCCTGGCAGTATGCAGTATATGACCCTAGTAAATAGCTCGCCATGAGTCTCCCTGTAGCTCAGTGGTTAGAGCATCCGACCGGTGTGCGGAAGGTCATGGGTTCGACTCTCATCGGGGACTCAGATGTTTTTCTTTGTCCCACGCTCGTAACAAACTGTATTGACATCTTTCTCCAAATTTCAGGAGTTTCCAGGATTTCAAGGACCTGTACGAACTCTGTTTTAGATGTAGAAAAAACGCTCCAATGTTTGGTCATCGTGCGCGAGCTTAGAAGAAGACTAAAACATGGCATGGTGTCAGAAGTGAACATACAATGCCACTCTACCTGGTTGTTCTACGCGTTTATCCACTTCTGGTGTTCCATTGACAAATGAAAACTGCAACAGAGTTTCGAAACACGACTTGGCAAACTCTTCACGAAGAGGAAATCCGTTAGCGTCCGTTCCTATCAAAAGAAGAAGCCAAATATGGAATGAAATTAGTAAAACTAATAAACCTTTCTCCAAAATGGCCGCCGAAAATTCATATTAAACTGAGGGGAAAATCAATACCAGCACTTGAAAGACCACCTCTTGTTTAGTAATCGTACGAAGTTTCGTTAGGTTAGGTTCTACCTGAGTCGAGAAAACGGAAGTTGAAAACTGGAAAATTTAGAGACGTTTGTATGACTTATGGCACCCCCAGTCATACAAACGTCTCTAAATTTTCCAGTTTTCAACTTCCGTTTTCTCGACTCAGGTAGAACCTAACCTAACGAAACTTCGTACGATTACCAAACAAGAGATGATCTTTCAGGTGCTGGTATTGATTTTCTTCTCAGTTTAATTTTAATCATTTTGAATTTGCGGCGGCCATTTTGGAGAAGGTCTATTATCGTAGCATGAAGCGACTAAGCCCATCACTGTGTTACCAGCATCTTGTCAGGTTGTCCGAACAATTCGCCGGTACCCATTTATACTTCTGGGTGGAGAGAAGCTTTGCGAGAGTAAAAGTGTCTTGTCTAAGAACACAATACAATGGCTTTGAGCAGATAAACGTATATTTAACGCACCATTCTAACTCGAAAAAGTAAGTAAGAAAAAGCAAAAAATAAAACACATGGCCTCTGGTTGTCACGCCACGAACGCTTTAATTCTCGTGTCACGCAATGAACGCTTCTCATGGGAAGAAGCGTAGCGAGAATAAGCGTGACGAACCACCAAACGAATCCAAAGGAGACCACGCAGCATATCAATAGATGATGCTGACTATAAACCAAATTCTCCTTACTGGTTTTAATACATTTTCTATAATACTCATTGGAAGAATTTGGCTTTCAGTCAAGAATGTTTCCTGAGATGATCAATTTCTTAATTCTCACAACCTGCCCTACTTTAATTCGTTATAAAAAGGTAGAGAGAATTTACTGATTGATGAAGCAAACAAGACACGTACCGCTGAAAGTGGCATCCGCAGCTGAGTGGATTGAGCCTCGGTTCAGCAGCGCCATGACACGCGCCATGAAGTCCTTAGGAAGAGCAGAGGAATGGGGCAGAATCTCTTCACGGATCATGCGCAAAAGCTGTCAATCAAACAGACAATGATTAGTGCCTAGGCCTTTGAGGATTTCGCTCGTTCTTAAGCCCGGGCCAAACGAGGATGAGAGTTGTTGAGAGTTCAAACTCTCGCTCTCGTTTGGCATGAAACCCTCATGCGCTCTCAGCGACTCTCGTGCGCTCTCATCGAATTTGAACCTGCTCAATTCTTTCTTGATAGTCGTCGAGAGTTTCCTCGTTTGATGATACTCAATGAGAGTTGACGAAAACTCTCATAAGAGCTAACAACAACTCGCATCCTCGTTTGGCCCGGGCTTCAAATACGTTCAGTTCTATTTGCTCAAAATTGCGAGAAAAAACAACAAAACAACAAATGCTTCCGTTTATGGAATGAGAACTTCTGTGAACTCTGATTACATAGAATTGCAAATTCGAACCCAACTTGAAAACGCAAACCTCACGTTTTGAAGTTTATAATCCATTTCCATCCTCGCCATCGTTAGTCATGATCAGTCATCGTTACTTCCTAATTGGTTGCTGTCATTTCTCGATTGTTGTTCTATACTTTCACGGGCCTACAAACGTTTGAAAATATTTTGTGCTGCATATCGGATGGGTCCATTGTTCAGCCGGGAGAACAAGCGCAACATTCGGTAAAAAAAACCCGCGCGAGCACTGGTGAGGACTCCAAAAATTGTCAAGTCAGCATGACGTCATAAAGGTACGTCATGTTGCTTAGCAACATCTCAGACAAAAACTTCAGGCTCATTCAATTCTTAAAGATTGGATATCGACCGAAAAAGTTCTTGGTGCTTGATCCATAAGTGTGGACAGTTTAGTTTACACTTGTGCTTGAAAATAAAAATAAAAACATTGGAAAGTACAGAACTTCTTGTTTTGTAAAATCGCGCTCTTTATATTACCTTGATGTCCAGTTCTTCGTCTGCTTGATGCTGTTCAAGGGACTGATTCTCTGGGGGACCCCTGTACAATAAAACATACACATCAGCAGGGTGGGATAGGGTCACATTGTACACTCAAACGTCTGGTTTGCAACGTCAGAGTACGGTGTTTAAAACCTAACTTTGATTAACAATAATTATATATTGGTCTGCTTCACGCTTACAGTCAACTAGCTTATCAGACACCATTATAATTATTATTTTCTCTACCCTACGCACATAACTAATAATGGCGGAATTTCGTACATTTCTTAGTCCCACTGCAACATTTTCTGGTAGTGTCTAAAAGAGTCACACAAAATCTTAAAACGAAAGGCTCCAAGAAGAAAACAATATCGCAAATCGCAAACGAGAAATGGTTTCTTGTTGTGTTGGTTGAGGTGGTTATAACACGATCTAGCAGTTCATCTAGCCAATCAGAGACAAGATATTATCTTCTCAACCAATCAGCTGCTAAACTAAAACTTTTCCGCGCTTGCCACGGTTTTCCCGCGCTTGGAAGAAGTTACGTGAAAACCTCTCAAAATGGTAAATTGAGGAACTTACATGTCTGAGAAGAGGAAGTCCTCCAATGCCGACGCTAATTCATACCACATTGATCTGAACGAATCTAGAATACAAAGTAGAACATAACAGTGATTAGAAGGGTAACGAATGGAATAACAATTTCGGCAAAAAACACGAAAAATCAGGATGATTTGGTCTTGATTAAGTTACCGTTTATCCTCTAGTTAGCACCCTCCACCCCCACCCTCTCGTTGAAGCCCCTCTCCCTCTCCCCTCATCCGGGTTCGTGCATTGGCCTGGGTCAATGTGTTGTTGTGTTCTTGGGCAAGACACTTGACTCTCACAGTGCCTCTCTCCACCCAGGAGTATAAATGGATACCGGCAACAAAAATGCTTGGGGTAACCTGTGATGGACTAGCATCCCATTCCTGGGGAGTAGCAATACTCCCAGTCAGCTTCATGCTATCTTTATCTTATAAGCGGTCCAGGCTCGAGCGCTGGCCGGGATCATTGTTGTGTTCTTGGGCAAGACACTTTACTCTCACAGTGCCTCTCTCCACCCAGAAGTATAAGCGGGTACCGGTGACAAAATGCTGAGGGTAACCTGCGATGGTCCACATCCAGGGGAGTAGCAATACTCCTAGTTGCTTCATGCAACAGAAAAACAGCGTTAACCGCCGGTATCGATGAGACATCAGGCTTCTCCGATTCCTTGCATTGGGACAGACTTTTCTCTATTATGCTATATGATATTTTAACAGAACTACGCACATTACGTGTTAAGCAGTGTACCTGGACGTGCGAGAGCCACATTAAGTCCTTTGCGAATGACAATCATCAACGAATCCACGGCCAGCTTCCACGTGGACTGGGACGAGCAACTGTACTTGAGATGAAGAGGATTGCGCAGGGACTGGAAACAATGATAACTTTATGAACGTTTTTCCTAACAAATCTAATTAAAGCAAGCGACTGTGTCTTTTGTGATCACCACACAATCTCTCCTTACAATATCAGTACCTTGTCAAGCAAACATGCGATGAGAATATCAATGTCAATCATAAAATTAAGTGAGTACAAAATAGGAATGTGATGAAACCAGTAATCCCTGGTCAAACGGAGACGCAAGTAGACGCAAGTTTTAAAATACGAACTTGCGTATAGACTGCGTTGGGTGGGCAAACGGACTCGCAAGTTTACTCGCAAGGGCACCCAAGTTGCTACAAAAAGCCATTTCAATGCTCCTGCGCGTGCTGCAATTCCACCTGAATTGTACTCCACTCGGTCCAATTACCATTACTTATTCTCATCTCCTGTCTGCTTAATAATTTATTAATATTGTTAGGAGAAAATATGATTTGATCTCATACCTTGATCATCTTCTCCAACACTTTCTCTTCCATGACAGCAGGCTTTGATAAACACTCGCTGTACAGCGCTACAACAATCTCCAGGCATTTCTCCGAGAAGGGCGTCAACGAAAGAATCATCCAGTCCTTCTTCTTTCGTCTGGGGGCGCTATCCGCATCTGATAATTCATCAGTTCTTGGAGGCTCTGTCGCGTAATCAAAGAACTGTAGCAGCAATGAAAACAGTGTAGGATACATGGGTTGTTTGGACACGTGAAGAACCGACCCGGGAGAATTGGGCAGAGTCTCGCGCAAGATCTCAATTGCGTCTAAAATCGCGTGCTGTAGGGGTGTTAACACAGTATCTTGAAATGAGGGTACTAGAAACGGTGACTGATCCACTGGTACAGGCATTGTCACAGAAGTCTGTAGAATTCTCGCAAGTTTCTGCAAATCAGCTAAACCGAAACGGCCGTAAATTCTCATGAACAGAGACGGGAAGATCTGCACTAGGGCTGCGAGAAACGCCTGCGCAGGATAAGTTCTAGCTGACGTGATTTTGCCAGACGAATCTCGCCGCGTTCTAACAACGTGCGACTCGGACATGCTTGTTGTGCCGATGTTATACCAGACGCGCCAAGCGTTCGTCCATAGGTTTAAATCCTCATCCGCTGCCGCACAAAATTTGGGTTTTACTTTAAGTCTAGCAACTCCTTTCGCTCCTTTTTTATCCCGTGCATTTTCTCCCGGGCTTGAGCTCGCGCCTGCGCTGTCTTGACTTTCAGTCGAATCTTGAACAATGTCCTGAAAGCTTTTAAGAGCCGCCAGTGCAACTTCAGCGGACTTGCTCAAAGCCGCAGACTCAATGAACTCCAAAAGAAGCGCCCACGCGCGCGGGAACTCATCAAGACCCGCCAAAATTTGGCGCCGGTTGTTGAACACGCGCGCCACGCCGCTCAACGTCAGCACACGTGTTTCCGCCCATTGTTTTTCAGCTGTATCACGTGAATGGTGAATGAGGATTTTGCCCTTTGAGTTGACAGCGTCGCTGGGTGGCGGGACATCAGCGGCTGATGTGGACATTGTTTTGACTTGTTCCAGTAATGGGAACAACACCTGTTGTAAAATAAAACAACGAATAAAAACTCATGTTTACTCTATGTCATTTGACACTGCTCTAGCAAACACCAACCTTTCAACTTTTCTAGAATTTGTTTAACGCTAGCGCTCATATGCAAGTGACGCTTGTACTGTAGGGATCGTTGTAGTCTGTTGTCAATCCGTTGCAATAAGCGCTCAGACTAAACAATCCGAATCGAAGTATGACCTGATTATGCAGCAAAGGCCTTCCCCAAAGTGGCACCAGTGACATTTTTTTATATTTGAAAGCGCCCACGGACTTGCGAGCGCATTCGTTTAAAGGAAACCTCCACTGTTGGAACAAATTCCCGTTAAATTGTTGGAAATATTGTCTAAACTGAAATATTTACCCGCCACAGAACGGTGTACCACGTGACATTCTCCAGCAGCGAGGCATGCGCACTAATGGTCGAGAACAGCGTCTGTCCCGCACTTTTCCTGACCGCTGGCCGTGGATCAACACAGAGTTCGCCAAGCTTGGAATACAGGCACATCCACTGTCGGTCTGACGGGGGGACTGGTTTGTCGTACTTGGTATTGTCATTAGTGGTAACCTCAGCTTTTTCAAGCTCGGTGCGAATTTTCTCTCGGTGTTGCGAGAGAAAATCAGAAATATTCCACTGAAACAAGGAAAAAATTGAGAAAAGCAGCGTTTTAGATGCGTTCATGATTTATACCAAGAGAGGATGATCTAAGAGAAGGCTTCCCCGTGTTCCATGAATTCTTTTAAAAATCTATTAATAGTTTCGCGCCATGCTGTAAAAGTTATTTTTATTTCCTTCTTTTATCGAGGTTCCGACATCACGTTACTCGAACTGACCAATCAGGTAGCGCTCTTAAAAATAGCTCAGCTATGGAGTGAAAGTTACAAATAGATTTCAAAATATTATCAGACCATGTATGGGGAGATGCTTCTCTTAGATCATCCTCTCTTGTCCATACAAAACAGTACCTTTTTCAAGGACTTTTCAAGGTCCAAATTTGTTTCTCAATCCTCGGGAAATCTTTTTCAACATTAAATTCAGACCGACAACATGAACACGTTTTTAATAACCCATGTGTAGCGGGCTAGTTTTTAACGCTGAAAGTTTCTGTTCAGAGCATCATTTTCATCGAAAAAGTGTCCAAATGGTAAACATTGTACAAAATGAAGTTCATTTTGAGCTTAGCACTCTTGGGAGTGAAAGGGTTAACCAATAAAAAACCACGTGCGTTTCTTTGGTCTTTGATTCATGTGATTAGCCGAGATATTTGCAAAACAAACAGAAAAATTACAAGAAAAATTCTTACTGACAAACCAAGGCACAGTAAGTCATATTAACCTACCAGCAGACCAATGGCTGTCAAGCTTATGTTGAGCTCTTGTGGCTGCAGGCCAAACTTTCCCGCCACATCAACCACGACCTTGATACACGTGCAAGGCATCAAGGGAAGGAAATCCGTCACCACAAGCTGTAAGCTTTGGAATGCCACGCGAATAAGGCCCTCGCTGAAAAAGGTGAAATTATAGAGGTTATTCACTGGGGAGCCATTTGTTATCAAGACGAAAGGTTATGAAATACGGCCAAATATCTCACCCTTGCTGGTTGGTAGCCGCTCCGATGACTCCAGCACACACAGCCATCCTTGACCCAGATTTTGACCCGTGGAATGAAGAATCTATGATAATAAAACAATATATCATTTGTCCTTCTTGTGGATAACCTGTAACAGTCCCAAACTCCCAATATGAATTCACATTACTGATGGTTTACTGCTTCTCTTTAAAAGGCTGGGTAAAGCAAGAACGAGAAACAAACTATCGCTCTCGTTTTACCATAAACTCTCATGCACTCACGATCAAACTCTCATGATCAACTCGAGATTACGAGAGTTGACGAGGGTTGACGAGCGTTGACGAGAAACAGAGTTCAAACTCTAGCTCTCGTTTGACCCCCAACTCTTGGCATGCCCTCTCGTCAACTCGAGATTTCGCTCATCACTTGGTGGTTTTCGTTGGCAAAATTTTGCCATCGCGACCAACGTAACCGTCAGCTACACAGGCTACTCTAGATCTCGTGCGCTTTCATCAAATGAAACCTGGTGAAATTTTCATGACAATCGACCAGAGTTTTCGCTGGTTAGCCTGGCCGTGTTCTCAGCTCGTTTGACTGTGCGCAACAAAGAATACAGGACACTCAAATTAAAACGTAACATCTCTACCTGAAGCACACATTCTAATTGTTTGTAGCGAATGTCCGAGAAGCTGACATTTGACATTTCTTGGAGAGGACTCAGCAACATGGACTGCAATTGCTGTAAAAAAAACCCAAGAGTTATTAATTAATATTAATTAATTAACTGATAATCAAAGTTTACACCTCCACACCAAACCATCCCAACAGTACATTCTGTACTAAAAAGACAACAATAATTAATTTCACCCTTTTCCAAGATTTGAATGTCAAAAACTAGGATCACAAAGTTCTGATTATTGACCAGAGACTGATGTCTGCTTTAACTCTTTCAGCCCTGATGTCAACATACAAATTCTCCATACTGGTCTCCATACAATTCTTATAGTACTAGTTGGAGAATTTGATGATGTATTAACCCGCCCTGATGTCAACATGCAAATTCTCCTAACTGTTCTTCGTACATTTCTTACATTATTAGTTGGGATAATTTGTTCAAAGATCAAGACGGTGATCATCTCCTTAATTCTCGTGACCTGTATGCTTGACAATGTATTGATATTGTAAAGAGAAATTAGATTTTGATCACTCTTGGAGCTTCACTAGTGTCATCTATTCTTAGCATGATTTTGAGATACCAAAAAACATACCTAGATCAGAGGAAAAGCAAATAATAATAGTTTGATTTTGTAGAGCAGTACTCAACAAATGACAGGAACCCATTAGGAAGTGAGGATGTCTAACGATGGCGAGGATGGAAATGGTAGACAAACTTGAAAACGCGAGGCTTACGTGTAGGAAACCCAACAATAATGGTTTGATTTTGTAGAACTGTACTCTACAAATGACAGGAACCCATTAGGAAGTGAGGATGACTAAACGATGGCGAGGATGGAAATGGATTGCAATATGAACAAACTTGAAAACGCGAGGCTTACGTGTAGGAACCCAACAATAATGGTTTGATTTTGTAGAACTGTAACTCTACAAATGACAGGAACCCATTAGGAAGTGAGGATGACTAACGATGGCGAGGATGGAAATGGATTACAACATGAGGAAACCCAGCAATACTGGTTTGATTTTGTAGAACAGTTTCGACAAATGACAGGAACCATTAGGAAGTGAGGATGACTAACGATGGCGAGGATGGAAATGGATTACAACATGAGGAAACCCAACAATAATGGTTTGATTTTGTAGAACTGTACTCTACAAATGACAGGAACCATTAGGAAGTGAGGATGACTAACGATGGCGAGGATGGAAATGGATTACAAACATGAGGAAACCAACAATAATGGTTTGATTTTGTAGAACTGTACTCTACAAATGACAGGAACCCATTAGGAAGTGAGGACGACTAACGATGGCGAGGATGGAAATGGATTGCAATATGGACAAACTTGAAAACGCGAGGCTTACGTGTAGGAAACCCAACAATAATGGTTTGATTTGTAGAACTGTACTCTACAAATGACAGGAACCCATTAGGAAGTGAGGATGACTAACGATGGCGAGGATGGAAATGGATTACAACATGAGGAAACCCAGCAATACTGGTTTGATTGTGTAGAACAGCACTCTACAAATGACAGGAACCCGTTAGGAAGTGAGGATGGCTAACGATGGCGAGGATGGAAATGGATTACAATATGAGGAAACCAGCAATACTGGTTTGATTTTGTAGAACAGCACTCTACAAATGACAGGAACCCGTTAGGAAGTGAGGATGGCTAACGATGGCGAGGATGGAAATGGATTACAATATGAGGAAACCCAGCAATAATGGTTTGATTTTGTAGAACAGCACTCTACAAATGACAGGAACCCGTTAGGAAGTGAGGATGGCTAACGATGGCGAGGATGGAAACGGATCACAATATGAGGAAACCCAGCAATACTGTTTGATTTTGTAGAACAGCACTCTACAAATGACAGGAACCCGTTAGGAAGTGAGGATGGCTAACGATGGCGAGGATGGAAATGGATTACAATATGAGGAAACCCAGCAATACTGGTTTGATTTTGTAGAACAGCACTCTACAAATGACAGGAATCCGTTAGGAAGTGAGGATGGCTAACGATGGCGAGGATGGAAATGGATTACAATATGAGGAAACCCAGCAATACTGGTTTGATTTTGTAGAACAGCACTCTATAAATGACAGGAACCCGTTAGGAAGTGAGGATGACTAATGATGGCGACGATGAAATGGATTACAATACGAGGAATCCAAACAATAATGGTTTGATTTTGTAAAACAGTGCTCAACAAATGACAGGAACCCATTAGGAAGTGAGGATGACTAATGATGGCGAGGATGGAAATGGATTACAATATGGATAAATTTGAAATGCGAGGAGTTCAGATTTCTTTGAAATAACACGTGACTTACCAGGTCTTGTTTCAGAGGAGGATTGTGGTCGTGCGTCAGAGCTGAACGAACCAGTGACGTCACAGCCTCGGCTCCCCACTCACGCATCTTAGTGTGAGGGTGCTGGCATACCTAGAGAAATGACCACGTGTGATGAATAGAGCGAGTTTTTCTGTGAATATCAAAACTAGTAAGGTAAACTATGGCAAAATTAAATTTACAAAATTATGAAATTTGATCAGCTATTCAGGGGAAGCATGCCAAAAACGTCCATTTGCCAAAAATTAGCTCTCCATTGCAATTTGCGGCCGAGATATGGTCACTTCAGGTTTTAATTTCTCTATACAAACCCTTCTAATTTTGCATCTGTTCCTTCAGTTTAGAACAGGCGCAAAATTAGAGAGGTTTGTATGGGACGGTACCAAACTTTGAACCTCTATATCTTCTGTTCTATTCGCGCGAACAAGTTGAAATTTTGTGGCTGATCATACAGCAGCAATCTTTATCTAATGATGGGATTTTGAGGCTTGATAAAAATAATTTGAAAATTTGTGACGTCACACTTTTTCACTCTATTCGCCACTTTAGAAACAAGAAGTAATCTGGGCGAGTCACATCTCGCAGTCGCTTGTGGGACCATTACTGGGACGTGTTGTCAAGCTGGCCGCCATTTTGTTCCCAGTAACGATCCCACAAGCGACTGCGAGATACCACTCGCCCCAGATTGTTTTTTGTTTCTACAAGTGGTGAATGGCAGAACCTACGTCCAATAGATGTGCAGTCAGCGGTTTCCACAAGACGCGTGCACGGTGGAGGTTATTTAGACCTGTTTCTAACAGCTTAGCCACAGCGAAGAGAGATGGTTCCTGAAAATGAATGAGAAATGACCAACGATCGTCAATCAATATTAATAGAGTTAACATGTGAAAAATGATTATCCTGACCATGGCCTGACAAAACAAAGATACTACAGAGGGGTATCTGAGATTCCTGCAGCATCTCTCAGATGGGTTGTTATTCTATATTCTATAATGATTTTCCATATGCAAGTAAGACAATTGGCTTGGATAAAAATCAGCAGAATTAGCATAAAGGTGATGTGATGTATGTTGATGTTAAAGGGAGTGTTTAACGGTTCGGCGCATGTGCAGGCTTATCAACATCTACATATACATCTACATATTTAACTTGCAAAATCATATCCAGGACAGTTCGCAAGTGCAATAAAAATAAAAGTGTTACAAAAGTGAAATATATAAGTTCAGAAGTGTGTGTAGTGCAAACTAGCAAAAATAAAACAATGTTTAAGCACGTAGATGGGCGTGCACTGCCGACTTGAAGCGCTCTGCCAATTCCAGAGTTATTATTTCAGGTGGTAATTGTTCCAGTCGATGATGGTCCAACTTTATCCGTTTAAAAATCCCCACTCACATGTACTTCTCGATACTTCAGTAATCACATACTGTAATTAATCAAGAAAAACGACGAATGACCAAAATTCACCAAAAATGTCAACGGATTACACAGAGAATGTCGACATTGAATACCAGAATAAATTACCAGACTCAGTGAGAATACAGTGTTTGGTCCAGGCATTTTATTCTGGTATTTAAAAGGCTTGGCATGAAATTTATAGCTAGTCTGACGTTAACATTCATGAGGGTAATAAAGAGCCACCTTAAATTTTCGTAATCTTGATCATGCAGGAAACACCTAATTTTCGGGCATTGTTTTGATAGCACTATTTTAAAATCAACTGCCACATGGGCTGTAAATTGTTATGAGCCATCTTTACCTTGTTGGTTTGCGCTTGTTCCATAGATGTAGTGGATAATCTGCAAAGTGCGTCCACAAGATGGTGAAGAGCGACATCATCCAGATACCTGATAAAGAAATAATCACTGTGTAGTATCGCTATTTATTATATGGCAAGCAACTGTGAAGTTAAATTGAGTGTTCTGATTGCTGTTTCTCGGTCAGGATTTTACAGTACGGACCGTTGCCATGGAAACGGTCCATACTCATTCCAGTGTGCAGGTTTAAAGGAGACCAACCGGAGCCTGAGCTTGAAATGTATTAGGGATATAGTCGAAACATCTTCTGATTTTCCTCAGAAATCTTTGGGGTCTTTTAGCCATTTTTAGAAATGCTCGGAATTTGATCAAAAATGTTTGGACAATCTTCGGGAATCTTCAGGAAATAGTCCAACGACCTCGGGCCAATATTCCCCAGTATGGCCCTCACGCTCGGTTAGTAAGGAGTTAGTATTTTGACGAGACGTACTTGGATGTTTCAAAGAGTCTTGATAAGATCGCAGCCAGGACAGGCAGCTCAGCCATCATTGCTTGAGTTATCACCTGAAACAGACAAAGATATTCTGTTTTAGTGCAACTACATAGTCGGAGGAACAAGTGCCGTTTTTGGCAAATCTTCGTTGAAGCACCTGAAGAGCTTCCGGTTGTTATTATCCAATCAGAAACTAGCGCGAGCACTCACAAGTAATCCGAAAGCAATCATGCCAGCAAATACATCATGTTGCTTAGCAACATCGGGAACGAAAATCGTGGGCTCAGTCCTGTCTCGGGGGCAGGATTTTGCCATCAACTGGTACTGTACACAGGTTGAGGACATACTGTAATGCTTCGACTTAGCACCTGTGATGAAACTTTCTTGTACATGTACATAACTGTATATTAATTTTCTTACCAAGTTAGGAGCCTCACTTGCTGGCATGGCCTTCAGTGTCCCTCCTGCAGATGGCTTGAGCCCCAAAATCCAGGTCAGATGCTGTTGAGATCAAAATAATAGAAAAGATCAATAACTAGCAAGGAAAAAACAGTAAAGCCGCACTCAGGTCACATACTGCTGGAGCTTATCCTGGTTTCTGTAGCATGAAGCTGACTACGAGTATTGCTACTCCCCCTGGATGGGATACTAGTCCATCCCAGGTTACCCCCTAGTATTTTGTCGCCGGTAACCATATTATACTCCTGGGTGGAGAGAGGCACTACAAAAAACTACAAAAGCACATAAACATCAAAGCTTGTTTACCCAGCACTTTGTCTGTTAGGGAGAAATTGATCATTGATCAAAAGCTAACCTGTAGAGTAGTAAGAACCATGTGCCAGGCTGTACCCATAATTCCTCCATGGCAATGTGCAAGGCTCAACAGTGAACGCATACACTGAATGTTCTTTGCTGTTAGCTAAAAATAAATAAACAAACCACATTTTTGCTGTAATAAAGACCACAAATTACCATATGTGTATACCGTACCACTCAAAAGTAAGTTACCACCTCTCATCTTGTTTCTCGCGAGACGCATCTCTCATTTCTTGCAAAAATCACTGAACCAAGAATTTTGGAATTATATTACTCGCAAGAAATCAAAGTCACTCAGCTATCGTTGCACTGTAACACCAAAGTTTGAAATAACACAAAACTAACAGTAATCACTTACAGACACAGGACCATGACTGGAGCCAAGTGGGACCCTGTGACAACAGCACCAGAACCAGTCTCCCCTGAGCTGGACAGAGATTTTCCCAGGCCCCTGTGATCTCCTCCCTGCAATTCTGCGAGGACCTGTGACCCACTCATTGGCATCTTAACATAAGAGACCTGAGCGGTACCGGAGTGGGGATTAACTACTGTCAGGCAGTAGTGCGGGGGCAGTGCTGCCTTGCAAAGCGACGTGATAAATGCATCTCTTGGAGTAGTGAGATTTAGAACACCACAGACATTAGCATATAGCTGGTAAGATTTGAGTATGGCTTCTGTAGCACTTTCATCATTGCTGCAAAAAAATGAACACAAAACAAATGAATGTCTTTACAGTGGATTGAGTGGAATGTCTGCTAATGGACACCTCCCGTAGGCGGACTCTTCCCATTATAAGCAGACACTTTGTTAAGGTCCCAGCCACATACAAACACATTTTTAACCTCCAATAAGTGGATACTTTTTCTGGTCCTAAGGGTGTCTGCTTATCGGAGGTTTGGCTGTATTTAATGATTTCAAGAAAATATAGAATCCTTAACTGCTTATTAACAATAACACAGTTCCCAGTTATTTTGGCACTGTACCATGTTCCTCTGCTTGGGCTCCAGAAGGGAGAAGGAAGAGAGGAAGGCCAAAGACAACATGGCGGCAGATGGTAGAGAGAGAGAGGTCTAGAGCGGGATGGAAATCGTGGGATGAGGTGCGTGCTGCAGCACAGGACAACAGAAATTGGAAGACGAATGTGGAGGCCTTTTGTGCCAATTGGCACTAAAGAGATAGGTTGGTTGTGCAAGTTGCAAGGGCGGTGTTTTTTACTGCTCATTAGCGATTAAGCAACAGTTTCTGTCAAATAGACAACAGTGTGCAAGTAATTTTGTCTTACGCTCACCTGATTTGTAACCAATTTTTTACATACCTTGCTTCCAATACTAAAGATAACGATGCCAAAATTCCACACCATGAAGCCAAGACCATCTCCTGAAATAGGTCTGGTGCATTTGATCCTGAAAATAACCCAAGAACAATAGCATTAGTTTTCAAAATGTATCATTAAAAATTTTAATGCTATTGAGAGATGATAATATTTAATATTATCATCTCTCTAACTCTTAGCTTAGTAGACTTAGTACATTACTTACCAGTACATAAGAACAGAAAAAAAGAAAATTTCAATCTATACTTCTTCTAAAATCATAAAGTTGAACCCCTTCTCAAGATCACCTCAACATGGCCACCATGTTAAAATGACTAAATTTTGGTTGCCCTATGGGAGACGTGTTAGCCTGGCTAATGGTTTAATGCATGTTGGACTCCAGATTGAGTGATTTGGGTTCGAGCGCAAGCCAGGCTAATTGTGTTGTGTTGGGCAATAAATTTTACTATCATAGTGCCTCTCTGAAAAACAAGGGCAAGGGGAATGGGTTTGAGTTTATAGCGGAGTGTTCGAGATAACCGAGTATAAGTAGTGCATAATAGACACTCAGAAGCCACTTTCTGTTATTATTAGCCAACATTAACAAAAAAGTCTTTAATCCTACTCACCTTTGTCATTTTCTGCACCTTCCTTTGCGGCAGCTCTGATAGTGTCCGTCCCCACCCCTGTTTCATTGGACGTTCCACGCACATCAGGTTCAATCCAGCCAATCACATCTCCCCCATTAGCCGAACCAGTGTTTTCTTGCACAAGCACATCAAGACTTTTGACGATCTCCAACAAACAGGCAAAGGCGATAGACAGTGTGTAGCCGTCAGGGATTGAGGAACACTCTGGTCTTTCCAACTGTTCCAGGCTGAGAAAATAACAAAAACTTATCAACTAAGCAGGAGGTCTGGACAGGAAATGGAATATACTGTATTTGGCTTGGCATCATGATGTATCGATTAAGTAGCAAAGCCGGGGGGGGGGGGGGGGGGGGGGGGGGGACTCCCTTATCTGGTCTTAATGGGACATGCAATAGGGTGGGGTTTTCAGGGTTTTTTGTCTTAAATGGGTATCTGTACTTATGGTAATTTATAGAAACCCACCAGAAGCCGAATTCTACAAGTTTTTTGTTAGGTGTTGACTTCTGTCGACTTGGGTTAAATGTCTTCTAGACAGGGTCTCAAAAATCGGAATTCTGTCTTTAAAAACAGGGCCAGGGTTTGAGCAGCCCGGCTGCACCTCCCTGCAAGAGCATCTTTTGAGTAGATGTTATTTTGGTTGTCCTTAGCCAATGAGAATCAAGATAATGAGTAGAACCATAATAATAATAATTATTATTATTAAATTATAATAACAATAACAAGACTGAGAGGAATAAACTTACTAAACAGGTTTAGCTTGTCCATAAACTGGCATAACAGCCAGGGGTATCCATGCACCCCTGTATGAAAACCCAGGCTGCGGAGTGATCCCGCCCATTGCACTGAGAGCCACGACAGACGGGGGCGGAGCACTGGATGGAGTTTGGATTGTGTTGGCACTGGGCACGTGTGTGGCATTCAATGACGAGCTGTTCCAGCTTGTTTGGTTGGTGAATAAACCTTGAGTAAAGCTCGTCAGTGCATTCACCATGTCATGGAAGATTCTTGTTGAATGCTCTTGCATGTCGTAGAACAGGCAAAATGACCTGAAACAAAAACAATGTCTAGAATGAGCTAGTCCACTTATAAATGATGGCATTACACAGGCAATTTTTGATGTGATTTATCGTGTGATTCCAAATCACCCGTGTTAACTAACTGTGATTTCATGGCGATTTTGTCGCCTCAAAATTGCCGCTGTTTCAAACTTCCGATTTTGTAACTAAATTTCATACAACTCACCATTCAAATTGTAGCCTGAGATCAGGCTCCTAAAGAAAATTGGCGAGCGAAGCGAGCTGAGCGCGGCCTTAGTTGTAGTTGTAGTGTATAATGTTATTGAAAGGCACAGTAAAATATTACCTGAGCAGGGCAGGCTGAATTGTTAGAGTATGAAGAACTTCAAGAGCCAACGCTCTCTGCCATTGGGGTTTATCAGGCTCCAGGAACTTCACCAAGAGAGACAGAAATATCTCGCACTCTGTTACCTGTAAAACAACCGTCAATGAGTTACATGTATGCCTGGTTTCTACATGCTGTTGCAGGCTGGTAGAGCCACAAGGTGGGTGGTGCATTCCCTGAGTAAACAGATGTCTTTCTTCTTTAATTTCTTTGTTCTACGCCATTATATAAATTGATAATTTTCTTCTTGTTATTTATTACTAAAACCCTACTGTTAGCTACCCTTATTATAATTTGTTTTTCGTCACCTCCCGCCTCGAATAGCCCTGCTAATTTGCGGGAGGTGAAAATCTTTGTATTTTAACCAAAGAGTTAATAAAGCTTGTTGTTGTTGTTGTTGTTGTTGTTGTTGTTTGTTGTTGTTGTTGTGCTCAGTTCTTCCTCTGCTTGAGAGATGTTTGAGAACTGACCCGAAAAATTCCTTACCGATCATCATGTACAGTAGCTCTAAAGAGATTGTGTAGTGCACCAAATTCAAAACTGAGCAAAAGCCAATCAAAGACACTAGACAGATTTCTGTGAGACTCTGTATGGGTATTTCTGTATTTTCAATGAAATCGAAATCACGACGATTGCCATTATAAAAAACGACGATCTCGGAGATTGAAGCGACGATTTACAAATTATCGTGGTCAGATAGAAAATATCAAATGCATCAAATGTTATCGAAAATTAACAAGACAAAAACAACAATTTTTCTTTAAAAAATCGACGAATTGTTTTAAAAAAACGCGACAAAATTGACGTCTGCAGGCTCTTCTGTAGTTCTTGCGCGGGGGAAGAATAATATTGAGAGTGAGAAGAGAGATGTTTGTTACTTGCTGTAGCTACATGTATCATGACATAAACAAAGTTTGTCATCTTAATCTTATACTTATGTCTACCATGGACAAATGAAACAGTGTAGCAAAAAAATATGATGGAAACAAAAATCTCACCAGAAGAGTGTAGAATTTTTCTATCAAGACCGAGACAATTCTTAGAAGTCTGACTGCTACTGGATAAAGTGGTTTCTCCAAAGGAGTTGAGTTAATGCGATGTTTGATGCTTGGAGAGAACAGTTTGATGATCAGTGGACAGACTCTTTCCTTTAGAAGGAAGCTAAATTCAGGATGCTGAAAAACACAAAAATACAAACTGTTAAATGAGAAAAATTTCTGACTTCAATATTGTAAAATAATGAAAATAACAATCGTTAATCTCTTGAGAGCCCTCTTGTGAAATATTTTTTTCCTCTTGTGAGAAGTGGAAAGTGTGAGATTTAAGGTGGCCCGCGGTTATTTATTGGAGTGGAGGTTCCCTTTTTAAAACTACTTTTCGACAGGAAAGCGTCAACCGATTTCTGTAATTTTTGGTATTCAAAATAAGGAATCTCTAAATTTTAGAAGGCTTTTAATTTTAGGGCAAACAAATTTAAGATTTAGAGATACAAGCGCTATTAGAAAACCTTGTTTTTTATGAAATCGCGAATATTTTCATAAAACGAAGATAGATTTTTTTCGAATTACGTTCAATAAGTTCCAAGACTTCAATGTTTACTGTGAGCAAGTTTCCACAAAATCGGCTGCATAGAAATTGCTGCACAGTTCACTGCTGAATTTTAGCTTCAAAATAATATGCTCGTGTATTTGCTTCATCTGTTGCAAGAACGCTTCAATAATGCTAAGATCGCACCTATTGTTAGAAAGCTTGATACCACCTAAACCTTTGCTGAATAATCGGAAAAGATCGGAAATTCCCAGTAAAAGTTATAAGCAAATGAAGAACAAGATGTTTATAGTGCGTAATTTGTGAATTTCAAAATATTCTTGTTTGTTCGACTTGTGAAAAAACTACCGATTTGTTTTCCGTAATTGTTAAGTATGATAAAATCCATCATGTATAAAAACGACCTCGCCTAGTTTTGGGCGTGTAGCCTCGACAAAGCTCGGCGAATTAAGTCATAAAGTAATAGCTACTTTATGTCCGCCATTTTACCAATGCTTTGAAAACCCCTCGTCTTCCGTAAATTATTCAAATATGCCGTGTTGTGGGATTTATTTTTCACTTGGGAATTTTACGGATCATCGAAAATTTAAATGACTGTAATGAACGATCAATGACATTCCAAGGAAATTTTCAATGATCCGTAATTCCGAAGTGAAAAATAAATCCCACAACGCGGCAACTGGAACTAGCTTGCATTCGAGGCTCATACGGGGAATATCATTAAAATATTTTGCATTTGAAAAGATTCCCCCATATTATGAGCCTTGATTCCAAGCTAGTTCCAGTCCAACCGTGAGAATACGAATATGGTCTATTAACCGGTCATTGTAGAGAGGTGGCCATTGTAGGGAGGTCTTAATAAGTCAGTACAGAGTATGGATTGGTGCACATTCGGAACGAAAAATCCTGCCGTTGAAGAGAGGTGGCCATTGTAGAGAAGTGGTCGTTGTAGGGAGGTGGTCATTATAGAGAGGTGGCAGTTTAAGGTCTTGTTTAATATCTGTCTTCAAATCTAATTCAACTTACTTTAAGAAATATGTTTGGGTATCCCTTGAGCACACTTTCTAGCAGCTCCAGACCAAATGTTCTCGTCATTTCAGTGATACCATTTAACCAGTAAGGTTGCTCTCCATTTGTCAGTTGGCACAAATCCTGAAATAGAGAAATGAATAATTATTTATTAAATCTACTGCAACTATATACTCATTTAAAAAAATAAAAAAATAAAATAAAAAAATAAAAATAAAAACTAAATACTCATTTAAAGGGGCTCGGTCATACTATGTTACCTTTAAGGTATATTCAGCAACATCTCAGTTGATAACCTTTTACAGAAGTGTACAATTACATGTACCACAGGGAGGTACAGTGTTGGAAGTCCAGAACAAGCAGTCCTGGTTCAGGCGCTGGCTGGGGTCATTATATTGCGTTCTTGCGCAAGACACTTTACTCTCACAGTGCCTCTCTCCACCCAGGAATGGACACCAGCAAACTGTTAGGGCAAACTGACAAAATGCTGGGGAGGGGAGGGGGGAGGGGAGGGTGAGTAACCAGGATAAGCTCTGGCAGTGTGGCCCACACTGGAGTGCAGACTTCAAACAACAGCAATATTTAGCAAACAGGTTAATTACCTGAAATAGCAAATAAGCATCCCTAGCACATGGGTGTAGACTAACAGGGCAGTTCTTGTGTCTGATAGATCCTGCAGTGTCCTCCACTTTCTGAGAAGCTGTCAAAAATGAGAAATACAAATATGAGTAGGCTCCAGGAAGCTTTAGTACACGGATGTCTCTCTTCGCGCACTCAGTTCTTTCCGGGCCGCTTGAGATACATCTGAGATGTAATAATTTTATATCAAACACAAGAGACAGTGTTTCATCAGATATCCAAACACGAGAATACAGTTGAAAATACGACGCGCAGCGGAGTATTTTTTATGAAATTCAAGATGTTTGGATAGCCGATGAAACACTGTCTTGAGTGTTTGATATATCTTCTCAATCGAAACAAAAACTAAGGAGTAAACAGAGAAATAAAATTGTAAAAACATGTGCTAATTAAGACCAGGTATCCTATTAAACCTCTGACACGGTTATGATTTCCTTTGTTTTAACTAATGATGAATTAATGAGTTTGAGAATTACAGTAACCCCAAAATTCCATACTGATGATACAGATATAGCTCCATAGAGAATGATCTGTGTTATATGTACATGTATGTCTGATTGATTGGTTGTTGCTCACGACAGGTTTAAAATTTTCCATGCAAGTACTGTAACAACCAATCAGAGACAATACATGGATTTCTGTAGAGCTAGTCGTCATCAGTATGGATTCCGAATTACATGTATTCACAGTCATCTCCCATCTCCCATCTCTGCGCTGAGAGATCAGATGTCTGTTTACTCAGCAGTAGCCTCCAAACTCTATTTCTTTTCCTGATCCAGATCTGGTCTAAGTTCGAGCTGTGGACATTGTTGTGTTCTAATGGGCATACAGTAATACTTTACTCTGACAATGCCTTTCCACAACGCCTTTCCACAACCAGTTGTTAATAATTAAGACAGATTCCGCTCAACGTTCGAGCAGTAAGTGCAAAAATTAATTACTACAAAACTACTCATAGCACGGTAACATTTTGAATACTATTTGAAACATATCACTTTAATTCACTTCTCCAAGTGACCCCGCAATTAAATTCTCAAGCATTCTCGAGAAAACTAATGTCAAACCTCGTAAAAAATGATAAAAACGCACGCCATTTTGTTTTGAACTGACATGAAGCGTCTTTTTAATTAAAATATGTAATGACTTCTCTCGCGGGGTCAGCTTGGGAGCTACTTTATCGATAATTTCTTCTTAACTGTATTCAAAATGTTACCGTGCTATAAGTATTTTTTTGGTAACTTAATTTTTTGCACTTATTGCTCGAACGTTGAGCGGAATCCGTCTTAACAGGTTCGTATTGGTGAATTGTCAAGGCAACCTGACAAAATGTTGGCCAGGGATAAGCTGCAATGGACTACATGTAGCATCCCATCTAGAGGGAATAGCAGTACATGAGGGGTGGCAAATGGTCTTTCAAAAAATAAGGGTCTCGCAAAATTTTAGTCGGATTTCACTTGTTTGTCTTGCAGTCTCGTTTTTGAGCGGTTCAATCTGTACATCTGGCAGTCTCGATTTCCCCCCCCCCCCCCCCCCCCCCCACGCCTCGGAGTCTTGATCTCGGTCTCGCAATCTAAAAAGTCAAATTTAAGTCTCGGGCTCGCAGAGAAAAACGCTAGTCTTGCTGTCTCACAAAGTCTTGAATTTACCATTCATCACCCTTGGCTTACATGTATAAACTAGTACACTGTACTTCTAGTCTTTCCAATTTTAGGAATAATACAGAATCATGTTTAAAATATGTGAAAGCATAATAGCTTACCCAAGCCTTGACTATCCTCTGTAACGACCCTCTCAAATATTACCGATACCATCTGTCTGACAGTGGCTGCAGCAGTGGTACAGATCGTTGCATCTTTAATGAAGTATAACTTGAAGCACAAGACCATGGCCTTAAAGAGCAAAAGGAATTAACTAAGTACAGTGGAACCTCCATTAAGGGGACACCCTCGGGACAAGGAAAAGTGTCCCCTTAATAGAGGTGTCCCTTGATTATAGGTTAATATATACAAAGATTATATCAGCTTTAATTTTGCCAGTACAAAAGTTTGTGTCCCCTTAAAGGAGGTGTCCCCTTAATGGAGTGTCCCAAAGTAGAGGTCCTACTGTATATACAAATTTAAAATGATCCAACAACACAACAGCTGACTGGTACCACAAGGACCTACAGTATGAAGGAACTGCAGTTTCTTGTTATAGACTGTGACAAATGATAAAACAAAGCTACAATGTATCAATGGCTAGCACATTAGACTCTGGATTGAGTAGTCCGGGTTCGAGCTCCGGCCAGGGTCATTGTGTTGTGTTCTTGGGCAAGATACTTAACTCTCACATTGCCTCTCTCCACCCAGGAGTAAAAATTAATGGGTACTGGCAGTACAAGGCAACCTGACAAAAATGCTGGGGGCTTATCTGCGTAGCATGATTCCCATCTCAGGGCACGAAATTAACTTTTTTTTCCAGGAGCCATTTGGCTCCTAAATATTCCAAAGTGGTCGCCAACTCCAAAAAGTTAGTCGCCATTTTTCCAATAAATTCAGCACCAGAGACACAATCCATTGGCATACATGACGCATTCAATGGTTTCCACACGGCTTGCAAAGCATTATAGGCATTTTTGTGTACTCAGTTGAGAGAAACTTTGTTGACATTTTGGCCCATATTTCTCATTATGAAAGCAAAACAAGACCAGAGAAATATTGTTTTATAACTTAATCTATCGTGTGACGTTTTTATGGCAAAGTTAGAACTGAAAACTTCAGGTAAGATGTCAGAATTCTAGTCGGTGTAGTCGCCAATTTGGCGACTAATTTTCAGGATTTGGTCGCCAATGTGGAAAACTTAGGCGCATTGGCGACTGTATCAGGCGCAATTTCGTGCCCTGCATCTAGGGAAATAGTGATACTCTCAGCTGCTTCATGCTTTAAACTGGAGTTAAAGAAGCTACGTCACTGATAACGCATCTTGAAAAAATTGGCCAATTTTTCAAGTTCACCGTTTGCAATCCGTCTCAATCTTCTCCATCCTCAACCATCCTTGTTCCTGTTTGGTTTATTATCACCTCTTTCGTGTTTTTCTACCTCTGTAAACTATTATTTTGAGGCTTTCTTCAATTTGAAAGTGATTTTGAACTTTGTGCAAAAATGACTTAAAATATCATGACATAGCTCCTTTAAGCGCCGGTCTGATAAGCCACTTAGGCTTTACAGTGGAACCCTGATTTAATGAACCTCGATTTAACGAAGTCCAGATTTAACGCACACATTTATTCAGCCCGGTCAGAATTACAATAAAATGTATGAAAAAGAACCCCGATTTAACGAAATACCCGATATAACGAACACAATCTAGAAGCCCGAATGTAAAATCTACCCCGATATAACGAATAAATGTCATCACGCCACAGAAGATGAATAATCGACTACAGTAAAATATTTAATTCTCTAAAAAATGTCAGCAGTCCATTACAGTCATACATGTTGCTAAAAATAGTACTGTCGTGGCCATCTAATCGGCTTTATCTTCTTTCTCTAAATCAGTTAACATTACGGCAAATTAATTATTAACTATACCCCGATTTAACGAAGTTTTTGGTCAGTTTTCAACAAATTCGTTATATCAGGGTTCTCGATTTAACGAAACCCCCGATTTACGAACCAATTTCCCCAGTCCCTGGCACTTCGTTAAATCGGGGTTCCACTGTACTAGACATACTTTAACCTTTAAACTGACATGTATACAAGTTACAAGTAGAATCTGAACCATGCAAACTAAAGCACAAATTTACTAACCTTTCCAAGGCTTTCCCATGAACAATATTTGAGGTTGTTATAAGAAGAATGATGGTCTGAAGGATTCGCAGCTCTTCCAATCCTCCCTCCATCAACTGCCATAATGCACTAACAAGGTTAACAGCAGATGACTGGAACAAAGAGATCAATCAATAATTATTTTTTATTATTAATCTATCAGACGTCAAGTCAGATTTAAAATTACACACTGGCTAATCATAATTAATTTTTTTTAAAGTTATAATAATTATCATAAATAATTATAATAATAATTGTAACATGCATGATAATGTTCTATAAGCAAACATTAATATTAAACAATGAGAGAACCATAATTATTATATATTAGACTGAATTTAACCAAAACGTGTTGGTGCACAAACCTCAGATAAAGCCTCATTTGTTATCAGCCGCTGAAGAGCTGTCAGTGAGATCTGCACCACCCGTAGACTCTTTGTATCACAGCCAAGCAAGAAAGGTTGGACTATCTCAGTTTCTTCTGCAATCACTGATAAAGGCAAGGATAAAGGAAGATTATTTATACATGTACATGGTTTGCATTTAATTAAGCTACATGTACAATGTAGAAGCTTGTGAGGCTGTGTACAGGCAACTCTCATTATAGCAGACACGCCTCGGGTACGTGTGTTTGGAGTCCGTAATAGCGAGAGGCCGCAATATAGCGGGAGTCATTTTCAGTCAAACCTCTATACATGTAGCTTTCGCTGGGTGGATGGCTGGATTTTGTCCGTAATAGCAGCCCGGCCTGACCAATCAATGAAATCGATAATCGATGATAATCGATATAATCGATAACAATCGATGTCAATTAATCGAGTTATATTGGAAATCGATGACCAATCGATGACGGAACATTTTGTGACTTTTAACATGATCGATTTTCGACGATTGTTTTCCATTTGGATCGATTCTTTTTACTTCAACTCAGCAACTCTTCAATACCTCATTTATTCATTCTCGTGCTGTAATGACTTAATGGCTACAATAACAATGTCATGGTAACCTTTGACTAAACATTTTAAAACCAATGTACGTTTCTTTCGGGTGTTGTCCAAGGCTCTTTCAGAAACCAGGCAAGAGACACGCTATCTGCGAGTATCTGTTTACGTTTGCGTAAATCTGCTGTGAGATGTCGATGACAATCGATAGTGATCGATGAAAATCGCAATCGATGACAATCGCAATCGATGACAATCGCAATCGATGCAATTAAGGACATTTTACTTGTGACTATATCGATTGGTCATCGATTGGCTGATACCAATCGATATCAATTAACTAACAATCATCGATTGATATCGATGATCGATTGATTTCCGATCTTTTTCATCGATTGGTCAGGCCGGGAATAGCAGGTATTCGTAATAACAGGGTGTCCGCAAGGTGAGAGTTGACTGTATATGAAATGTGAATATTTCAAATGAGCACAAGATAGGTAAGAATCCTGACTGGCAGGAAGCTTTACCAGGAACCTCACTATCTTGAACTTGGTTATCTTGAACACCCCGCTATCTCGAACTCAAACCCATTCCCCTTGCCCTTGTTTTTCAGTCATTTACTATCGGCTATCTTATACTGCCAACTTTTCCTTAGTCCAGTTCTGGCCCCTCTCTGTCACGCAACGATACGCTCACGTCAAGGGTCCAGGGACAATTGTCTGCGCATGCTCACGATAAACCAATCACAGCGCATCTTAGCTCACATGTGACTTTTAAACTCGACAAACCGAGTCGAGAAAGATAAAATATATTTGGTCGCCATCAGTGCCTTCAGTGGAGATTTTAAAACTAAAATACTCCGCTCTTCCTTTCACTTAACACCTCGCAAATTATCACAGGCATTAAGGGAATGTGTAGGAGAACATATTTCAGTGTTCTCTTGATCAGTCGGTATATTATCGTTCACGTATTAATCGCTTATATGTCAGCACGTTTATAATTGCATGTTTATATAATAATTGTATGTTCACTCGCGTGATTATTGTAGCCTAGTTGTTTCGTCGGATATGATGTTTCAATTAAGTCACGAATGCTGTTATTTAGTGTGCGAGTTCTCTTGTAACAAAAGCAAGCACGTTTCGGTGGAGCTCTCCCACCGAGTGAAATAAACCTTCTAGATTGTAGTTGGAGTGTTTTGTCCGTTACTGGTACCTGCTACATCTTTACACAAGAATAAACAGCGAACTTACAGCATCTACAAATACAGGATCGTATTCAGGAAACATTTCTCTATACTTTTCACTGACCGAGGGCGCCGGAAGAGATCGAAACATCCGTCATCTTGTCAGTATAAAAATACATGCGCAGTAGCGATTAGCTAAGAAGCTGACTAACCGTTGAGCATGCGCAGACAATTGTCCCTGGACCCTTGACTTGAGCGTATCGTTGCGTGACAGAGAGGGGCCAGAACTGGACTAACTTTTCCTAAGTTGAATGCGTGTGATTTTCGTATCCATATTACCCGAATTTCCGAAAAATTTCCGACAACTTCCGAACATTGCCAAAGATGTTCCGACGACTTCCGAACATTGCCGAAGATTCCCGAAGATGTTCCGATGTTTCCGAAGGCTGCTGAATGTCGCGGTGCAAAGCTCAAAATCTTTGCGCGATCTTGCCAAGATACACTTATCTCAAACGCAACATTTAGCGCTGTTCATTGGACTATTTTGGGTGGAAATTGAATCCAATTTTTCACGTTAATGGTTAATGAACAAGTAGTCCGGAATTCTGAGTCAGGCGTGTGAAATTGTCCTGTATGCGTGTGATCGATGTTTTCAATCCGCAGCGTGTGACACACGCACAATGCGTGTGAGTTGGCAGGTATACTATCTCAAACTCCCGCTACAATGTATAGTATATGTACAGGTACACATGTATCTCAAACTGTTTTTTAATTCCCTTGAGAGTTTGAGATAGTGGGGTTCAACTGTAGTAATGTGGAAGATAATACAATAGATTTAAAACCATTATACACGTTGAGATAATAGCAGATTATTATTTACATTGTATATGTTGGAGTTAAATTTTAATTTCAACAAATTAAACAAACATTTGTAACTGACAATGACAGAAGTCTTTGTTGAAACTTATAAAATGATGTGTTTATTCTTAACGTTATCGGGGGGGGGGGGGGTTTACAAAGGTATAATAAATTACTAGTTACGGGGAGGTGCGGATGATGCCAAATTTTTAGACCCCCAAAAAGTCCCCATTACAGTGAAGATGACCCTACCGTTGCCACTCGACAAAGTTTTGATTAAGTTTTGCATCTTTTTGACAACTTTTTGACGACTTTGGGATGGGTTCCATTTGACTTGACCAATCAAAATCCAAGGAGTGTTGGAGGCGGAGTCATGAAATTTGAATGGTTTTACTGTAGTTTCTAGTCTACATGTAGTTCAAATGTGGGTGCCACAAAACGGAACCATCAAAGTTGTCAAAAAGATGTAAAAAATTGTCGAGTGGCAACGGTAGCGTCATCTTCACTGTAATAGGCTAAATCGTAGACCCAAAAGTCCCTTTTTTCTCTGTACAGTGGAACCTCGATATAACGATGTGCCAAGGGACTGACCAAATTAGATCGTTATATCGGGAGATCGTAATAACGAATTCCCGATATAACGATTTTTCGGGAAAAGAGCCAAAAATATCGTTATATCGGGGTATTGTTAATAAATATAAATCCATCGTAACAAGCTGTTGACAGACACGTTACAGTCCTTATGTAATGAGAACTAAATTATAAAGGATTAAAGTATTGCCTGGAGTATTGTCATATCTTTTCAAGTGTTAAGCCTTCTTTTTCATCGCGCAATGATTGATTTTATCGTTATATCGGGGTAAATTTTACGTTGGGCTGCCATATTGTGATCGTTATATTGGGAATATCGTTATATCGAGTATCGTTATACGGGAGTTTTTCTCCATACATTTACTGTAACATTTGCCGGGCTGTCAAATGTTGATCGTTATACCGGGAACATCGTTATAAACAAATTAACTAAAGTAAGTAGTAGTTCATGCGTCCACCTTTATTCATTCATCGTACATCTGTCACAAACTTTAGGCAGACTGTAGTCATTCTTTCAAAGTTGGGAGCAATAATTTTTTTATAACCCCTAAAGAAATTCGCTGCCAAAATCTTTCAACCCAAAAAACTCCGCCAGAAATTTCTAACCCCCAAAATGTCCCCAAATCGCTAATTTCAAACCCCAAAAGGCCTTCACACCTTTCCATCAGACAGAGTACCCCCCTGAGAGTTTATATTATACAGTCATGTACATTTTCATGTACATCTCTACAGAATAAGGGAATTGTACCAATCACCATGCAGAGATTGTTTGTGTTCTGTATCGTTATGTTCAGAGAGTTTTATCATGCAGTATTCTTACAGCTGTATGTGAAAATGATGCAAAATCCGTTCCAGACAAAATTAAAAGCCCAACCATTTTGGAACACACAATTCTTTCTGACATAAGCCCCTCCAAAAATAAGCCCTCCTGAAAATTAGCCTACCAAAAACGATTTTGAACAAAAATATAAAGCCCATCGGAATTTTATCGGCATTTTGTTTAATTTATCACGCATTTAATCGACAGCTGATATCAAAAATATGTAAGAACTGTCAATAAAATAACATATTTAAGTTTAATAGCTTACCTTTGGTGATCTTTAAGTTCCTTGCCTTAGCTGCACTAATTGTTCTGAGGCGTAATATCCCAGCTTCTGCCGCCTATAACATTAACAATAAATATTATTTAAATGTGAAGGAAAGCTGGGCCGATATCAAATTTACAAACACGAATTATCAAAGATAAGTAGGTCGAATATACACTTTGTATTAAATCCACCAGTCTTGGAAAACTGTTACATCTTTGTTTAAATATGACAAGAATTAATCAATTAATTAAATGTGAGGCTATTTCAAAGCATCAAATAGAGTTTATACCTCCTTAACCGGTTGAAATTTTCGTCTTGTTTCGTTCGACAAAGCTCTGAGGTCAGATTGGACCGCATCAATGAACTTCTTCGATCTCTCGTCCAATGTTCTCGACATATTCAAAATAATTAGCAGTGAAGACTAAAATCAACCAAGTCTTTGTATCTGCTAGGATTGGGACTATTTTGGCCATTTTAGGTTTGTTTTGATTCGAATTTTGCCGACGATTAAATGATCGAACAAAGGGAGGAGGCCGCCATATTGGATAGCTGATGTGGCTCGTGCCAGACCTCCGCTATAGTTCGAAAAGGGCGAGAAAGACTGGTCGAAAGGGTCTTTATGGCAAGGGGCTCTCTTCGGAGTGTGTATCTGTCCCATCATTCTAGGCCCTTTGCAAACCCTGTGACAAGGTGTACAAAATGTAGTACAAAATGGGTGCCAGAGAAAATGTAGTACAAAATGGGTGCCAGAAATAGAAAGACCGTGAGGATTTATATAGCGGTTTGAAAGTTTGAAAAATATTAGAGGATTTGCATGGAAAAAGTTGATGAATGGCAAACCATATGCTCGTATTCTTCAATTTTTGGGTTCACTATTCTTTCAGCTAGACAATCTGAATCACCCTCGGGTTTTTTTGTGTAGCTTTCCGGATACTTTCGTTTTTCGATTTTTTCTTTAAGCTGTACAAAACAACATTTTGTTTCGAATAGGCAAACTGACCAAAATTCTCGTCCCCAGAGGCCACGATCCTTTTGGTCAGCAGCAAGAATCGGAACCTCTGGCCGGTTCCAACACCGGAAGTCCGCGAATCTCGGACTTCCCGTCAAATCTGACAAATTTGATTGGCTGAGAATACAGAACGAGTACTCTGCGCATGTTCAACAAATTGGTTCCGGCCAGAGGTCCCGATTCTTGGTGCTGACCAAAAGGATTGTGGGCTTCGTGGCCTCTTGGGACGAGAACTTGGATGGCAGCCGGTTTCTGGCGCCTCCTCGCCGTTTCCATAGCAACTTTTGTATTGCACTCTAGATATCATCCTCGATATGCACTCTTCATTGACCAATCAGAATCTAGAAATGTTTTTGAGTGTGTTCAAGAGAGGATGGATATATACCGGAACCGTCGTGCCAAAGTAGCCTGCGTACGTAGTTTATTTCCTTCCTGCTCGGAAAAGGGATTTCCGACCGGAAGGAAATGATTTTGAGCTGTTTTAGTCTGAAATAGAGTTATGGATTTTGCATTTAGAACAGAACATCGAACAGGTCCGAAATTGGGCAATCTTTTTAAATGGATATACGAGGCCATACTAAGCAGAATAAGTAATGCCTTTAATTGTCCAGCCTGTTCCACGTTCGGAACGCGGAGGGGGAAAAAGGCGAGGGGATTCGAGGAGCACTCGACCTTCACCCCAATCCCCTCTCCTTTTTTTCCTCGCCGCTCTTCGCGCTCGCGTGCCTCGACTAACAGGCTATGCCTATTCTGTCTCTTTTCTGTACAACGTCAGGTCGACAAGGTAAGTAGTTCTCCACTCTTTCACACGCCTAGCGCCTCGAATAGCTATCCCCACCGAGGAGCCTGTCACGGGCATATTGTCACTGTTTCTGCATATCGGGCCTGACAACTAAAACCTCATATTGACCCTGATTGTTAAATAATTGAAGTATTTTCCGGAATATTTTGTCACACACGAGATAATGTTATTTCAAGCATGACTTCGACTTCCTGTTGTTGTGGTTCACGGTCTGCTCGCATGTCAGAATTTTTACCGAGGTGTGGATTTTAGTGAACGCGCATTCAAGGAAAGCCCTTCGTTGTCAGAGTAACTCTGTAAGCTATATTGAAGCTAAATCTGGAATTCTACAGAAGTTTTTCCGAAGGTAAGTGTTTTGTATGTCGGGATCGGTTTTCAGTTTCTAGGAATTTTGGAGTTGTTTTGGAAATAATTTTTTAAATTGCGATTGTATCTTAAACTTAATGTATAGAAACAGTATTCAGTGCTACAAACATTTATTCGTTTATAAATTTATCTGGTCGATCTGTCCGTTAGTTTTCGTTATATACATGTGCGAAAGTTCAGTCAACTTTAATATATCTTTACTGTGGAAATGGCCGGCTCTATGCGAAGAAATTAAAACTTGTATACATCTGATTGCCAACATGTACAATCAGCAAGCCAGGAACGATTTCAATTTAGAGTTTCAACTTATTCAAGTGCATATGAACTGGGTGCAATTTTAAGACAACGTCGTTGTCAACAGTACGCGGGTCTTCAGTAACTTTACTTGATATTTGGCAAAAGATCAACGTCTTCTCTGTGACCGGGCACAGGAAATCTTTCGAATGCGTATTTGTCGGGGTTTTCGTTTTTATTTTTTCTCCACAATCTACACCGTAATCTTCGCTTTCCAATCTGATATATAACCGAAATATGGCTGCATCCCCAAGCTGAGGTTAAATTTTCCCCTAATAATAATAATTCAGACCGGAACAACTGGTAGATTATATTTATCATCCTTTTGTCGATCGACGAATTGAAAATGTCTGTAATTTCGACACTTATCTGAAAACTAAATAGAAAATTTGTCAGAGCAGAAATTTACAACGGAATATGCTTGTCAGCAAGAAAAGAACCTGTCAAAGTGACGGAGAAGGTTGTCATCTAAACAAAAGAAGCTTGAAAGTGTTCTGCTCACAATGGCACGTCCGGGCTACCTTCCAGTTTCCATCTTCTCAAAAATATCAATTCCATTCCAGATTTTCCAATATACTCGATTGTGCTGATTCGCGACGCGAACTGAAGCATAGTAGCATTTCAAGTCAACTTTTAATGACTTTCACACGCTGTAAATTGTATAAAACATGTTGCAATTTTTAGACGTCAGATTTTCTACTTCGCGTGAGTAAATAATGCAAATTAATCAGCTTTTCCAAGTGTCACGCGATCAATACAATGTGACTCATAAAACATTGACGCACGTACGTATTAAAAGTGACAAAATTTAACGAGCAGAAAATGTTTTCTTTCTGTATACCTTTCATAATAACTGCATTTTTTTTAAATAAAAATAAAATGCGAACAGCTTCACGTTGCATTTAATTAGAAAATGCTCCAAGAAAATCCTGCCGGTATTATGGGAAGTGTATGATATGCAAAATTATAAATTTTTTCTGGTATGATATGCAAAATTCTGTTGTAAACCTTGCAGTGACAAAACAATTCTCCTTTATGACAAACCGAAGTTCCGCTTACAACAATATCTAAACATCCGGACAAGAATTTTTTTAAAAAGCCCCCGACGGAACGTACGTGTTTCGAACTTTAGTACTTCGAAAGAAGAAAGAAACTCAACGGGAAATATCAAACATATATTTCATTTCAGCAAGTCTTCCTTTCAAATTTGCTTCCTTCATCCTGTGTTATAAATAATTTAAACATGAATGGATCGAAATAACTTTTAATAATAAGAACATCTACCGGACGGATGGACAAGCTAGGATCATAAAGGAAACATAAGTTTTTGAGCCTGCTTCCGTTACAATATTTCGATTAATTCGACGATATTTTGACGAAGTGTGAAACCCGATTTAAGGGCTAAACGTGTGTTTGCTTGTGTATCTTGTAGCAACCACAATCGCTGATGACGTTTTGAAAGCAATCAGTATTCCTAGCACGCTTCAGTTGAATTCAATCGAATCTGTCTTTTGTTCAAGATGACAAGGAGGAAGTAATCGGTATGCGTGACTGACACTTCCTGTTTGAAGACAACTGCTGACTTCCGCCCACGTTAGACCGTGTATTGTTATGCCATGACATAAACAGGAAGTCTTGAAATTGGCATAAAAACGACCTCTGCTCGACGCACACACGCATTATTGTGTTTCGATACTAGCTAAGCTACGCTCGTGAAACTACCACAGAACGGCGATTTAGAGGTAAGGTTGATAGCCATTGGTTTGTCAAAGTATTTTTTTAATACGATGCCATTTTACACAATTTAGCGCGCTATTTCATTTCGTGACATTTTGGCTGGCGCGCGTGAGCCCTCGAATTATTTAGCAGTGCTAAAAGCCTGAATTTCAGTCGTCTCTTACAGTTCTAGTAGCTTGGGAAACGAAGTTGCGTTTCAGTTATTGCTCTAGTTTGAGTTGTTTGAATCCTTGCAGGCGAGATCTCGAAATTCTAATTTTCCAACGAAGTAAGGTTTAATAATACTTTTCTAGTCGCCTTCTCGCGCGGTGCACTTTGGGCGAATGGCCAGTTCGTTGTCATAACAATTTGTCACGTTTACCAGCATTATCTTATGCTTGTAAAAAGAGAAAAGCTTAAAAAAGAATCGTTGAATCGTAGACATCGAGAGCGGCCCAATTGTACGTTTAAAATGGCAGAGGAAAAAAGGTTTCAAAAATTTAATACAAGAACGTGCAGTTATATTAAGACTTCGTTGGCAATAAATTTCTACTCAAACCAGAAAAAGGTCATCTCTGCTCGGACGTGGGCGTCCGTTTTTATAGCGTAAGAGTTTGAAAATTTGCTCGTTAAATTAAGAAGTTTTCAGATAAAAAAAAATTGAGCTTGTCTTCAATTCAACTAGCGGAAGTTTTAACGGTGGCACTGAAGAGGGGTGGAAATTTGACCCTGTCGAATGTTACTGAAGAAGCTCACAATTCTCAGAAAGATTTCTGTCATCTGAGCAACTGCACAAAATGCAGGTGATAGAAATCGGAGTTTTTTCCGAATAGCGTGTCACTGACAGAATAATATATTTCTCAAAATAAATGGTAGTTTGACTTCGGTAGCCTTTGTACACAAAGTTGTTTCTAAAAAGATCTAAAATGGCTTTACTCTTCTTGTTTTTATAATTAGCTCAAATTGCACTGACTTTCTTCTAAGACTGTCCAATAGTTTTGCGGTGCTATATAAAAACCTGGTGTTTTCTGACAGCTTTTAATATCCCCAGCACAAGTTTTGATAGAAGTTGTCCGACAAGTTTTTCTTCCGTTTACATTTGCTCAAAGCAGACAAAACACGCTCGACACATAGATTCCGCTCTTCAGGTGAACGATGAGGTCATTTGACTTCCTTCCGACCTTGGCCAATCAACAAATGTTTATTTTCACGGAAACAACAGCACGCTTTAGGAACATCCGCTAATACGCTCTCTTTATCCATGAAAAGAGAATATTTTTTTCTGGTATAACTTTGGTCTAAGTGAATTTTAAATTACTTAAACCGCATAGAGGACGGGAGTGACTGTGTTTTCTAATCAGTTCTTTTCTTCTTGTTCTAGAAAAGAAGAGAATTTACGGAAACTGAACTAGTTTTGAAAAAGCATCATGTCTTTTGGTAAGTATACATCCGTTTTTTCTTGGGAGACGTGGAACTTAACTTATACGGATGTGCATAGAGTATGATGCTAAAATCGGCAACTACAAAAATATCCTATCCATGTCCTTAACACTATCATGTTAAAAAACGCAATATAGTTAGCTACATTTTTATAAAGAAAATTATAGTTTGAATAATTCTACCCCCTTTGGCTTTCCAATTTTTTGAGTTCATTAAATGCTTCTTATGATAATTAGCTTACGACGGAAGACAATCTTTTAATTGCCAATTATCTTCTATTAGTATTTCACGTCAGGCACGGAAGCATAATTGAGACCGCCGAATTTTTCCCCATCATACTGTGATATATATCTTAAAACTTCCCTTAAAAATGGAAGAAGACAGCTAAAAGATTTGAATTAATTTTTATATTGCCTAACATAACTTGGGTAGCTAGAAAAAAACTAGTTGAGCCACGGTATTTTAAGTACCCTTTCACTCATAGAGGCAAACCTTGAGTCAATTAAACTGTGGTTCTAACGTTTGAGTCTGTGGATGAAACCCTAGTGTGTGACCATTCAAATGAAAGTATATTGAGTAGTACTGTTTCAAGTGGTGCTATTTGTTTTTGACAATTTTACAAAATGAATTTCTCGATTTTCGCCTCAGTTTTGAACTTAACACTCTTGGGAGAGAAAGGCTTAATTGAAAATATTCCTAAACGTTTGTACTTCCTTTTGCTCAACAGAAAGTCTAAGAAAACCACCTAAAACTGCGATTCACCTCTGGGAGTTCTTACTCAATCTCCTATTGGACGAAAAGAGCGGTCACATGATCTGCTGGACCAATCGGGAGGCAGGAGAGTTCAAATTGAAAAATCAAGAGGAAGTAGCGAGAAGATGGGGAAATTTGAAACATCGACCTGGAATGAATTATGACAAACTTAGCCGAGCGCTGAGATATTACTATCAGAAAGGCATCATTAAAAAGGTATTTATTAGCAATTATGTTACACACAAACTAGGCTTAAAATACAGTAACTAGATCGAGACCACTAATGGTTTCAAACCCTTTAAAAACATAAAACAAATCGCCAGGAAGTCGCAATGAAGTGCGGATGGTCAAAATTGGACAAGATTGAAACGGATTACGTCAATTGGTACTTGTTCCCAGGACTGAATACTCTTGGCTCACAATGAGTTTTCGGTGCAAACTAATAAGGCGAGAAGCAAGGCTATTTACTCGCGCAATGTTCAGGGGTACGTTTTAGACTATAGTTTGTTCCGAAGGTTTAAATGAGCTATGTCACGATATTTTAAGTCATTTTTACGATGCACAAAATTACTTTCAAACTGAAGGAAACCTCAAAATAATTGTTTACTAAAGTAGAAAAACACCAAAGAGGTAATAATAAACCAAACAGGAACAAGGATGGTTAAGGATGGAGAAGATTATAACAAGACGGATTGCGAATGACAAACGTGTAATATCTTATTTTAATTTCCTTTCATTTCTAGGTAAACGGCCAAAGACTCGCTTATAGATTCGTGAAACCGCCTCTCGCAACAGAAAGCTCTTCCTCGCAAGAACCTCCCGCGAAAGTATCGCCGCCAGTAGAAGATACACAGAAAGCTGAAGAACAACCAGCGAAGGAACCCCAAGAGGCATTAGTCATACCTTGCGTGCGAACCAACGCACTCACGTTGCCCCAGACAACGGTCACTAGCTCTTCAATGGGTTTCAGATTCATTCAAGCCCCATTGGTCAGTCCAAGTCACATGACCTATCCAGTTTCTATTTACAATTACCCGTATGTAGTTCCTTGCGTCATTCCGGCGTGTCGTCAAATTGGAATCATCAAGTCATAGACCAACAAATACCTGAAATACATAGCTCGAATACGTGTATATAGCTAAGACGATTGAGTGTAGCGTGAAGAGTGTAGTGTAAAGTTTAGCCCCCAGGGGGGGGGGGGGGGGGGGGGGGGGTACTCAGGTATATTATTAACGGAGAGGTACCCTTTTAGATCCAAAAAAATCCACGGCCCAGAACGTAACCTAAGAAAAAAGTCACTTTCATTATTTTCATATGAAATTGATACAATTGTTTGACAGAAAGTCGAGAACACTAGGGTATGCTTTTTGTCAACCCTACAAATAGTACCTGCCAAAATCTTTCTACCCAAAAAATCTGCCAAAAAATTTCGAATCTCAAAAAAGTCCCCAATTCTCCAATTTCAAACCTCAAAGAAGCCTTTGCACCTCCCCGTCACTAATATACCTGAGTACGGTATCTCCCCCGGGATTTAGCCTCATTTGCAGGCAACTAAAGAAAGGAAGAGGAGGAATGAGGGCGAGTCCAAGGATAGAGGCGAGACTGGGAAAGAAGAAAAAAGGAGAGGGGAGGGGAGGGGTACGTAAATCTTTCACTTCGTCACAAACAACCTCGTTCCCAGGGCTTTTTCCCTCCTTCCCATTTCGCATTTCGGTTTTTTCCTTCTCATTTTCCTCTTTTCTCCAGAGTTTTTCTACGGAGAAGCTACTAGAAGATAATAAAATCAGAGAGTTTTGTTTTTCGCAGTTGCATAATCTTTATAGAAAAAAAATCGCGTGTGAACACTTTTATTATTTTATAACTTATATTGAACGCCAAAAATACACTGCGTTGAAATACGTCCAGAAATTGGACATTGAAATTATATTAAACTCACAACCAAAGCTGTAAATATTTAATTGAGTTTAAATAATATTACGACGAGAGTTTATTATAATAAATGTGAAATCATTTTTAAATATTTTTGCTTATAATTTAGATACAATAGGCCGATATCATGGACTGGCGTGACCTTAGTCGTCTTCGCATCCCTTATTTGGCTGGTCACGTCACACTCCTCAGAAGCGTTGCGTGACGAACCAAATAAGGACTTTGAAGCGCACAATCGCTAGCGAAGCTGAAATAGAGAAATTGTGAAAAATTAGTTCCTAATGGTGTAAAAAAACTAAGTCTTACTTTGTACATAACATTGCGTGCAATAGATCTATGCCTATGTAGTGTAAATAAATATTGAACTACTGCTTTGTAAATGAATGACTGTCCGTATTGTTGTATTAATTATTTTCCTTACAAGGGGAGAGAGAAGCTCGTTATTTCTGGTATTAAAGGAGTTGTTTATATAAATTTAGTCATTTTATCTGATGTACAAAAATAATTACCTTCATATCGAAGAAACCCACAAAATAACAGTTTACTAAGGTAGAAAACACCAAAGAAATAATAATAAACCAAACAGGAACAAGGATGGTTTAGATTGGGGAATATTGAGTCGGAATGCAAACGAAGATCTTGAAAAATTGAGGTTAATTTTTTCAAGATGAGGCAACGTGACGTAGCACAGGGTAGAGGATATTCTGTCTTGATTCGGCAAAACGTGCCTAAAGATATTGACTATTTCCCAGGGATTCGTACCACACCCAATGATGTTTATGGTCGTGTTATTTCTAAAATTCGTTTCGGTGTTTGTTATAAGAGGGGGATTTGAGATTGCCGCACATTAAAATGATTTAGCTGTTAATGACACCCCCCCCCCCCCCCCCCCCCCCCGAAAAATTATATGTTTTTTGCTTAACTCGGCCCACTCCTGCTCGGCCTCGCTCTTGAATGACCACCTCTCTAGAATAATTAATAAATTAATGAAGAGAGAGTACTAATTGTGGACCTTCCTAAAGTTATGGACTAAGAAATAAGCCTGTTCTACAGTATGGAGCTTATATAATCGGAAGAAATGATATCGTTGAACAAGACAAGTCCGTGGGTTTATACTATAGGGGGTCTTATTATCGGTGGGAATTTATGTAGCCCCCTCTCCCAACCAAACATCGGCCCCCTCTATGACCCCCAATATATGTCATGTTTTATTCGGAATGATGAATTCTTGCTGTAAGCCGAACCATTTTGAGTCAGTGATCAAAAGCATTTCAAGCTCTACGTACGACAGACCAGCATTCGATCCAGGGGAGTAGCGATACTCCTAGTCACTTCATGAGTATGGAAACCGGAGTGAACGCCGGCCTGATAAGCCACTGGGCTTGTAGATGGCCTCTCTCGAACTCGCTCGCGCTAGAACTCCCCTCATCCCTCCCCTTTCTACGTCTGCCACGCTGGCTCGGGGACTATTTACTATGCTGTACAAGGTGGTTCTAACTTTTAAGTCTGTGGATAAAACCCTAGTGTGTGACCATTCAATTGAAAGCTATTGCGCAGTACTTTCATGTGCTAAGTACATTTAGGGTAAAACTATAATTGATCTCTTTTAAAGTTTGGTTTTCAGGTGTTTCATATTTGCAGGAAATTCACACGCAATTATGATCAGATATTGGTTTGCAGTTATGCTGAGCTCGCGTGTCTTGAGTGAAGCAGTAAGTTCCTTGTTAACTTCCTTCCGGCCTAACAACACCTGCTGCCATACAAACAAAAGAAGAGCGGAACTTTACTATCAAAACATTTACATCATCATATAAATGACCGGTAATGGGTAATGGCTGCTTATATTTACGTATAAACGCTTTCACTTTCGAAAGTATCCAGGTTTGAAGTCTAAAAAATGTGATGCAGAATTAATTATCGAACTGCTGCTCACCAGCTTTCATTTGAATGGTCACACACTAGATTTTCATCCACAGACTTGAAAGTTAGAACCACCTTGTACAGCATAATAAACAGTACCACATGAAAGTACTGCTCAATACTGAGCTTTCATTTGAATGGTCACACACTAGGGTTTCATCCACAGACTCAAAAGTTAGAACCACCTTGTACAGCATAATAAACAGTACCACATGAAAGTACTGCTCGATAGCTTTCATTTGAATGGTCACACACTAGGGTTTCATCCACAGACTTGAAAGTTAGAACCACCTTGTACAGCATAATAAACAGTGCCACATGACAGTACTGCTCGAAAGCTTTCATTTGAATTTAGAAGTTAGCAACGTAATAGGAAGAAGTCCATAAAGACACTTATTGACTAAACGGAAGGAAATAAGGATAATAATTATCTATAACGAACACGCTCAGCGCCAATAACTTTGATATCATCGTTCTGATCTCCTGATCAAATAAACAAACTCAAATATAACACATTTTTTAGATCTTTATAATCAGAAGGTTACAGATATCCGAGTTTTTTCCTCTTGTAATAACATTACAAACTTCCACGATAATGGACATAATGAAGCAGCCTTACATCTGTGTAATTGTTAGATCTCAGTGAACTGTACTAACAATTCATCATTTCTCTGAGCCAATGTTTAATGGATTGAAATGGTCAGTTCGAAAAGCGGTATTCCTCAACCCTTTCACTCCCAGAGTCAAACCTTGAGTCAATAAATGTGGTTCTAACTTTTAAGTCTGTGGATGAAACCCAATTGTGTGACCATTCAAATGAAAGCTATTGAGCAGTACTTTCAAGTGGTGCTGTTTGTTGTCGACAATTTTGCAAAATGAAATTCCAGAACTTGAACTTGAACTTGGAACACTTGGGAGTGAAAGGGTGAGCCTGCGTAGGCGCTGGAGTAATATAAAGCGCGGGTTGGGAAAGGCGCGCGTATAACTGGAAGGGTAGAGACGCTCGAGACGAGAAAAAGGGGAAATGTGCCCTCTGGTAAGTTAGTAGACGTGGAGCGCACGGTTACGATAAAAAAAGGCGGGTTTCAAACACCGCTTGGGTTATTAATGAGAGAAAAATTCCGGGCCAAATAACAAGAACGAGAGTCGAGAAAGGTTCAAACTCTCTGAGACTCTCATGCACATGTGCTCTGGGCGACACTCTCGCCGGACTCTCATGCGCTCTGATTGAATTTGAACCTGGTCAAATTTGTCTTGAGAGTCTTTGAGAGTTTTCTCTCGTTTGGCCCGCGCTGATGAGATTTAACTCGTTCAACTCTCATCCTTCCAACTCTCGGCGACTCTCGTTCTCCGGTGGTCAACCTGGGCTTAACAGCTAGCTGAATCCGGGCGCAGTCATACCGGTCCTGCCTTGAACTGATGGTAGCCTACCATCAGGCTCAACGAGGGAGAGAACAGAAAAACTCCCAGATGCGCCTAGTGTACATGTTTGGCTGTTTTCCCAAAGGAAGGACAACCCGATGGCTGATTTTTATTTTTTTATTCGGCGGCACTACGACTGGTGAATTAATCTACATAAAATTTGTAAAGTGAATCGTACACAGTCGAATTCGCGATGCTTTTATAATAATGTTATTATTCAGCCGAAGCTCCCGTAAGCGGACACACTCGGGAAGGAGAAAAAGTATCCGCAACTGGAGCTGGCCGCTTACGAGAGTGTCTGCTCAGAGAGCTTCGACTGTATTCCGATTATGTTGAACCCATGGTTCATAACAGCCCTACTATCACGTTTTGCTTCATCGTTATTGCTACGCTTGATAGGTTTGTAGCCTGAAGCGTTTCCTGTGCGTTAATGCGGCTGAAACACGTTCAGGAAACGTTACAGACGTCATTCAGTCCACGGCAAGCTCGGAATATAAATTCTCCTTACGGATCACTATAAATTTCTCTTCATGACAGTTCTGAGAATTTGGTGTTATATCGAAGACAATATCCCCTAATTGATGATTTTCTTTATTCTCAACACCTGTCTGCTTGCACATTGTATTGATATTGTTAGGAGAAACTGCATTTTGATTAGTCTTGGAATTTAACGGATTGCATAAGTCTGAAAACCACCGAAGCGAAGCATCTTTTTTGTGTTTATAATTTGTAGCTATATATTTATGCTCTGCATTCTGCCCAGAGGCTGACAATTCGATTACAAGCGCTGAACTGATTATTGAAGAACTGAGGAACTTCACTGAGGTAGGCATTTATGAACCTTATTAGTAGAGAGCCTTGCAATTTTACAAATGTACGTAATATACAGTTAAATCTCCTCTAACTGGCGGTCACTTAGATCTCTACAACGGCCAGGATTTTTTCTCCCGACCGTGCGCCGATCCATACTAAGCCCTGGCCAAATGGAGACGTAAGTAGCTGTCAACTTGTGTCTATACTTGCGACTTCGTTTGGCCACTGACTTGCGCGCACTTGTGTTGACTTACGATGACTTGCATTCGCTTCAATCGAGATCAAAATTTGCACGCAAGTAGACGCAAGTTTTTCACCTTTTGGCCACCCAACGCAAGCTTTTGTTTACCTTGAGTACTGAATTGCAGCGCGCGTAGGATCATTCAAATGGCTTTTTAGCAACTTGTGTCCGTTTTCCGCAAACCCAACGCAACGCGTCCGACTTGCCACCTCTCTACAACTGCCAGTTAATTCTACCCCAGGCTAGCCGTTGTAGAGAGGTTCAACTACAACTCACGTAGGTACTAAACATTTGTTTCAGTAAACTATACGTCTCGTTGTTCTCATGTTTAGAGGTAAAGTCGCGATACCGTTCCATTCCTAGGGTTTCTGTATAGCATGAAGCGACTAGGAGTATTGCTAGTACTCCCCTGGATGTGAAACTATAGTCCATTGCAGGTTGCTCCAACAGTTTGCCGGTACCATTTATACTCCTGGGTGGGGAGAGACACTGTGATAGTGAAGTATCTTGCCTCAAAACACAATACTTGGCGTAAAAGAGTATATAGTTTCAGCTATTTTTGCCTCGCGAGAACTAGCGCGCGTGCCACGATACTATTGAGACATCGTTTTGATGCTCCAGTACAATACCATACTTTGTTTTAGCTCAATGTCTTCAATAGTCGTGCCTGCTTCTGGTGAATTTCGTTGCGCAATTTACTTCTAAAAGGGCGTTTAAAGGAGTGAAAACCACTGCAGAAACCGTGTACGAACACTGACTTGTACAACGTGACCAGTCAAAATAAAATAATAACAAAAACAATTGTCCGAAGACTGTTGCATGGACTGACAAACAACGTGAGAAGCGGAAATACAATATTTCGACTGGCCAATACCAGTTTTCTTCAGGTTTATTGAAGAAATCGCGAGTTTTAAAAGGGCCTTCGCCAAATATATATATACAGTGGAACTTCGATTTCTCGAACCCTCGATTTCTCAAAAACTCCGTTTCTCGAACCAAAAGTTGTTTCCCTTGGACTGTTTTCACTGTAACTTGTTTTACCTCCGATATTTCGAAGTTCCCGATTTCTCGACCAATTTTCGTTTCCCTTGGAGGTTCGAGAAATCGAAGTTCCACTGTATGTAAAATGCACAAAATGGCCGTCGAGACAAACTTTTTTCGAACCAAAGCTAAAAATATCCTTGTTTCAGTAAAAAAAAAATTAATCCAACCAGGGGGGGCTAGCAGCGAGACCTGGGACCTAGTATACATGATTGCACATTTGAGAAATTTGGCCGAGCGAGACTAAGTACTGGTTTGTTTAAAATAACATGGCGGACGATGGCGGACATGACGTGCGTTTGTGTTCGTTCACAAATATTTTGGCGATTCCACGTTCAAACATCCGAACGATTCGGTCGCTGTTTAACTGAACTTTGATCATTGTGGGACACCATGGATGAAAATTCCACAGCAAACTCCCGTAGAGGTACGTTTCTCGAATGATTGACAGATTTCTTTACTTGTGCGATCATGTATAGCGGAAAAGCGGCAAGATCAAAGGGCGCTGCCCGCCCCCCCTGAATCCAACAATTAGATTCATATTATTAAGAATCGAAAATCGGTTTATCTGAAATTAACACTGACCAAATTCCTCGTAGAGCTAAAGGTTAAGATAAGTTGAGTGCGAGCAGATCGGAAATGGCGGATATTGGGTGAGTCTCTTACGTAGAATTTCCGTTAGTTTGTTCAAAGCATTTTTCACGACGATAAACCCGGCTGGCTGTAGCTGACGCCCTTTTATGGCGCACGTTTTCGACAAACGAGTTAAAAAGCGAATATATAATGAGAGTGCCAACTAGGTATTCAAGAACTAACTGAATTCCAAGCCACGAGTTTTAAAGACTGAAGAAACGCGGTTTCAAAGGGAGCGGTAATTCAATTGGACGACGGCAAGTACTGTTACGGTATGTTGCGAGATATTTTTGTACAATTTAATTTGGGCTCACATGCATGCACCAGCTTTAATTATGTCAGTGAACCTCTTTGATAATTCTGTTATCTTTTGCTATTGCATGAGACTGTTGAGAACTGAAAAACGATGATTGGAAACTGAAGATTCGAGTCTTTATTTGACTGCTTTCATTTATTCAAATGAACATCAATCAGTCCAGCACTTCTGCAGTGAAACAGCAAGCTGAAACTAGTGTAATCACTGTTTAAAGTTGCCCAGAGTTCAAACTCTCGCTCTCGTTCGGCCTGAAACTCTCCAAGTGCACTCTCGGCGACTCTCGTCGATTCTTATTGAATTTGAGCCTGCCTAAATATTTCTTGAGAGTCATCTCTTGCCCTTGTTTGGCCCGAGGTGATGATAGTCAAGAGTGGAAAAAAACTCTCACGAGAGAGCCAACTCTTGGCAACTCTCACCTTCGTTTGGCTCAGGTTTTATAAATGGTACGTAAAAAATCAGTCATGAAAAATGAATTAATGCAAGGTATCGGTAAAGGCTAAAGGCCCGATAAACGCCGGTTTCAACATTTGTCTCAACATTCTCTCAACATTTGTTGAGAGCGATGTTGAGGCTGTTTGCTGACACCCTTTGTCTCAACGACCCTAAACCAATGTTGAGAGAATGTTGAGACCGTTTGATCGGGCCTTAAACAAAACTCACGCAGTGGCAAATTTAATTTCCTAATATACGCAGCTTAGCAGCTATTACTGATCTTCTAAAGCTTCTGATACTAGTATAGCTGAAACGTACTCTTGTTTTCCCCGGCTGATTCATTATTATTAGCTTCTCTGAACGCTGTTCTTATCAAATAATTTTATGAGCGGGTGTACTATATCTACAATGTAGCTTTTTGGTTCTCAGTGCCAACTTAATATCAGTCTTGTGCCCGAGTCAGAGTTCAATACTAGATTTAAATTTATTATTTATTTATTTATTAGCCATTTTAGTGTGTAGTATCGCCATATAGTTTCACGAGCCTTGCTGAGTTAAAATCATTATGACAAGTAAAAACAATTAGAGCTGTAACAACCTTTTCTCAGTCGTTGCAGATTAAGATGACCATATATGAGAGAGACAGTTAGCTCTGCAAATCTCCCGAAAAGAGCTGCACGTACCTGCAAGCTGCATGCTGTTAATTAATTGATATCAGTACCGGGAAGGAAATAAGGTATTACAATCGGCCCACGCTAGAGCTTATCCCGGTTTCCGTAGTATGGAAATTATGACATTTGATCAGCTATTCAGAGGAAGCATGCCAAAAAACGTCCACTTGCCAAAAATTAGCTCTCGGCCATTGCAATTTGCGGCCGAGATATAGAGGTTCAAAGTTTGGTACCGTCCCCTACAAACCTCTCTAATTTTGCGCTTGTTCTAAACTGAAGGAACAGACAGACGCAAAATTAGAAGGGTTTGTATGGAGAAATTAAAACTGAAGTAACCATATCTCGGCCGCAAATGCAATGGAGAGCTCATTTTTGGCAAGTGGACGTTTTTTGACATGCTTCCTCTGAATAGCTGATCAAATTTCATAATTTCACAAATTTAATTTTTGTGACGTCATGACTTTAGTACTCTGTAGCTGTACTGCTGATAGTATAGGTTACATCCCAGCATTTTGTCAGGTTGCCCTAATAGTTTGCGATTTATACTCCTGGATGGAGACAGGCCTGTGAGAGTTACGTTTCTTACTCGATCTTACCCGCGAAGAACACAACACGAACGATCCCAGCCACGTATACGCAGTGCTCGAACCCAGACCGCTTGATCCGGAGTCCAACGCGCTAAACCATGGCGAACCATTAAACCCCCTAGGGAGGGAGGGAAGGAAGGAAATATCCGATCACAAAACTGCTTAGTCATCATATACTGAGCACAAAATGAAATTACCTTCGAGTCCGACCACCCTGGGTGCCAGAGGTTTAATTATTTTTTTTTAGAACGGTGAATTGGCCGGAACGGACCTCTGGAGCCAGGGTGGAGTTCGACTTGCGTGTTTGCAGAGTTTCAAAACTAAATCGGCAACTTCAAGTCTGATAAGTGGCGAGAGCAAGACCTGCATGGACTCGGTTGTTTTAACGCTAACCCTGGATTAAAAGTTAATCGAGGTTTTAATTGTTTTTCACTGCCAATGTTTTGTAGAGCTTGAGTTTACCAAAGTCATCAAAACTGAATGACAAAAAATATAAACAGAAAACTCACTGAAACGGTTATAAAATTAAAATTAAAATTCACGCTAATCCTGGATTTAAAGTTGATCGCGGTTTTTTAAAACTTTTCTAGTCTCGTATAAACGTGTTTTTCTCTGCTAATGCTTTGTAGAGTTTGAGATTACTCAAAGTCAAATTAAAACTGAACGACAAAAGTTATAAATAGAAAACCTCGCTGAACTGAAATCAATATCAGTTCACACTACCGGTAATGCTGCATGGGTTAGCTTAAGCCCCTTCCATGAAGTTTTCCTTGACAAGGGACATTGACAATTTTTATTTGCTCTTGTAGATAAACAACAAATTTAATTTGACAAATTTTTCCTTGACAGATTTTATTTGCTCGTGTGGACGATAAACAATTTTTCTTTGACAATTTTTCTTTGTAACAACAATAATATTGCACATAGTGGTTATTCAGCGGAAAGTTGTGTAATACGGCTGGGTATTTTTACGAGTCAGTTTTTATTTTTATGCCCAGCCGTATTACACAACTTTCCGCTGAATAAATTGTTTATTATACGACATAATATCTTTCCTAAAATATAGGCTTTCAACAGTGTTTTCCGTAGCGCGCGGTCAGGGGGACTGAGACCCGTGTAATACGGTCTCATATCTGCTCTCGTCTTTGTGCGTATTCGCAATCTAAAACGTCACGTCGTATAATAAATAGAGGTTATTCAGCAGTAAGTTGTGTAATATGGCTGGGTATTTTTACGAGTCAGTTTTTATTTTTTCGAGCCTTTGGGCGAGAAAAAATAAACACTGACGAGTAAAAATGCCCAGCCGTATTACACAACTTTCCGCTGAATAAATTGTTTATTATACGACATAATTCTTTTCAAAAATATAGGCTTTCAACAGAGTTTTCCGTAGCGCGCGGTCAGGGGGACTGAGACCCGTGTAATACGGTCTCATATTTGCTCTCGTCTTTGTGCGTATTCGCACTCTAAAATGCTATGTCGTATAATAAAGCGGATTATCATCGTTAATACGACCCAGGTCGCGAACAACAAGATAAGGCCGCTGGCAGCAATCCCTGAGGGATTCCTTGTCATATTTTCCTTGTTGCAAGTCCACACGAACAAGTTTCGCAATTTTCATTTTTTTCCTTGACAAGTGTCCTTATTCAAAAACTGGCACGCCAGTTTTTGAACAAGGACACTTGTCAAGGAAAAAATTGCCAAATTTCCCTTTCCACACGAGCAAGGAAAAATTGTCAAGTGAAAACTTGTCAAGGAAAACTTGTTCGTGTGGAAGGGGCTTTAATCGTCCTTTGAACAAGCGGGCACTTTATTTGGCTTCTCGCTCGACGGAAGAGGGACGGCTCGTAGTCTAGAAAGCTGGCGACACTAACAAATAAGTTTTCCCTGAAGCTATTTGAGTTAATTGCTTCTCTCCTTTGTTTTGGCAGAGTAATTATAGCTATTTTCGGCTTAACTGGTTAAGACAGACTAATAATAAAGCAATAACAGAGTACTTAACATAACCTGTTTTGGCGGTTAGCTTTTGTTCGGCCGGTCGAAGTCCGAGTCGGCTTTTTCTCTTTATGAATCAGTGATTTTCACGTGTGGAATAAGTGGTCTGGACAATGAAAAACATTTTAAAATTTTTGTGAGTAAGACCTGCTAAAAGGAAAATCGGTCACAAACAAACGATTTGAAATGTCGTTTTCTGTTTTCTTATATCGTTTAGGGACTTTTAAAAGGGTATTTATCAGGTAAACTAGTTCGGTGGATTCTTTGAGCTGAAGATATAAGTGCAAGAAATTTTTGCTTTTGCACTGTGTTTCCGAAAATCCTAGCTGGCCTTTTTTCGTACCCAAAACGACATTTTTATCTCTCTGAAAACTCCAGGCATAAATTTTCCCATGTTACGAATGTTCGAGGTGACATTTTACTAAAGAAAACTCTAGTTTTCCATCACACTTTAATCCAAATAACATAGGTGATTTTAAAGCGGTTTTCAAAACCCAAACTATTGCAATGGCCAATCACAACAAACGTAAACAACGCAATGAACCTCGAATGAGAACTCGAAGGAAATACACGTAACGTAAACAGCGTCAAGCGCGGGAAAACGCGTGCGACCAAGTCGCGATTGGTTTTGGTTTTGCATCTGATTGGTTGAGTAGGTGGCGCAAGATTTTTTAAACCAATCACAGAGCGTGGTAAAGCAACTCAATCAAACAGCTCTGTAGACCTTCCGAACAGCAAATCGTGGCTGGTCGGCAAAACAGTTTAGACTAATCTTGAGTAGATTAGAGTTTTTCAGTTTCGCCGCTGTTTTAATTCAGATCGAGTAACAGCTATCAGTAAAGCCCGGGCTAAACGAGGATGCGATGAGAGTTGCTGAGAGTTCAAACTCTCGCTCTCGTTTGGCCTGAAACTCTTGTGCACTCTCCGCCAATAGAGTACTAAAGTTATGATGTTACAAAGCATGTCAAAAAACGTCCACTGACCAAAAATTCCCGTGGGGGGTACTCCCTATAATGGACTAGGCGGGAAGGCTCCGCCCGAAACTCCTGAGTTTAGCCGCCGCTCTATTTGAAAGGAAACTGGTGGACTACAAAATTCTCGGACGGAAATACCGTTCAGTGCTGGTTGTTTAGTCTTCGACTCACAATTAGTACGGATGACTCCATTGGGCGGTGGCGAAACACCAAACGACACCAAACGAAGAGTTGTAAGTTGACACAAGTTGAAAACTTGCGGTCCACTTTTGGCAAAGGTAAAATATTTTGCTTCTCGTCCAACGAACTATAGCAGGAAAAAAAGAGACTCTACACGTAGTAGCAAGCGAAAACGTGCACTATTTTCAACTCTCAGCCTTACCATTAGTGAAAAACTAGTTTTCCCTTAGGCTATCGAATTATTGAATGTTTCTCTCCTTTGTTTTAGAACTGTAGACCGCAATTCGGCTAAAAGCAAATTGACACTAATGTAACTGGTTCGGTAATTAACTTTAATAATTGATGAAAAACGTAAGTGAATTTGCCTTGAAAGGCGCCAGTAAAGTTAGGCAGGTAGCGGGCTCGTTTGTTAGCTATTGTTAGCTGATTGTTCGCATGGCTAAACTACTTTCAGCTTTCTCTGTGAATAATGCGTTCCACGTGTGAAATCGAATAAGTGAATGAAAGTGATATTCTGGCCAAGAGTAAGACCTGCTAAACAGACAAACCATCCATTAACAAAACGTAACAATGACAAACACAAAACAAATTGTGGCTGACCGGGCACTGCGCACGTGAGAACGAATTTATTTTATGATACTAGAGGTCTATAACTAACTTATAGACCCTGATAATACGTTCGGTCGGACTATAATCGCCTCATAAATTCGGGTTAAAGTGTGACGAAAAACTGGAGTTTTCTTTAGTGAGGGGTTTAGTGAACTGATATCACCTCGAACTTTCGTAATATGGGGGGAAAATGTCTGAGTTTTCGGAGAGATAAAAGTGTCGTTTTTGGCAAGAAAAAAGGCCAGCTAGGATTTTTGGAAAGGCCAGCTGCTCATACTTATTAAAACTGACTCTGTTCCTGCCACTCTAATATTCAACTAAATTAATAATCCGAACATATCAAACTAGGGTGTTACACCGAAAAATATCCTTTAAAAGGCCTCAAAGGCTAAACGATACATGCAAGAGACTAGATCATAGTCTCTTGATACATGGGAATGAGAGAAATAAATGTTCTTGTTGGATGCCCCAGAATAATACCTTTTCCAGACTTCAATAATTTTCTCGCCCGCCAACGTAGCACAACCACAGTTTCTTCAACTGCTTCGGACAACTGGGGCTTATCAGGACGGGACTACACAAGTACAATCAACTCTCGCCTTGCGGACACCCCGTTATTACGGACACCCGCTATTACGGACAAAATTCAGACCTCCACCCGGCGAAAGCTATAGAGGTTTGACTGAAAATGACTCTCGCTATTGCGGACTCTCGCTATTACGGACTCCAAACTCCAAACTACGTCCCCAGGGTGTCCGCTGTAACGAGAATACGGTAGCGGGGGTGTGAGTGCGGGCGGGGCGGGGGGGGGGGGGGGGGTGGAGGAGGTGGGGGGCTATTGAGCCGTATCCCAAGAACCATTTTGAGGGGGTTTCAGTTTAGCTGTCAATAAGATCAAAATACAGTCCTCGAAATATAAGGAGTTAATCGGATTGAAGCAACACAAATAGGGGAACTTTGCTAAAAATAGTTACTCCAGTTCTGTGACAAATGTAACTGTATTCAGTTTATTCATGACCGCAGTCTTTTTTTTGGCGGCCGTTTTATTACATGGTACATAAACACACGTGCCATGAAATAAGATAGCAATATCGGAAGTATTATATTGTTTATTGAGCAGTGATATCAGACGATCGGGAAAAGGCTTGTATAAACCTTTCAAAGCTTCCTGAATTCCTAAACGTACACAGGCGTTTTGTACTGAACGACAAAAGTTTGAAGATTTGAATTCAATTCTTCTTAAACAGGCTTTTAAAACGAGTATAGCTTGTTCATGGAAGTTTCGTTCCAGATCAGAAAGTTGCTAGAAAATAGTTTAGTTTCAGATTTGAACTTGAGAACAGTCCATGAGGTAGTGCTCTAAACTCTTGAACATGACAGTTTCTATTAAACAAGAACAAACTTTAAATTAAAGCTCTTTTATCGTGATGTTTTGAAAGACAACTTCTCTGAAAAAATATCTGCAAGTGAAGAGGGTAGTGCCACCTTAAAAAATATTTATATATCGATAAATGTATCTTTTCTAAATAACTTTTCCACAAACTGAAGTATTGTGAGAATAAGTTAGCATAAAAAAAACATTTATATGTAATTTATAGAGCTTGTTTTCAAGCCGGGAAACTTTATATCAGAGCATTTAACCCCAAGGCCCAGCGGAAGTACATGCGGTCACGTCCGAATAACATGCACCAGTAAGTAAGGAAATTTTATATGAGCTATTTATGGACCTTTCATGCATACGGACTTCGTTCGATCAGTTAGCTGTACATTGTATGTTTAGCACGGCGGAAGCAAAGTCGATAGGCGTACGTACGTTCGTGGGGGTTGTAAAAACTCTATTACATACAGGTAAATACTAGCTGTTTGTAAGGTACAGAATTGTTTGTTTTCTCAGTTACGCTCGTGGAATATTGTGGGCTTAATTGGCGCGAAACCTCAGGTCATTTGTTCATGCAAACACAGGCATCGTGGCGCAGAAAAAACTTTCAGAGCAAGCTCAAACTGTCAACGTCTGATCAAGTTATATTCTTCTATCGCCTCAATTACGATACTGCGATAATGGAGCTAATTTATGCCGCAATGTTTAAAAGGAACGGTTCGCAACTATAACGTACTCATTCAACTGTATATGATTCATCATTACGTGTACCGAGCTCAAATTTCGGCTTTTCAACAGAATTTTATACTACAGGACACAAATGGCATCTTTATGTTCGTATTCAGTGACAAGGTAAGATACTAAAACAGGAATAAACTGCATAAATGTTGTCGTATTCTGCGAGTAAAGTTAATGGCAATTATCAGTCGTTTGGTTTCGCGTCGTCACTCTCGTGAAAGCACTAAGTTATCTTTTATTCATAGAATGAAAACAAAAGGCTGCTTTAAAAACCATATTTTCCCTCCAGGTTCCTTGATTGATGAAAAGAAAGGCTGTGTCGAAGTCGTACAACGCTGAAAGGGAACAGTTATGTCAGGTGAGGTTCCAACACATTAGCTAAGGTGTTTGTATAGTTGTGAGCTAGTAAGGATTAATTTAGCTTCAGTGTTGTGTGAGTCAATTGAAGCTAAGAAGTGTCTTTTAATTCATGGACCTAGCTGAGAGAGCTTTAATGTTGGAAATATATGAATATAGAAACCTTTTACGCAACGGTTCTTGAGGCTAAATCACTGATGAACTTGCTATACTTTAGTTGGGCGCAGCAGTCAGCCTAAGCCCTCCCTGATAGAGTGAACGTAAGAGATAACACGTTTGTTGTAACAAACCAAATGGTTCGTCACACTGATGAAGTCTCTGAAACTTCCATTGTAAGTTTAATTGTTATTCAAGGTACGATAAAAAAAGTCATCATAAAGCCCCGGGCCAAACGAGGATGAAAGTTGATGAGATCGAGTTTAAACTCTCACTCTCGTTTGGCCTGAACTCTCATGCGCTCTCAGTGACTCTTATGCGCTCTCAGTGACTCTCATGCGCGCTCTCAGCGACTCTCATGCGCTCTCATCGAATTTAAACCAGCTCCAATTCGTCGAGAGCTTTCTCTCGTTTGGCCCGAGATGATGATAGTCGATGAGAATTGAAGAAAACTCTCATGAGAGCTAACTCTCATCCTCGTTTGGTCTGGGCTTAACCCTTTCACTCCCAAGAGTGCTAAGCTCAAAACTGAGGAAAATATTTTGAATTTCATTTTGCGAAATTGTCAAACACAAACAGTACTACATGAAAGTACTTCTCAGTAGCTTTCATATGAATGGTCACACACTAGGGTTTCATCCACAGACTCAAAAGTACAACCACATTTCTTGACTCAAGGTTTGACTCTGGGAATGAAAGGGTTAATACCTTGGGAAAGGATTGGCCTTTTTCATCTTTCGTACTACAAGCAGACGCATATAATCGGTCTGCTGTTTCAGTATGCGTCAGACGTACAATTAGCCCTTAGCAAGAGAGGATACTTACCCTTAGCTAGTCATTCAAGACGCACAAAAGCAGATAGTTCGTCTTGACGCATTAGCGAGTTTAAGCAAGTTCCACGACGACAACGCCGAGGACAACATCGATTAAAAAATGGATTTATATTTTACTTCAGAATCTCGCGAATCTCTAGTTCATTCAGTTTGTCTATTGTGTCAGAACTATCACATGAATATGTAAAGGCAGCGTTCAAATCCAAAGAGAACTTCAAAAATTCGCCGTTGCAGTTCACGTTCTCCGAAAACCAATTTAGTCATTTCACAATGTTGTATTGCAGAGGACGGCTAAGAAATGTACAAAGTTTAAAATGCACGTGCAGAGCTATTGTAATGGCTCGTTCCCTCAGCGCTATTGTTTAGCGACGTTCTCGTTGCCGTTGCCGTCGTAGCTAGCCGTCGTGGCTTGCTTAAACTCCCTGATATATTGTGCCCGCCATCTTTCAGTACTGCTGATGCCCGTCTTTATACACACGAAGGAATCAGTCCGTCTCAGCTAGGCGGCTCGTCTCTTAGACCTCATAGTTCGTCGTTCAAGACGGATTAAGATAATACGGGTCATCTTGACGAATAATCCGGCGGTCTTTACATGTGTCTTTATACTGAGGTGCATTACAAGACGCACTAAAAAAACTTGCCCAAGTTCTTCCAGACAGATTATGCGTTCGGCCCTTTACAGTAGTGTTTACCGTTAGTAAATGGTCAGATGATCCCGATTTAACCTGTGCGCAGTTACTAGTTACTATCAAATTGGTGAGCTGGCAGTCCCAAGGCCCGCGCTGAAAGGTTCCATATGATATCGAAAATTTGTGTCTCAACTCGACCTTCCCGTTACTGGCTCGGTTGTGGATCACGTGGTTGGACGGTTCACTTTCGAGTGTTTTCACTTGACGTCATAGCCGCCATATTGGTGTCACCGTACAAAATAATTTTTATTAACTTCTTTTGTTAGGGACACCAACATGACTGCCACGGCCTTTGTCATTTAATTCCACAGGACTGAGTGAAAACACTCTATTCAACTGTTTCATTGCAAAAGGCGTATTATAAAAAAGGACTGACCTTCAAATTAGTTATCAGAACTTGCAATTGTTAGCGGTTTCGTCGATTAATTTTCGCTTATCCGTTTGAAACAGTGTTTCAGCGTCTCATCGTTTCAGTGTTGACACAACTTTTTTTTCATTAAATTTTCATTAATTTAAAGGGACACTGTCCTGATTTTAGCATGATTTTGGGAAGCTCAGAAACATATCTAGATCATAGGAAGTTGAACAATAATGGTTTGATTCTGTAGAATAGCACTCGACAAATGACAGGAACCCATTAGGAAGTGAGGATGACGAAGCGACAGCGAGGATGGAAATGGATTGCAATATGGATTTTTGAAAAAACGTCAGGATGTCAGTTTTTCAAAGTTTCAAATTTGGCTCGGAAATCTTTGAAATTTTGCAAAAATTTTGTTGCAGTATGGAATTTCTTGAAGAAATTGCTTTTTTATCATTTAGTTAGAGTTTACTAAGTTCTTATTTGATAGATTTAGGGACCATTTCGTGCATTTATAACAGTTTTGAGCAAATACGCAGGGACAGTGTCCCTTTAAGGTGACTCTGAACCTACAATATAAAGTTTTTTAAAACTTTGCAAAACGTTGTGCTGATCATTTTTAGAAGTGTCTTTTAATTCATTGACATTCATTGATGGCAGTAGCGATCAATCAAAGCACAATGGCTGTAAACAGTTAAGCCTGGTTTTCACTAGCGACGCAAGCACAAGCGCACGCAACATACGCAGACGCAGAAAAGTGTTGAATTGGCCCAAACAAAAGGCACTGATGATCAACACGTTACTGCGTCTGCGTATGTTGCTTGTGCTTGTGCTTGCGTCGCTAGTGAAAACCAGGCTTTACGAACCACCTTAAGCGGACTCTTTTTGGAGGTTCGACTGCATGTATTACAAGCTGGCGAACAAGTGAAACTAGTTTTACAATACATATTTTCTCTTTCGTTATCATTAACTACTCCGATTTCAGTTATAAACATTTATTTTTTAGAAAAAGCAGAAAGCTATGATTTAAAGAGTACACTGAGTACAGTCATGTGTCTTGTAGCACGTGCCGAGCACGTGGTCATTTCTCAACAAAATTTACACATCAATACATTGCAAGCAGCAATGTAACACCCAATTCTCATAACTAACAATAATTAAGAGATTTACGTTATAATTATAAGCTTGGCCTGAAAGAGTTCAACTAAGATGTAAAACTGAAAGGTAAAGCCGCACTCGAGCTTATCCCAGTTTCCATAGCATGAAGCCGCCTAAGAGTATTGATACACCCCTGGATGGGATGATAAGGCCATCGCAGGTTACCCCCAGCATTTTGTCGCCGTTACCCATTTACCGGTATACATACTCCTGGGTGGAGAGAGGCACTGTGAGAGATCATAGTATGATTAGAACTGTGAAGTGCCGCTGTTGGAGAGTTCAGATTCAAAATATAGTAATTTGCGGGCGCTTAAGATGTAGAAAATTCAGACCTTTCGGGACTGCTGTCACTTCTTCGGCAATGGAATAGTCGCGTGATATTATTCAAATAACGATATCGCCAAGTCGCGACATTGAAGCGCGCGCTGGAAAAGTTTAAATGTAACTAAAGTCAATGTTCATGCCGTGGTGACAGAGAGTTTGTCATTTGAAGATTAGGCGACCCTCCGCGCTACGTCTTTTCTTGGTGTTCCTTCAGTAATCCCGCTCTCACCTCGGGCAACATCATGTCGTCTGTTGTGTGTTCGGGGGAGGAGAAATGTCTCGCCACGCCGGGGCAGGTCCGCTTTCTTCCTAACAGATCTGATATGTTCGAGATAAGTGTCTTGCCCAAGAACACAACAGCTGAACACAACACATGATATCAAGACTATCAACTCCATTTCGATCAGACAATTCAGACAATGCTTTCTTGCAGGTTGTTTTACTGCAAAACAAACAGTGCAGGTGACCGAATAATAATTAATTTGTGATGTTGCCAGCAGCCAGCTTTGCGCGAAATTTAATCTTTGTGAAAGCGAAATGCATGAAAGTACTTAGACAACCATGTGTTTAGCTGATACCAGTTCCACGTGAACAGTGAAGAGCCGTTTGTTTATACTTACACGTTATTAACGTTTAAAACCTCAAAGACTTGCTCCGCCTGAAAAGCTGAACATGTACCAGTATTTCTCAAAACGTGGCTCTTTGAAAAGCTACACCATTGAAATTTGTATATTCTAAATTCAGTAGGAAAGTCAGTTAGAAGGTAAACATTGATCAATATATATAATTGTTACAGTAGGCAAACTTCCAAACTCATTGTGTGAGCGTCGCTGTGATGTTGTGAAATAGCGTAACTATAAGGGTTTGTATGGGAATATAACGAATGTATTTAGGAGCTTGAAATACGAAAACAGAAGACAATAGAAACGTCTTATCAGTTACGTCCATTGTGTATTCGTTGTGTTTGCGTGGTGTTTTAGGTCGTTTGTAGATTCCATCGAGTTTAGATTCACTCTTTTCGTTTAGCTATATCAGTATGCACTCTTTTTGTTTTATAAGAATATATTTTCATGCCCAGGCTGAATATTCTTATTTTTCTGCCGATTTTCATTCTCGTTCCCAGATCCTCTGTTTCTTTTGGTCACGTGGTTGGCGAAACGGAGGCTCTGGTCTCAGCCGTTACCGGATGTCCGAAAATTCCTGACATCCATTCATTAATTCGTGTTGCGCATTCATTTTTTATCAGCCAATGAAAAAATTCGATTTTTTCCTTGCGACCAGGGCTACTTGTTTCCGGCGCAAAGAAAAAAACGAGGAGCTCTGGGAACGAGGATGGCCGATTTTAGGGTGAAAATATTCTTAATTCGTAGATTACAAAGCAAGCATAGTACATGTGTACATGCCTGAGGGGGAAGGGGGGGGGGAGGGGAGGGGGGAGTGGGGTACTCAGGTATAATTAGTGACGGAAGGTGCGAAGGCCTTTTGGAGTTTAAAATAAACGATTTGGGGACTTTTTAGGCTTAGAAATGTTTTTAATAATTTTTTTTTTATTTCTTATACAGATCACAAGAATTCCAAGAAAGAACAAAAGCAAACTCGCTACAAAAACACGATACACCTCTGGGAGTTTTTACTGGAGCTTCTTGAAGACGAAAGATACATCCCGATAATTTCATGGACTAAAAAAGAAGAACGGGAATTCAAAATCAAGAGACAAGAAGATGTGGCGAGGAGATGGGGTCGACTGAAACAGCGCCCAGGAATGAATTATGATAAACTGAGCCGAGCATTGAGGTATTACTACCAAAAAGGAATTATTAAGAAGGTGAGCCATTAGCAAGTAAGGAAATAGGTTTCTAAGAACAGTAGCTCATAGCCTGCGTGCAGGCTCTTCTTAACCCAAGAGTGTCAAAGCTCAAAATTGAAAAAAAATTTCATTGTGCAAGTTATAGAAAAACAGTACCATATGAAAGTACTGCTCGATAGCTTTCATTTGAATGGTTACACACCAGGGTTTCATCCACAGACTTAAAAGTACACCTTGCCAGCATAATAAACAGTACCACATGAAAGTACTGCTCGATAGCTTTCATTTGAAATGGTTACACACCAGGTTTCATCCACAGACTTAAAAGTACACCTTGCCAGCATAATAAACAGTACCACATGAAAGTACTGCTCAATAGCTTTCATTTGAATGGTTACACACCAGGGTTTCATCCACAGACTTAAAGTACACCTTGCCAGCATAATAAACAGTACCACATGAAAGTACTGCTCAATAGCTTTCATTTGAATGGTTACACACCAGGGTTTCATCCACAGACTTAACAGTTAGAAACAGAATAATTGACTTAATCTTGATTCTGGGAGTGAAAGGGTTAAAGGGATAAGATATGGGGAAGGGATAGGAGAATTCCTTATCTTTCTCCTCCCCTCTCCCTCCCCCCCCCCCCCCCCCCCCCCCCTCCGACTATCTAATCCCCGCTCACAGGCTAAGTAGCTCATCATAAAAGAACTATGTCACGAAGTGCAAAAATAACCTTCAAACTGACGAAAGTAATAGTTCACTAAGGTAGAAAAACACCAAAGAGGTAATAATAAACCAAACAGGAACAAGGATGGTTGAGGATGCAGAAGATTAAGACGGATTGTGAATGGCGAACTTGAAAAAATTGGCCAATTTAAACAGTGCGTCGTTTCTATGGAAATGAAATAGAAATAGAAATAAAAAACGTTTTCCGTGTTTCCATAGTGTTATGGTAACACGAGAACGAGAAATGCTGCGGAAACACGAGCCGCAGGTGAGTGTTTCCATGGCAATTTCTCCCAAACTTTCACGAGTGTTACCATAACTTTATGGAAACACAGGGAATTGTTTTCAATCGTTTTTATGAAATAAAAACACGAAGCAATTTTCTATGTTTCCATAGAGTTATGGTAAATGGTTTGAGCCAATCAGAGCGCGCGTAGTATCTTGTTTATTTCATAAAAGAATGTAGATCATGAAAACATTGAAACTATTTCTATTTTTCTATTTTCCTTTAGGTTCAGGGCCAAAGACTTGTTTATAAGTTTGACAAGCTTCCTTACGCGTACAAGCCAATCAAGTATAACTGGCCATGGTTACCGCCTACTGAAGAAGACGCCAAACCGCAAAAACCAGATATTGTTCCATCTCCAATTTCCATGACAACGCGTTGGCCTGTGATGCCTGTATTTAATTCTGGGAGCCAACTTTCTGTTCTACCACAAAACGCGCCCGCGAACCAACATTGCAGCTGTCTTGATTGTGTTCCACGAAGCCCTGCGCAGACAATGTGCCGCAGCCAGATTATGTTTCCGCCATGCCGCTGTATTGGGCCAGCGGTTTACGGTGTGCGCATGCTCCATGAACCAATGTCGGTGCCCGTGCCCGTGATGTCGAGATTTGTCTAGCAGTAGTGAAAATATTTGCATCGTTCCATTTAACAATTATTCAACGAAATCGAGTCGTACATTAACTGATAGGCAACGAGGCGCGTGTTGTTTTATAATACAGCTGTTTCCAGAAAGGTTGTCGGAAAAAGCGCACGCGACAATCCCGAAAGGTAATCTGGGATATGACGAGCAAGGTACGTTCCTGACACTGTAGCTGTCGAACCAACTTTTGTTGCTTTCTTTTAGCACTCGTAAACATATACGTCCATGGCGTCTCGTGCCATTTTCTCAGATTTCCCTGAAATGCTGAAGTCAAGGAACCGTGAACTTAAAACTACCCACAATACCTTTCGGGATTGTCGCGTGCACTTTTTTCAGACAGCCTTTCTCGAAACAGCTGTATACTGTTCAAGATTTTGTATTTTAAAGTGTATATTCTATAATTTAAACAGCCTTCAGTACCTGCCGTTAGCCACATGGAAGAACATGTGCATTGGGTCAAGCAGAAATAGCTATAGGGTCTTAAAAACAAACAATTGTTGGTTTTCATCAAAATTACAAAAACTGTTTGCTTGCATGAAAAACATCAGAAAATTAACAGGTAAAAGAACTGGTAGAAAGAAACGTTTTGTCCAAATTATAGCTTTGTAGCGTTTTTCATAACCGAGTTATTGCCAAACTAATTTTCAGAAAATTACAGTGTTTAGTATGCCGCCGCCATCTTGGTGCCCTTCTCTGGGGCACCAACATGGCCGCCATAAAATTGCACAAGAAGTAGAGTAAATTCTACCGTCAATATCATTAGCTTCCATTTCAAATCTGTTTAGACGCCACTTCTAAATTATTATCACGTCTGAAAATTTAAAAATGATATGAAATATCCGTTTTTTGTGACAGTTCATTAACACGTTTATCCGGGATATCACAAATTTCAAATAGCTTTATTTCCAAAGGAAATCACTGGATCGATACCAAACTTTGCATAGAGATTAATGATTTCCATGTCTATATGATATAAAAGGAATAGCTTTGTAGGATTAACAGTTTAGATTTTAGAATTTTGATGACGTCAGATGAAAACAAAGAATAGGAACATTAGCTAATACTTAAATATGGGTCACTCCCTGTTGCTATCTTTATCATCTACTGGAATAGTCCAACTGGATGCAGTTCAAACTCATCTCCCGGGAAAACAGAACAGAGCAGAGCCTTAACCAGACTGAGTGTCACCGCAGAAGGGACGAGTTATGGCTGACGCTGACAAAGTTTATTTTCCAAAAACGAATGACTTCCAAGGTGTGTCTGATTTCATTATATCCATCAGTTATTATTCATTGTTATGTTATATTACTGACAGAAAATGGGATTGCTCCAAGGAAAGAGTTTTAAAAATTTAGATACTGTCGCAAACAAAATTACACGTTTGAACCAAGCTGACGCTTTTTGCAGGCGTAACATCTCTGCATATTTTCTTACACCTAGTGATAGCTAGTCTATCTGGAGGAGGCGGTAATGTTCTAAACTTATAATACGTACCTGGCTTTCAAGACGCACCGTGATAGATGTCTTATCAGAAGTTCAAAACGTGAATGACTAGATCTAATCATGGTTAGAAAATTAAAATCCCAATGAACAGTACTCGGCAAATGACAGCAACCCACTAAAAAGTGACAAGGATGACTTACTTGCGAGGATGGAAATGAATCAATAAAAAAAGCTTGGACAAACCACGCGTTTTCAAATTTGGCTGGGATTCCTTTCAAGTGAAAAAAATCTGCCTCTATAGAAATTGATTTTATCTTTAGTTAAGAAAGCTTTTATTCCATTAATAGAAAGATTTAACACTGAATGTAAAAAAATGCAGTTTTGAGCGAGATACCAATCGAACACATGGACCTAAGGCCATCCCCATAAACTGTTTCGTTTTCCATCGCCCTCTCTCTTGTGAAAGTAGGTCAGTCGGACCCCCACTCGGCCGTGCCAGTCTGTTTGTTACAGGCATCGTTCCCAAGGCTGTACGAGCTGAAATATTTCCTGAAGTTTATCAGCGTACATGTATTGAGTTTATTACAGGAATCGCATTGAAAAAAGCAAAGACAAATGTCCCACAGCAGTGAACAGCAGTGTGCAAACGAGGCTAATGGGTCAATACAATGCCAGATTGACCCTTTCGCCTCGTTTGCATGTCAAACCGCTGACAGCTGACATCTGTCTTTGATGTCTCATTACAAGAAACACCTATTAAATTTTTCAGGAAAGATAGGTGACGCGGAGAAATGGCCTTTGCATAACTGGCCTTTAGTCAATCGATAAAAATCGGTAAATTTGATTGATATCGATTGTATCGATCAATCGGTAGAAATCGATGACACTCTGTGGCATTTATTTTATCGATTTTTCTTGATTTTTACCGATTATTATCGATTTTTAACGAGTGAATTTTTTGTGTTTGACATCTATGAAATCGCCTTATTTATTAAAATCCAAGCAAAATACAAAGGAGCTTCACATTTCAGACCGAAACGTATACCATATCACTAAGTACATGTATTTACATAATGTATATATTCATTTGAGTGTCGTAAAACCAAAACCAAAGCCAAAACCATGATTGGTTTTGGTTTAGCATCTGATTGGTTGAGTAGGTGGTGCGAGTTTTTTAAACCAATCACAGAACGTAGTAAAGCAAAACCAATTTCGGATTACTTTCGATACTCAATTGAAAATCGCTCTAACTTGTATTAGTTTGAGTGAGCTTAGCTAGAACAATCTTTTTACACTTTATTTGCCTGTGACAACTGGAGCCATTAATAACGAAGTGGAGCCGTTTAATAACGGACTGAAACTGCAGTAGTTGCTGTTTTGTTATTGTCGCTAAATTATAATGAAGAAATCAGCTATTAGCTACGAATAGTGTGTTATCATTTTTCTGCTTTTATCGTTTAATTTGTCTTGTTTATCGTTTCGTATTTCTTGTGAACGTGAAAATTTGTTTCCGTTTTCCTTATTGAGTGGTAACTGGTAATGTAAAGTTGTTCGAATAACTGAAGTTTTGTTCGTTGTATAACAGCTATTTTTATACCAAAATCAAACAAACAAAGAACGTTTTCCGTTAAAAATCGATAAAATCATGGAAAAACGATATTTTTGACACACCAAACTTTTTTTTCGATTTCTACCGATTTCCGTTACCAATCGATAAAAATCACTTGATTTATCGATTTTTATCGATGTAAGAAAGATACTATACCGTAAATCCTCGAATAAGCGCCTGGGGCGCTTATTTCAAATTTCAGGATTTCTCTTTATATTAAACACGGAGCGATCCTATAAAGCGAGGCTGAGGTGTTCAGCCTGTCAATCATAGTCCACAATGAAAGTGCCTCATTGGTTAGCATCGCTGAAAAAAAGCCAGTAGAATGAGCTTCTAAATAAAATCACTTCGAAAATAGTTTACGCACAACTCGACAAGCAGGGACAAGTAATAAGAAATTTATAGATGTGCTAAAAAAGGTAGGGTGAAAGAAAACGAATAAACAAAGATTTCGCAGCTTTTAATTTCAACAAGTTGATTCTGTACTATTTTGCCGGTCAGTGTATTTTGCTCGTTGCGATTTTGTTCTCGGCAAGTCAACGGATACAAGCATATTTACGGCAGTTCTGAGACATGTACACTGTACGTAGTGTTCGATGAATTGAATAATATGAAGGGGAATCTCAACAGTTTTTTGGCCGATTTTTTTAATGGAGAAATTTGTAAAGATGGGAGAGGCGAAATGCTTGGTGCTAATGCCGCTATAAGCGAGAATAAAATAGGGGTGAAGACGGCACTCGGCGAACTTGCTACCGTGTTCTGAGAACAACAGTAAACATATGTTCGCGTATAGGAGTGTTCACTGTTTATCAACATTTGTTTTGTTATTCAAATTTGCCAACCATTAAACAAAAGAACTCTTTGTTTCAACAGCCAATAGTTCTCTGGTTGGCACATTAATAACAATAGGTGACGTAACGAGAAACATCACTATTATTTGAAACTCTTGCCAAACCCAGCTCAAAACTACATAATTCGGTTCAGTTCTTGCTTTTCTCAATTAATAAAGATATCGAAATGAAACCTTAATTGTAGGATTCAGTCAGTTTGCATTTTAAAGTAAACATGGTTGACATGCGGAATTTGAATTTTTAGGTCTGGGTCGACGTTCAATACTCCCGTTCAGATTTATCTTCTTCCACCTTTAAAACTTATTAAAATCAAAATAAAAGCTTTTGTAGTGTTTTCCCCAAAAATAATTAACCAGTTCTTATGAATTGAGCCAAGAAACATCTCATTTAAACGTTCAATCGTCTCACGACCGTTATTTCTTCTGCCATTTGCGATAAATTGAAGCCAACAAAGTGCTGTTTCCAGTCCTTTTATAGGCTCGCTCCGTGTTTAAGTCCATAATTGAACAAGTTGTATTTTTATAAAATTTGATTTTTGGCAAGAAATCTGTAGTAATTATGACTTCTCTTACTTCATACACTCGTTTTGACTTCATTTAAGGAGAGGGGTGGGTTTATCATTTTTATTTATTTTTTCAATGCTTTTGTTAGTGTCCCCAATTAGTAGGCCACTTGTGACCAGCTAGTAGATTTGACACCTGAATAAAATTATTGTATTGTATTGTTGTATATTGTGATTCTATAGGGGCGCTTATTCGGGGGCGCTTATTCGAGGGGAGGCGCTTATTCGAGGATTTACGGTACACAGGTTAGCTGAAAACACAAAATAATACCATCTGGTAGTTTGAAGAGATTTCAGTGCGTTCAGTGCAATTTTCAATTTACAATAATCATATCACAGGCTTCCCAAGTTCGTGATGATTTTTTTTTATGAATAAATTACTCTTGTTTATGTAAGCGCTCAGAGTGGAACGTGACTCTCTGAATTAAGCGGTGTTGTGTTACAATGTCGGCCGTTGGGAATTTGAGCGCTATTTTCATTGATATGTTTGCGCCGAAATGGCATCGCGCGCTACATTAATTAACACCTTTTCCCTCGGGAGGCCTTCGTAATACCTTGGGTAATTAGCATAGTATTTATACACCCTCCCGACTTGTTGTTGTTCAGTTGTGCGTTCATGCCCCGAGTGTTTCGGTTTAGGCTCATTTTTTGCTATGTTTTTTCCCTCGTCTCCGTCGCTGAGCTCATCCTTGCATCCATGGTTGACGTCCTTGGTCAGGTCAAAGACTTTCAAACGCCGTTCCGTTCGGTAGAAGCTGGTAGATATTTGCTGCCTGTGGCTGTGATTCCTGCTCGGTCGATATAATCCTGTTCCCCTCACTCACGTGGTAAGCTTGTCTTCTTCGCTTTGGTCTGCCATTTAATACTCGTCTTGTAGTTCTGCTTGTATCTCGTTTTAAGTTTGTTTTCATGGCGTGTGTCGCCTTAAGTTCCTATAAGTTAGTTTCTGTGGCCACGGCGTGTGTCGCCATACAAGTTAGTTTCCATGGCGTGTGTCGCCTATAAATTTAGCTTTGTGGCCATGGCGTGTGTCGCCATACAAGTTTTTTCATGGCGTGTGTCGCCTAAAATTTAGTTTTTTGTGGCCATGGCGTGTGTCGCCTTACAAGATAGTTTTCATGGCGTGTGTCGCCACGGCGTGTGTCGCCTATAAATTTAGTTTGTTGTGGCCATGGCGTGTGTCGCCTTACAAGATAGTTTTCATGGCGTGTGTCGCCACGGCGTGTGTCGCCTATAAATTTAGTTTTTTGTGCCATGGCGTGTGTCGCCTTACAATTTAGTTTTTATGACGTGTGTCGCCTAAAAAATTAGTTTTTTGTGGCCATGGCGTGTGTCGCCTTACAAGTTAGTTTTCATGGCGCGTCGCCCAACATTTAGTTTCTGTGGCCAGGGCGTGTGTCGCCGTACAAGTTAGTTTACATGGCGTGTCGCCCAACATTTAGTTTCTGTGGCCACGGCGTGTGTCGTCGTACAAGTTAGTTTTTATGGCGTGTGTCATATATAGCGTCTCTCCCCAATCCCACTCGTAATTTCATGCTCGTTCCAGATCCTTCGGCCGCGTTCAGCCCGACACTCTCGCGCGAAAATACGGACTGTTTTGCAGTCTATGTGTCGCCTAACATTTAGTTTTTGTGGCCATGGCGTGTATACAAGTTAGTTTCCATGGCGTGTGGCGCCTTACAAGTTAGTTTTCACGGCGTGTGTCGCCTATAAAATTTAGCTTTTTGTGGCCATGGCGTGTGTCGCCTTACAAGTTTTTTCATGGCGTGTCGCCCAACATTTAGTTTTTGTGGTCACGGCGTGTGTCGCCGTACAGGTTAGTTTTTTTTATGGCGTGTGTCGCCCACCATTTAGTTTTTGTGGCCACGGCCTGTGTCGCCCTACAGGTTAGTTTTTATGGCGTGTGTCGCTACAGCGTGTGTCGCCCAACATTTAGTTGTTGTGGCCATGGCGTGTGTCACCGTACAAGTTAGTTTTTATGGCGTGTGTCGCTACAGCGTGTGTCGTCCAACATTTAGTTGTTGTGGCCATGGCGTGTGTCGCCTTGCAAGTTAGTTTTTATGGCGTGTGTCGCTACGGCGTGTCTCGCCCAACATTTAGTTGTTGTGGCCATGGCGTGTATCGCCGTACAGGTTAGTTTTTATGGCGTCTGTCGCCCAACATTTAGTTGTTGTGGCCACGGCGTGTGTTGCCTTATAAGTTTGTTTTTATGGCGTCTGTCGCTACGGCGTGTGTCGCCCAACATTTTAGTTTTTGTGGCCATGGCGTGTGTCGCCTTACAAGTTAGTTTTTATGGCGTGTGTCGCCCAACATTTAGTTTTTGTGGCCATGGCGTGTCGCCTTACAGGTTAGTTTTTATGGCTTCTGTCGCTACGGCGTATGTCACCTTACAAGTTCGTTTTCATGGCATGTAACACATTTTAATACAAGTTAGTTTTTGTGGCTGTGTCGCCTTAAAAGTTAATTTTCATGGCGTGCGTTGCTTTAGAAGTTTTTTATTTTTTATTTATTTATTTATTTATTTACTTTTATTTTTTATTTTTTATGGCGTTGGGCTCCTTACAAGTTAGTTTTCATGGCGTGTGGCGCCTTATTAGTTAGTTTTATGGCGCGTGTCGCTTTTAGCCTGTGTACACCGACCTCCCCACAGGCTAGTCGCCTTACTTATTAGTTTCCATGGCTTGTGTCGCCTCACAGGTTAGTTTTCCATGGCTTTTGTCGCCTTGCATATTAATTTTCATGGCATGTGTCGCCTTACAAGCCAGTTTACATAGCGTGTGTTGCCTTACAAGTTAGCTACAGCGTAGTTTTGTGCGTTTGTCGCATTTCCGGTTAGGATTTTGGCGACCCTTGCTATTGCCAGGGTATGTTTTATATGCCATATTCACTTTATCATTTTGGGAATGTTCACGGAACAATTATAGTGGGTGTGGTCATGAGGTTATGTTGTTTGGTACTTATTGTTTTTACAACGGAGGCTATTTATTTATTTGTTTGCCTCACTTTATTCACTGTACATTTGCTACATTGTAGCCTCTACATACCTTATAACATGTTTCTGTTACGTTATTAAAGTAAGGTATACACCGACGTCCACTTGTTCTTGTTATTTTATGACACGTGCGTCTATTACGGTGCGTTCTATTTTCCTCGCGCATTGTTGTTTTCGTTTCCCCCTTTTATGGCTCTACATTCAGTATTTTCTCTATGGCAGGGCCCTTGCTATCAATCTTGTCGATCCAGGACGGGTATTCTTAATATACACCCGATACTCTGTCTTTGACGGGGTCCCTGGGTCGGCCTGGTTGGTGGCTCCCCCTTTTCATATCCTATTTGTTTTTGTTATTATCTTGTCTTTGGGCGTTATTTCTACCGTTCTGCCTCGTGTTTATTATTATTTCTCGCGCTCTAGTATTTGCCAAGGTTACGTCCATGGCGTTAAGTTAAGAGGGGTCTTCCAACTGGGCCGGCCCAGCACCGTCTGTCCTACAGCAGCCACGTATGCTTCTCTGGATCTTCGTTTTTATCTTCTTTGTTTTCACCCCGTTTTCACCCCGTTTCTCCATGTGGTCCTTTATTCTTCGTGGATTATTATTTTTCTTTGGCCATCGGCTATTAGCCACTCTTTTTCCGGATTGAGCGTCTGAGATTGGGAGGAATAGTTGGCTTTTTTCTTGGATACGTTGGATACGTGGGCGTGTTTGCGGCATTTTGTGCTTGGGATAAATTATTTTCGCCCCATATCTTAGTATCTCCGCGTGTGCCACAGAGGTGCAGCATATCAATGAAAATTTTCCTACTATTTTCATTGATATGTTTGCGCCGAAATGGCATCGCGCGCTACATTAATTAACACCTTTTCCCTCGGGAGGCCTTCGTAATACCTTGGGGTAATTAGCATAGTATTTATACACCCTCCCGACTTGTTGTTGTTCAGTTGTGCGTTCATGCCCCGAGTGTTTCGGTTTAGGATCCTTTTTTGCCCCACCCTCCTCCCCTCAGCGACGGAGACTTTCTATTTATGCTGCGCTTCTTCGCATGCGCGGAAATTATTTTCGCCCCATATCTTAGTATCTCCGCGTGTGCCACAGAGGTGCAGCATATCAATGAAAATTTTCCTACTCTATAAGACGTTGTATGGCGATCGAAACAGCGTTTAATTTAAGCGTTCGATATGGTAAATTTTTGTCGTATTTTTTATAAAAAGAAGTAAATGAACGCACCTTGTCTGGTTTCTGTGTAGCTTTTGGGCTATTTAGGCGTTTTTAGGCGTTTTGGGGCGATTTTGTCATTCCTGTCCTAGCCTTCATAAGACGTAGTCCGTCTTATGAAGGCTAGGACAGGAATGACAAAATCGCCCAAAAACGCCTAAAAGCGCCTAAATAGCTCAAACGCTACACAGAAACCAGACAAGGTGCGTTCATTTACTTCTTTTTATAAAAAATACGACAAAAATTTACCATATCGAACGCTTAAATTAAACGCTGTTTCGATCGCCATACAACGTCTTATAGAGCGCTCAAACATTGTAACACAACACCGCTTAATTCAGAGAGTCACGTTCCACTCTGAGCGCTTACATAAACAAGAGTAATTTATTCATAAAAAAAAATCATCACGAACTTGGGAAGCCTGTGATCATATCAGAAATAAAAAGTTCTAATGTAAGAACAAATTTGATCGTCATATGCATAATAGACTTTCAAACCACCATTTTGGAAAAGTGGTCGCTTGAAAAGTGGCAGGCGGCGTGGCCGAGTGGTTTAGGGCGCTGGATTTGAAATCTGGAGGTCCCTGGTTCAAATCCTCCACCCTGCCACTAGCTGGATTTGCTCTCGGTAGTCCCGAGTTCAACTCCTCGGCCACGCTTTGTAAATAGCCAACTGGACAGCCTCCCACCAGTTGGGATTCTTAACGAGTTTATGTTCTATTTACAATATTTGTTTGTTCATTTACAGTGTCCGCAATTAGTACAGCAGTGCTAAATCCTCTGACACTTAAATAAAGTTGTTTATTTATTTATTTATGTTATGAAACTGGGTGGTCGCTTCGGAGAAAATGATCGCACGGTGACTCACACTGTAATAAATTTCAGCTTACCCTGCAAACAAATTAATCAGCCGAGACTAAAGGAAATGGCACCCATAACTAGGATATGTCACGCTATTTTTTGCTATTGTTCCTTGTATTCAAAGATAAAATCTCACTTACATGACAAAAACAGATGTTCGGATTCGGATTTCTAAGTGAGTCACGTTCAGTCTGGCTCAGTACATGCAAACTTGCCGTTAAACTTGAAAAACGCCGAGCCGTCGTTTTCAGTTAAAACTTCAAGTTAACCTTTTGGCAATCCGTTTCAATCTTGTCCAATTTTGACCATCCGCCCTTCATTGCGGCTTAATTCCTAGTACAGTTAAATCTATATTAAGTCCCACAATTTATCAATTGATTCCCTTATTTACTGTAAATAATACTTGACTGTATTTGTTTTATGTTTTTCTATGGTTTGAAACCATTATTTAGTGGTTTCAATCTATTTTAAGACTAGTATCACAGCACCTGGAAAGTTGTCAGAGCACTCATGAAGCTATCTACAGTTACTTACCGCGTGCAAGGTAATGAAGCCCGGCTTGTTTGTTTAATATATCTTTTTGTTCGTTTTTTGGCCTTGACCACGCACAAAACCTGACAAAATACAATAGATGTTTACGTGTGTCAAGCAACTAACCAATAGAAACGTTTCGGCTACGTAATTCATGCATAGTGTATGAGAGCAAAACAAAAGATTGTGCACGGTCGTGGACCTTCCAACATAAATCTTGGCCTCTTTGTTTGCTCCTTTGAAGTTTGCCGGCTTCATAACCATTTCCCTCTGTTTAAAACTATGGTTTTCCCAACTTATCTTTACAGAGGTATTTTACCATTTTATAACAAAATCATCCAAGTAAGGTCACAGAATATCAACTGGATAAATATGGACTGGCTCATAAAATGTCTATCATAAATATCAGTAAAGTGCAGTGTGGATGGGGTGGACCGCTATGACGCTAAACCAACAATATTTTAGCAGATATCAGATTGAATGTGGGCAACGTGTGTTGCTCCAGCAACGCATTTACTCTTCAGAGAATTGGAGATTGGAAATCGTTTGCGCATTTCGTGTCACTTAAGGCCTCTTCATATGAGCCCGGTAACCGGGCTGGCTCCGTTAGTGGGACGAATTTTGTCGTCTGTTCATATGGAAAATTGCAGCCCGGTTAACGGGATGAAATTGTTTACGTGATACTGAATCCAGGTGTAAAATTTAACGAACAAGCGTATAGCGTCTTCGAAAACATATCTCGTGTTTTCTTTGCTGAAATTGTCAAAAATCTTGTATCTTTACTGCTACCGACTACAAGCAGGCCCGTAGAGAGGGGGGGTGCGATGGGTGCGTCCCCACCCCCCCCCCCCCCCATGGGCTGTGGAGGTCCGCCTATAGTGGACCGACGGTTCAAAAGAAAGTTAAATAGTAGTGAAATAGTAGTACTTGTGCTCTAATTCGATAACTGCATGGACAATCAAACAATCGCAGCTTTGAACGTGTTTACATATCGTCTTCATCAACAAAGACAACATCAAGCGAGTCATTTTCTTCATCCAAATATTCACTCCTTTGGCTTAAAAATGTCTTTAATTGAAGGTCCGCATTATGTATTTTTAGTATTCTTTCATCGGTATTTTCTTTAACTGAACAGTTCCAGAAATATTCATGTTTTTACGTTCGCTTTTGGCTGCCTGGTTTCATATCATACTGCCTTCAAAACGCACGAAATGGAGTCTCAGACAACCTAATCTTTCAAAATTTCCCGGGGGGGGGGGGGGGGGGCATGCCCCCGGACCCCCCTAGTAGCTCGCGCCTTCGGCGCTCGTACGACCCTAACTTTGCCCCTCCAACGCACCCCCCCCCCCCCCCCCCATTCAAAATCCTGTCTACGGGCCTGACAAGGGGTCATTCTGGATCTAGAAAATCCAAGAAAAAAGCCGAAATAATCGTAATCCTCGTCCTCCTTTATCGCAAACGCATTCGTATTTGAAATAAATTTCATCCTGGTAACCGGGCTGGAGTCCCGGGGGGGGGGAGAGGGGACTCCCGTATAAAAGTGACGGGAGGTTTTCAGGACGAAACGCCGATATTTTTAGCCATCAAGGTATCGTTTAGGGTTGCACGCAAATAAATGATTAAAAAAAACACCGTCATGCTGTGTTGGTGGCCTCATTACCTGAGATGATTGCAATTTACTTACTGAGTCACTATAACTCTTGTTTGTCTGTCTTTTTTAGAATGGTATCTTTTAGGGGTCAAATAAAGCTTGAGCCACACCCAGATTGGTCTCCTTTAGGGGTTTAATTCAAAATTTCCGACGAGCACCCCCGTCCCTTTCATAAGGGAGTCCCCTAATAATTTATTTGTTTCTTTTCTGTTCAAGATTGTCGCATTCAGTTTTATCTGAGTGTGTTATCTGATTCTATAATTTAAACAGCCTTCAGTACCTGCAGCTGGCCACAAAGAAGAACATATTGAAGAACATGTGCATTGGGTCAAGCCATAGTAATAGAGGGAAATGGCTATGATCATGAAGCCCGGCAAACTTCAAAGGAGCAAACAAAGAGGCCAAGATTTATGTTGGAAGGTCCATTACCGTGCACAATCTTTTGTTTTGCGATGGTTGCTTGAACACACGTAGCCACATATTGTCAGAGTTTGTCAGGTTTTGTGCACGGTCAAGGCCAAAACAGCGAACAAAAACATATATCAAAGAACTTTGCCGGCCTTCATAACTATTTATTTGTTTGTTGCTATTAACTATGGTCAAGCCGAATTAACCAGTGTCTTAACAAAACAATAGGAACACTAGCTAACTCTAATGAGTCACTCCCTGTCCCCATCTTTTATCATCTGCTGGAACAGTCCAACAGCATGCAGTTCAGACTGCTTACAACACAGAACAGAACAGAACCTTAGCCAAGAAGGGATCGACGAGTTATGGCTGACGCTGACAAAGTTGCATCCTTTTTCCAAGGTCTGACATTTCATTATATTATCATTATCTATCGGTTTTTATATATTACTGACAGAAAATGAGATTGTCCCAGGAGAAAAGTTTTAAAAATTTAGATACTGTCGCAAACAAAACTGCGCCTTTTTGCAGGCGTAACAACTCTGCAAATTTTCTTACACATAGTTTTTCTAGATCTGGAGGAGTAATGTTCTAAGTAATACGCTAGTAAACGTACCTGGCTTTCAAGACGCACCGTGATAGATGTCTTATCACAGAAGATCAAAACTTGAATGACTAGATCTAATCATGGTTAGAAAATCCCAATGAACAGTATTCGGCAAATGACAGGAACCCTCTAAAAAGTGATAAGGAAGACTAACTTGTAAGGATGGAGATGAATTTTAAGCCAGGTACGTTCACTAGCGTATTATAGTTAGAACATTACTCCTCCAGATCTAGAAAAACTATGTGTAAGAAAATTTGCAGAGTTGTTACGCCTGCAAAAAGGCGCAGTTTTGTTTGCTTGGACAAACTTGAAAGTTATGCGAGGACCACGCGTTTTCAAATTTGGCTGGGATTCCTTTCAAGTGAAAACAAATGTGCCTACAACCTTTAGAAATTGCTTTTTTATATTTAAATAGAGTTAAGAAAGCGGCTTTTCGAGCAAGATACAAAACGAACACATGGCCCTAAGGACTAGGGAATTCTTATGATAATTTCACAGTGACTGACAATGCATGGACTCATACTGATGTTCTCGCCTGAACCGAAGCAAACCGCAGTCGCGGTTCGATTCTGATAATAATACAGATATCATCATACTCATACGTCTATTTTAAAAGAAATAACCTAAACCAAAAGGAAAAATGAACGCCATACTCTTCGCGAGCTGACTGTCGTGTTACTAGTGCTAATAGACCTAATAGTGAATGAAACTTCATACGAATGGCTGAAATGTTACTAGAAAAACATAATTTGAAAAGAAGTACTATTGAAGAAGCCATAGAGGAGAATGGATGGGCAAAACGTGACGAGATTGAAGCGGATTGTTCTGTCAGGTCGACTTAGAGAAGCTAAGTCGACAGTTTAACCATCTTTTTAGCCTACCTTTTTCAAATTCGCCATTCGCAATCCGTTTTAATCTTCTCCATCCTCAACCATCCTTGTTCCTATTTCGGTTTCTTATTACCTCTTTGGTATTTCTGTACCTTATAGTAAACTATTATTTTGAGGTTTCCTTCAATTTGAAATAACTTTTGTACATCGCAAAAGGTGGTGACTTCATATTTTGTGACATAGCTCTTTAAGTCAAGGTTAAGCAATTATCCATGAAACTAGTGTTGAGACACTGACTTTTAAAGTAAAAAACATAACATTTGTATATATTGTGCAAATAATTTCCCCCTTTCCCCCAAACCAATGTTGGAATTTCTTTGCATAGACCTTCTCAGCTGCAAAGCATGCCGGGGGTATTGCAAATTAACTCATCCCTATACTAGGTCCATTTCAGACGCCGTACTTCACATGAGCCGAATCGAATTCGATGAATTAAGTTCATGTGAAGTATGGCGGCGTCTGAATCAATTCGGAGCGGCTGATTGAATTCGGATCGGCTCAGCCGTTCTTCCCGCCTGGCTCAGCCGGGAATAACGGCTGTGGATCGGCTTTGATTCAGACGCCGAACTTCACATGAGCCGAAACAAATGCATGAATTATTATAATATATTTTTCAATATAACAGCAATTTTCCCCTATCAAATTAAGTTCGGCTGAATTAAGCTCGGCGTCTGAATCAATTCAGCCGGTCTAAATTAATTTGGGTCGGCCTAAATTCGAATTCGATTCGGCTGATGTGAAGTACGGCGTCTGAACTGGGCTTAAGTGGATTTAAAGAAGTAGAACTGCGATGAATGTCATGTTCTAAAAATTGTCTCAACTACCTTTGTCACTGATTGTGTAGACAGCTTATATTTTTAGTTAGGAAAACTGGTAATGAAAAAAATCACAATGACACTTGTGTGTGCGTACCCAGTAATCTAACTTTAACATTTTCTCCGCATAGTTGATGATCAGATGAGGGAGAAAGCAGAGACACTTGATGGCTCAGTCAGTGGGAAATCAGCGAGTCAGCAACCGCACTACAAGAACATCGTCCACTTGTGGGAGTTCTTGCTGGAACTTCTGGCAAACGGACACGAATGTCGTTCAATCATAGCTTGGATCAGAGAAGATCGTGGAGAGTTTAAGATCCATAACCCAGAAGAAGTGGCAAGGAGATGGGGTGCATATAAAAAGATAGGAGGGATGAATTACGAGAAACTCAGCCGTGCAATACGATATTACTATCAAAAAGGAATTATTAGAAAGGTGCACGAAGTGAAAATATTTTATTGTCTTTCCATTTAAAAACATGTGATGACGTAAATGTAAATTCAAATCACGTGGCGTTGTCGAGTTCTTTGTTCTCTTTAAAATTAGTTGTACGCTAATTTATTAATTAGCAGTTATATTTTATCCTACGCACAAAGAAAGTCGAAATTAAATCGGAGGTGCGCCCGTCTGGGTAAGGAGGGCGGCGCTTGAAGCGAATACAGCTGTTTCGAGAAAGGTTGTCTGAAAAAAGCGCACGCGACAATCCCGAAAGGTATTGTGAGTAGTTTTAAGTTCACGGATCCTTGACTTCAGCATGGGAAATCTGAGAAATGGCGCGAGACGCCATGGAAGTATGTTTGCGAGTGCTAAAAGAAAGCAACAAAAGTAGGTTCGACAGCAGTGTCAGGAATGTACCTTGCTGATCATATCCCAGATTACATTTCGGGATTGTCGCGTGCGCTTTTTTCCGACAACGTTTCTCGAAACAGCTGTATGCACTAAAAAAACCTCTGCGGGACAAAGACATCGTTAAATTTATAAGGGAAACAGCCTGTTTTAAATCGGTTCCTCTATTAAAATCGCATTTATAGTCAAGAAACCATTGAAACAACGGGCCGGACAGCACATTTCTTCAGTTCTAATTGGTGGTTTTCATCAACATTACAAAAGCTGTTTGCTTGCATGAATAACATCAGAAAATTAACAGGTAAAAGAACTGGCAGAAAGAAACGTTTCGTCCAAATTATAGCTTTGTAGCGTTTTTCATAACCGAGTTATTGCCAAACTAATTTTCAGAAAATTACAGTATTTAGTATTTGTGTCCTTCAGAGGGGCACAAATATGGCCGCCATAAAATTGCACAAGAAGTAGAGTAGATTCTACCGTCAATATCATTTGCTTTCGCTTTAAATCTGTTTAGATATCACTTCTAAATTATTATCACGTCTGAAAATTTAAAAATGATATCAAAATATCCGTTTTTGTGACAGTTCAGAAACTGACGTTCATCCGGGACATCGCAAATTTCAAATAGCTTTATTTCCAAAAGGAATCACTGGATCGATACCAAACTTTGCATAGAAATTAATAATTTCTACGCCTAGAAGATATGAAAAGAATAGCTTTGTAGGATTAACAGTTTAGATTTTAGAATTTTGATGACGTCAGATGAAAACAAAGAATTACCCCGCCGTTGATCGTCGGTGAGTTTTGGCGTTCATGCCTCTCCGTTGATAATCAGCGAGTTTGGGAGAATTCTTTCCCTTTCTTGTAAGTACTTTATTTAAGCAAACAAAATATAATCAGTGTAATGATACCGTACGCTCACTACCAATCAGAGCGCGCGTTATATGATCAAAATTTTATTACCAAAAATATCTAACGGAACCGAGAGCAACGTATCTTCTTCAATGAAATGCAATAGACCACTTCATACTTAATCGGTAATCACAGGTAATCATAGCCTCCTTTGCAGACATTCTTTGGGCTCGTCACGCACTCCTTCCTCTCGTGTGGAAGGAGTGCGTGACGAACCCAAGAATGTCTGCGTAGGAGGCTAGGGCCGAATCAGGGTAAACCGGGGGAATACAGTGTTTGAAATGGTCAAATAATTTCCGTACAATTGTAAATTTTAAATCGAAGATATTACTAGGCCAAAGATTGACTGAAACATCTAATAATTTAGTCGCTGTTGCTTTTTTTTGCTTTATACAGGTCGCTGGCCAAAGGCTGATGTACAAGTTTGACAAACTGCCGTACAAATATGTTACCTGGCGTGACACGATCCCGTTATCATGGACACAGGATCAAGGCGTGCATCCAGACGCAACTGAGACAAGTGGACGTTGCACCTTCCCATATCAATAATAGCTACTTATCGTCCCCGTTTATCCCTGTCAATACTGCGGCTAGGAAGAGATGTTGCTGCCCACTCAAAACCCATGCCTTCTCGTCCCATCATGTGGCGCCCAGGCCCCATGCCCCACGCACCGCCAATTTCGTACTCCCACTCTAGGGTCATGTTTCCGTTTGCAGTCGACTCCGTTACCACTGCCGTTGGGTTTCAACCCTTGCACGGTGAATATGTCGCCAGAAAACCGTGTTTTTAAGCCATCAAACCCGTATATTTATCGCCATATTAACACATTTTAACTAACTGCTAAAAATGCAATAGTACAGCAGCCAGTATCTCCCTAGATTAGTTGTTATTCGGTTGACATAGAAAAAAACTTTCAACTTTTAATTTCCAATGATGTAGCCCTATTAAGTGTTAACATTTTATTCACAAAAGTGATCGAAATCTAATTTCTCCTTGCAATATCAATACATTGTGTAACAGACAGGTGATGAGAATAAAGAAAATCATCAACAAGGGATGCCATCTTGAATGTGCTATCAGATTCTCGTAACTCAGTACAGTGGAACCCCGATTTAACGAAGTGCCAGGGGACTGGGGAAATTGGTTCGTTAATTCGGGGTTTCGTTAAATCGGGGTTCCACTGTAATATTAAAAAGTGATCAGTGGGGGTAATTACTATTTTGTGCTGACACTGTGGAGTTACGTTTTGAAAAACACCGTAAACGTCCAAAAATAATCCCCTCTGGGACCAGGGTACACGTCTCCTTAGCTCTGCTCCTCTACTCCTCTGACACGGTATTTGGTGGGGGGGGGGGGGGGGGGGGGGGGGTGGGGAGGGAAGTGAAAGATAAACTGTTCTCTGCAAAACCCAGAATTTGGCTGAGAAATGTCCCAGAAAGTAAACTACAACATGTCTCTGACTGACTTGTCGCGATTATCAGTGGCGGATCCAGGGGGAGGGTCGAGGGGTCCGGACCCCCCTATCAGACCTGTGGGTTTTTTGCTTTCACCACATTATCCATAGCAAGGATCTCGAGGATCCACCAAAATGCACTTTTCAGAGCCTGAAATCTCAAATCTTTTCTGGGGGAGGCCCCCAAAACACCCCACGTTGGAGGGGAGCGCCCCATTCGCCCCTTGTAGAAGCGTTTAGTAATGACTATTGCAGTCTACTTCCAAAAAAATCTCCTTCTGATTATCTTATTATAAAACGTTGGGTGGAAAACCAAAGCAACAACCAATAATTTTTGCGATTTTTCGGTTTCTTTCACAAATGAATCCACAAAAAAAAATTCCCGAAACTGAATGATTCCCTGCAAAGACGTTTTCCGCAAATTTACTCTGTTCATGAAATTATCAGTATACACCGGGTATACACTTGAAGGAAAATTTTGTTGGCATCTAAAACGATCTGCCATCGTACAAAATTAATAATCCCGAAAAACACAAAAAAAATCGCCAATTCGCAAAAATCACAGTTGTAACAAAGTTGTAACCTAGTCCCAGAGTTCTCAGTCTTCTTAACTCAATTATAAAGAGCCCCTGCGATCAAATTGTTGATATTTATATTTTTATAATATGACATTCTTACTCATCTTGATAAATTTCAATCCATTACGAACGTGTGATCAAATTGTTGACATTCACATTTTACAATGCGATTTCTTTCTCATATATCTTGCCAAATTGCAATGCATTACGAACACTGATCACAAGTCTATTGTCGTGGACTTTTTTCCAGAGATTTTTACGGCTGCCATTGCTTCACCTTGTTGAAGGCTTGGTTGCGTTTCACGGTGAGAGTGAAAGTGACGTCAAAGGCTCAAAAATACCTCACGAGTTGATATAAATAAGTACGGGAATTTGGAAATTGGCCGCAAAATACAGGTCAAACAGGTTCACTGAAAATACTTCGTGCGCGTGGTCAAAAGTCGTTCTCAGGCCCATTTCAGACGCCGTACTTCACATGAGCCGAATCGAATTCGCAACCTCGATTCCAGGCTTCTCTCCTTTTCCTCCCTTGTCGTTGAGTAGAGAGACCCTGGTTGCGGCTGGTCACGTGACCACCCAGATTCTGGGTGGTAAAAAAATATATTCGGAGGGAGGGGTGGTAGCGTGTTAGAGTTGTTGCTGTGACAAATCTACCATGAGAGGGTGAGAGCGTTGACTCTGAGTCGCAACTCGCAGACGCAGCAGGTCTTAAACAACTCGCAAGAAAAGAAAGCACCAAAAAAGTTTGTACATTGCTTACATGTGGTTATTCAAGCTTCGACAGGCTTTGCCAGGCCGTTTGCGAAGATCACTGCGATAATCTTTTCTCGGAAACTGGTTGCGTAATTCTCAGAACTGCACAACTACGACGATCGATCGGACGTTTTACAACGGAATTTTGCCGTCCACGGAAGAAAGCCGATCATTTCAAGAATTAAGTTTACATGTAAGCTTGGTATGTGAACAGCTTTAAGGTAACGAGTTTAAGTGATCGTTTAAATTGTATTCACTGCAAAAACTGCCGATGGAAAAAAAATTCCTTCGTACAGTCCGTTTGACATATTTCGTGCCGTACAAGTTGTTGATTTTCAAGGAACCGCTTCGAGCGGTTGTTGTTGTAGATTTTTTGACACAAGAAAACTATATTATGGTCAAACTAACACAGAATCAGAAAATAGTAAGCTACTCTTTTATCCTAAAATTTGGACTATTTCGCTCCAAATGAATTTGTAAATAAATGCCGTTGTGTTTTAATCAGTGAGTTCGCAGGGTCAGCTGTGAACGAGCTCGCCAATTCAAGCTTATTGTTGTTTTCAAAGTTGGTTTGAGACCAAGGTGTCTGGTCTACAACCTCGTTTAGCTTTACGATCATGAACCTGTCTACTTAGTGTAAAAGTGAATGAAGTCGATGGTTCATCGTTATATTAAATGAGCCGGTAGCTTATAAATTTTGTGTTCGCAAGGCGAATTTTCCATTCTCGTAATTTTCGCGCCGCTGCTTTTGTGGCTCGAAAATATCCGTCACGTATACATTTTCATGTCATGAAGTTGTAAAGAATAAAACAAACGTTCCATACAAATAGCCTGTTTCACTTTTAACATAATCTCGCCGTATAAACCAGCAGAAAGCAAGGCTGTTCCATTTTGAACCAAACTCGATTTGCCCTTCGATCCCTTGGTTAGTAATTATTGTTCACCTTGACAAAACGGCCTGAAAGACCCACCCTCCCTGCGGTATTGTTGTAACCGCATAGTCACGTGACCAGCCGCAACCAGGGTCTCTCTACTCAACGACAAGGGAGGAAAAGGAGAGAGAGCCTGGAATCGAGGTTGTCGAATTCGATGAATTTAAGTTCATGTGAGGTACGGCGTCTGAATCAATTCAGAACGGCTGAATGAATTCGGATCGGCTCAGCCGTTCTTCCGCCTACTCAGCCGGGGATAACGGCTGTGGACCGGCTTTGATTCAGAAGCCGAACTTCACATGAGCCGAAACAAATGCATGAATTTATTATAATGTATTTTTCAGTATAACAGCAATTTTCCCCTATTTATTTAAGTTCGGCTGAATTAAGCTCGGCGTCTGAATCAATTCAGCCGGTTTAAATTAATTTGGGTCGGCCTAAATTCGAATTCGATTCGGCTCATGTGAAGTACGGCGTCTGAACTGGGCTCAGTCATACAAATGCCTGAAAATGTTTCAACTTTTGAATGCAGCGTTTGAAGCAGATTTTAAGTCGTTTCCTTTTATAACTAAATTTTGCATGCTCTTCAGTCTAGTTGTGATATCTGTTGTTTTTTAATCGGGTGAATTTTAAATTCGATATGTAAACAACATTTTCTGCTAATAATTCTACTATATACACTATGGCCATCCCCATTAAATGTTTTGTTTCCCATCGCCCTCTCTCTCGTGAATGTGGGTCGGTCGGTCGGTAAAAAAAATAAAAAAAAATAAAAAGCCGAGAAACGAAATATTGACAAATGATACATGAATAATTCCAAGCGAGCCTTGATTATATCTTCCCTGTGACCACCATTTTGCAACGAGCCGATATCACTCTCAAAGGTGTTCGAAGACGTCATTACTGGGCTGATTTAGATGTCAGAGTGACTTTAAGATGTAAACAAAGCATATTAAACTTGGAAACACCCGAGAAAAGGGCGCAGGCAATGAATCGGATTTTTTTTCTTTCTACTTTTTGAAAAAATTGGGTCGGTCGGGCGATGGGAAACAAAGCATTTTATGGGAATGGCCTTTGTTTACTTTTGTATCGAGAACTAACGATGGATCGAACATTCAAAGTTAACAAATAAATGTAAATGAGTGTCGTTGTCTTTTATGACTTATTTGTTGCTCTAACGTGTACCCAATTTTGTTAATTAAAATATTTCTACGTTAACCCACGGTGAGTTTTTTATTTTGTTAGTTGTAGAGTATTTTTTATTCTATTATGTAAACTTCAACATAAAAACTTTTATATGCATTTTAAATAATTTTTAAACTTATGTAATTATCAATATTTTATTGAAGGGCCACATGCAAGTTTTTTTAGTGTATCAAAGTACCTTAATTATTGAAAGGCTTTATTGTTAATAATTTATAAAATAAATGAATACTAATGTTTTGTATTATTTGCTATTTTAAATTATTTATAAAAATCCTATCTATGATTTGTTTTGTTTTTAGATACAAAAAGGTTGATTGAGTTTTAAGAAAATGTTTTTAAAATACATTGATTATTTATAACATAAATGAATGCTTCTGTTTTAGTACTAATTCCTATTAACTATAACAATTTTATAAAATAAACAAGATACTATGCGCGCTCTGATTGGCTCAGAGAATTGCTTCGTGCTTTTATTGAAAACGTTTTCCCTGTGTTTCCTTAGAGTTATGGTAACACTCGTGAAAGTTTGGGAGAACTCGAAATTGCTGTGGATGTTTCTCGTTCTCCCAAACTTCACTCGTGTCACCTAACTCTAAGGAAACACGGAAAACGTTTTATGTTTGGTATATATCTCTGATTCGTTTTTCAACTAGTATAAACACATCCTCGGAGACCCAGGGACAGTTTCGTCACGTCCGACTAACTACCCCTGGGTCTCCGAGGGTGGAATAAACAAGGCTTGTTACGTTTCAAGTTTTTAAAAATGCATTTGATCGGCAGTATTACATCTTGTGTAAAGTTATGGAAGCTAAATATGAGAGTTATCAGATTTGGGATTAGGTATTTTTGATAGACCTCCACTTGTCCTGCTAATTTTCTGCCTGTTTCTTTATTTATTTATTTTGTTGCTTAGTTTCTTTTTAGAAGAAAGATTAGCGAAAGTAAAATCGAACAACGTTTCGATGTCTCCATGACATTATTTTCAAGTTCATAGTTTCTTTTTTATATAATAAAACAACTTATATGCTTTGTATGCAAAATTATAATCTTTTGTAGGTAACATTGTACGCTAACTTTTTGTAACTGTTGAAAGTAGTATTATTGTAAGTAGTGACTATTCTAAGTAGTATTATTGTATTATCATAGTCTATGACGGTCGGCAGGCCTCTATTTTTTTTGTGATGACGTACATTTTCGAGAGTGGTACTTAAAGACCACAAAGTGAGTGCCTTTTGAGCAAATAAACGTTTAACGTTTAACAACAAACATTTTTTAAATACCAAACAGAAAACGTTTTCCGTGTTTCCATAGAGTTATGGTAACACGAGTGAAGTTTGGGAGAACGAGAAATGCTGTGAAAACACGAGCCGCAGGCGAGTGTTTCCATAGCAATTTCGTGTTCTTCCAAACTTTCACGAGTGTTACCATAACTCTATGGAAACACAGGGAAAATGTTTTCTATTGTTTTATTTTATAATTATCAGTTGGTAAAATAATAGATCTCACTTGACTTGCTTGACGACTAATTATAAAATCTGTTCCCGTTGATGGTAAAATTGACCCTAGTTGCACAGTTTATGGTTACATTTGAGCCAGTTCTGTCAGTTGATTGACAGTTAACCCCGGAGGTACTCTGTGAATATTTGAGTTGGGTGTGCCGCTGGGACCCCTATCCTATACCAGACCATGTTCAGCTGCATTTTACAACGCTATGCTAGACTAGACACCAAAAATCCCTACCCTATCCCAGACTCGCTATTTTCCAGAAACTCTTTATATTATGAAAGTTGCTATTAAAGTCGCCGTAATGATTTGTATTTCCGTTTATGTAAGATTCTTTCAGTTCCGAGTGTCAATTTCTATACTAGACTAAATTTGTTTTATGTCACGTACCCGACGTACACATTGATAGAGTATCAGCTGCCATGTTGGTAGTGTGTTGGCCAACAACTAATAATTATTGTCAGATGATGTGCAGTGATGTGATGGTTATATTGTATTGGGGATCAGGTTCCCGGTAAATCATGCCCTACTCTAGACCAAACCTCTCTCATTTCTAGACCCTATCCCAGACTAAACTACTAGATAACCAGACCCTTCACAGCAGCACATACCCGTATAGCTTACATATGGGAGTACCCCCCGGGAGGTAACCCTATATTGCGACACTCAAATATTACCAACTGAGTTATGACTGCCTCTGAGATCTTTATCTGTTGGAGTTGGTACAACTCGTTTTATTACTGACACAGGAATAGACTTTGCAGAAGAATCATGGAAATCTGGTCTCCTAACAGGTATAGGAACAGTCGCAGGTAATGTCGTCACTCTGCTTAAGTTAATATTACACATCTGTGCCGTGAACTGTGGAGCCGATTGAGGACGCGGCTGAACTAGTAACGCGGGCATGGGTACGAGTGACCAGGAGATACATTTCTCCCAGGGGATAACAGTGTGGGGAAATGCTGACTGTCCAGATGCAGATGACGGGCTAGTGTTTATCTGAAAAGGTGTAGATTTATCAGATGTCGTTTCTTCTCCCTCGTGGATGCTTGCAGCCATCTTGAGTTCGTGATGAAGAGATCTTGTAACACCCGGTTCGTATTTGTAAGGTAGTTTGTCGAACTTGTACGTGAATCTTTGCCAAGGAACCTACAAGGATACAATAAATAAATTTGTTATACACTATAAGGTCTCGGTACACCATGTACCAAACATCATATAAAAGCTATATTATAAAATTGTAAAAGCTATATTACGCCCCAGGGGGCTTATTTAATTTCAGGCCTCAAGAAGGGGGGTCATATTAGAGAGGAGGGCTTAATACATTTTCGAGAAAATTCACATTAATCTTTACTATTTCACCACTAACTAAAACAGAACAAGAAATGGGTTATGTATGACCATCTTACAAATGCAACGTCATTTATACTCTAACTCAACGATAGTTCTGGAAATTAAAGACCACGTTTCAATACAAAGTGACTGAAACGCCAGAAAATATTGCTGAAATGTCATTTACAACAGCCTGACGGAAAGGGGAAGGCTTATTACAAAATCGACTTCATAGAGAGGGGGAGGGCTAAATATAGCTTTTACGGTACACTTTGTATAAGGTTTTACACTCTGTACTAAACATTCTAAGCTACAATTCGGTTGTTCTAACTGTGGATGAAACCTTGTGTGTGACCATTCAAATGAAAGCTATTGAGCAGTACTTTCATGTGGTACAGTTTATTATGTTGTACAAGGTGGTTCTATAAACTTTTAAGTCTGTGGATGAAACCCTAGTGTGTGACAATTAAAATGAAAGTTATTGAGCAGTACTTTCATGTGGTACTGTTTATTAAGCTGTACAAGGTGTTTTAACTTTGAAGTGAGCAGTACGTTCAGTGGTACTGTTTGATTATCAATATTTTGTAAAATTAAATTTGGGATTTTGTGTCAATTTTGAACTATGATGTTCTTTGGAGTGAAAGCATTAATAGAATTAGTGAATCAGTCTTTATAATTACTAGCAATGTCACAGAAACAAAACTTGCAAAAATGGAACATGATCCATCCTGAGTTGAAACTCAGATCAAAATAAGAACAATTTCTGAATATTCATTTTTATGTATTATTAGCACTTAATTAATGAACACTCCTTTTCCGTTCATTTCAAAGTAAATAAAATTCGACTTAATAATATTATTCTCGGTACTAACCTTTTGAATTATTCCCTGTCCATAATAAAATCGCAAGGATCGGCTGAGTTTTGCATAAGTCATTCCTTTCTTTCGCCTCAGAATTCCCCATCTCCTGGCAACTTCCTCGGGTTTTTGTAATTTGAACTCATTATTTTCTCTTCTACTCCAACTTATTATCGTACACAAGTTCTCATTGGCTAGAAGCTCCAGTAGAAATTCCCACAGATGAATGATGTTTTTGTATCGAGGTTTCTTAACTTCTGAATGTCTTGTTCCATTCTTTAATTTGTTGCTTTCCATGCCTTCTACAACAGGTGTTTCAACTTTTTAAATCATAGTGGTGTTGGCGAAAAACCGACAGAGAACAAAAATCGTGTTAATATACCATAAAAGCTCCATTAATCCTCCTTTAGTTTTTAAGCCTCTCTCTCTAATAAGTCCAACCTCTGGAGCTTCATTTCTTTTAGCCTGCGAGCAGGCTCTAGTACGCGCGATGAGGGAGGAGCGCGATCGTCATCCTTAGTATTGACGAGAGCCTGCTCGCAGGCTGCATTTCTTTTAAAATTAAAGTCCCCCTTCTTTATTAACCCCCCCCCCCCCCCCCATGACAATTTATGAACATATAAAAGTTATCTATCCACTACACGTACTTTTTATTGTTACTATTTTGTGGAATCGGATGTAATATTAAACAGCAATAAACATTGAAAGTCAATGTCATCTCTTTTATATGTGTACCCTATTTCTTATATCTGATTCCCGTCTTTATTAAACCTCCCCCTCAAAAGGCCTTGAAAAGAAATAAGCCCCCTCACTCCACCCACCCCCCGGTATCACAGTAATACATCGGATGTTCTCTTTCAGTTAGAATGGAAAAAGAAAACTTGTTTTCCAGACACAAGACATTTGCAAACTTTCTTCCACCCTTTATTTCACCCCTTAATTACATTTCCAAACTGAACTTGAAAGATAAGCATAGGCAAAGTTGACTTACACTTCGTTTCACTTGTCGTGAAAGTTCCCATATGCCCCTCAATTGTTTCATTATCTCCTATGCAAAGATAAGTTCTTAGTGATAATGAATATCGTGGAAGTCATTCGGAGAGGGTAGAACAGTCATATTGTATTAAACCTCTCACTCCCAGAGTAAAACATAATTGTGGCTGTACCTTTTGAGTCTGTGGATGAATCCCTAGTGTGTGACCATTCAAATGCAAGCTATTGAGCAGTACTTTCAAGTGGTGCTGTTTGCTTTTGAAAATTTTTCAAAACGAAATTGTAGATTTTTTCCACAGTTTTGAACTTAGCACTCTTGGGAGTGAAAGGGTTAAAACGTTCGGTTGTTTTGGTCATCTCACCAGCTGTTCTTTTAGGAACACGTATTCTTCAATGCTCGGCGAGGAGGAGCATTTGACGAGGTTCAAAATAAATATTATATTCTCTCATCCAGAAATATACTGAAGAGTGGGTCCTTCAACCAACCGGCAATATGGCTGCCAAACCTTTTCTTACATTTGAAAAACGAAAAGTACCGGAAGTTGCGAGGGTTTACAAACTTGGCAACAACCCTCTAGTTAATTGTTGCATATCTTGTCAGATCTATTTTTTTTTTACCAATATAATTTCAAAACACGGGAAATAGTTTATCATAATAGCTGACACAATAATAATATAATGCAATAATAATAATAATAGTGCAGAGTCATGAGGCAAGCATTAATCAAATTGATTTCGAGCAGGTTTTATATATTTAGTAGCGCTCGCTTTAACATTTAAACTTATAATATCGGTGTTAAAAAAACTTCCGCTGAGCTGGAGCACAAACACAAAATACTTTTAGCTAATTTAACACAGACTTTACTGAAATAAGACATTGTCTCCTAGACATTGCCATTATTTTCAGTTCTGTAACCTTTAAAAAAATTAATACAATATCTACTTTCACACAATCATGAGCGAAATAACATGACCCTATTTCTCATGCCGAGTAAGTCCGCACCGTGTTATGTATTTCGATTTGTGAGCTATCTGATCCGGCATCGACCCAAACCCAAATACACGTTTTATCCACCTCATTTAACGAAGAAATACATATATTTAGTGATACTAAATAGTTGTGAAAATCTTTAAAAACGTGAGTCAAAATATACTTAAGATCGCTGGTAATTCCTAATAAGTCTAAGTTAACTGAGCCGAATTTCGACCAAAGTGATAAACAACATATCCGGCCATATAATAAAAGATGTCCTCTCGTATACACACCTGTTCTTCAGTTAACCACACAGGCTGGATATGGCTTTTATTGCACGGTATTTCAGACTTGTCAAATTTTATAAACATAGTACACCTGCATGCATGATATATCTATCATTATTGAAGATAAATTGACTGGTTTTTATCAGTTTTTTTAGAGGTTTTATTTTGCAAGTGACCGAAATAATAATGTTTAAACACAGGTGACCAAAGCGTACTATAAGAGTTTGTATGGATTTGAAATTTAATTGAAAATAACTTATTTTTCCTTTGAAAAGCTTCAATAAAGTTTGAAACCTTATCTGGTGTCCTTTGTTTGTCTCCCTAGTGCTTCGTTAAGCCATTTGAGCGATTTTCGTTTCAATATACAGACCGTTGAAACGAAAATCGCTCAAATTATTTTACGAGTAACTCCAATACCAATATTTTAAGTAAAAACAAACTGGTGTTGGTTCTTAGCCCATACAATGCTTTAGTTACTGATAACACTGGCTATGTCTGGCTTATGAAGACCTCAGTCTGAATTTCGATGTCAAACTATATACACCTGTGTTCATCAAAGGTAAAAGTATATCAACTGGCTTATTATTATCTTTGATCAGAAGTCTTCAATAAACTTATACATGCTACTGCAATATTAATGTTTTAATTGAAAACAAAACTCTCTGGTGTTCTTAGTTCAACACCGTGAATGCTTTATTTAGGGCAGTTGCTATCTCTCCGGCTCTGGAGACTCAGTATAGCTCGATGAAAATCCAGTATACCTGTGTTCATTAAAAGTGACTTAACTAGCTTTTATCTTTGGTTACAAGTTTTATAATCTTATTTTACGAATGACTACAATATTAATATTTTAATTGAAAATAAAACTGTTGGTTGTTACTCCAACACAATACTTAATTTATTACACGATCGATCGATACGTTCATTTTACTAAAGACCTCTGAAATTCAATGGTAATCTATACCTTTGCATTTGATCGACAAAAGAAAATAAATCAACTGTCTTTTATCTATGGTAACAACTTTGATAAAGTTATTTTACGATGCTGCAATATGGTAAATGAAAAGAGTTAGACTGCTCAGGTTGTTACTCTGGCCATGCCATGCATAATCGTGCGCAAGACAAGCTATTGGATAGATGTTTCCCACGAAAAGCTATGAAATTGTATTGCAATACATAGATATTTACCAGCTTTCTTAGTCAATCACCCGCTCTATAAACTTATTTCGCGAATACAGCTGTAACTGCCGATTCAAAAGTAAAAAATAAAAATAAAAAATAAGAGCGACACTTAACAGTATTACGACTGACAAACCTGTGGCCCTCGGATCCCAGATAAATTTAGAAATGTTGTTTTTTGTGGAGAGAGGAAACCGATGAACCCGGCGAAAAACCCTGGGAGCAAAGATAAGAACCAACAACAAACAAAATTAAATACGACTGCTGTTTCATGAAGAAAACATGTTCGACAACACATCAGTTGTGCATCAGGTTCCTCAGTTACAAGGAATCGAACAACTTGCACGATCAGCTCAGTTGTACATGTATAGCAAAAAGTACAACAACATAAACTTCACAATCAAGGGGACAAAATATACTGTTTCGTTTGATGAAATTTTGCAATCGAGTACATATATACCTGCTGTCGTTGTAGCCATTAGTGTTGCTCAGTTGCTGTGAGATCATCGCCGGCTCGGTTCAGCTAAAGTCTCCAAATGAACTGATCCGGAGTTGTTTAAAACTGCAGCGCTATATGCACTGCACAACTTTATTTATACACGGTCAACAGAAAAGGAAGTTTTTATGGTGTTACTGATTCACTTCCTCTCTAACTTTGACAACCTGTTGGTGTATTAGCGGCACCGTCCGGCATCTTCCGGTTGCAGTGTGTGTGACGAACGAGAACATTCGGTCACGCTGCTGGTAACTATGGTAACAGCAATTTTTTTCATGTTATCATGTCTTTCTTTAGCAACGAAATATGAAATGCTCTAGAAGAACTGCAGCTTTATTTAATTTTGGGTTGAAATATATTGATCTTTATTGACTTCATGTAAGTGGATCTAAAAAGTCGTGAACGCATTTCCCTAATATATAAGTTCAAAACATAATGTCCCCAAAAAATATGACGCCGGAAGATCATAAAAAATTAAAAATACATCACTTAACTGTCGTTATATTGCCTTTTTATTATCTTTATTAAATTATGAAGGAAAGAATTAATAAATGAATCACAAAGACAAATGGACTTCAGTTGTCAAATCAGCACTACTTTGAAAAGTAAATATATAGTAGCAACTGAGAGTTGTGTAATACGGCTGAGTATTCTTACGAGTCAGCTTTTATTTTTGAGCATTTAGACGAGAAAAAATAACTCACAACCGGCCGTTTCCTATAAACCGGTAGTCCAGCCTTGTTAGACGCGGTCAGGTGGACTAAGACCCGTGAAATACGCTCTCGCATTCCACTTGTTATTGGCCTTTTAATTCCTTCGTATTTCCCTCAAGTATTTTTGTTAATTTTTAAAATGCAGTGTCACTTCCCCGTCTGCGCTTTGGAAGCCATCAGAAAACCAATTCCCCAAGTTTCAACGGAGACGCATTTCTTATTTGTAAAAAAGTTTGGAACCGGATGTTGAAGCGAGTGACCGGAAATAAACACAAAGTACGAAAACCGGAAGCCGGAAGTTGTTTGTGTGAGATTTTGAACGAGTGTAAAAAGATTGCTTATTCGGGATTTTTAGCTGTCGTGCGGTTTTTTGTGAAGTGTGGGATTTAAACTCCGAGTTTACTGTGCAAAATAATATTACCAGCCTACGCAAAGTGTGCAAAAACAGTAGGTCTTGAGCCAAGTGGTCTGCGCTCGCCAAGTAATTGTTGTACACCTGCAAACACAGACGTTTAGCCACGGAAGGCAACCGGAAGTCGAATGTTCTCTTCTTTTAATAGCGCGTATTATCTGTTTGTTTGTTTTTTTTGCCCGTAAAGTCAAGTTGTTAGTCCTAAAAGGGGCTATGTCACGCTATTTTCGGCAATTCTGTTACACACAAACTAGTGTTAAAATAGATTGAAACCACTAAATAATGGTTTCAAACCATAGAAAAACATAAAACAAATACTAGGAAGCCGCAATGAAGTGCGGATGGTCAAAATTGGACAAGATTGAAACGGATTTCGAAAAGTTAACTTGAAAAATGACGGCTCGATGTTTTTCAAGTTTAAGGTGGGGGTAAACGTGAATTTCAATGAAATGTTTAAAGAAGAAATAGACGAAATAAAATTATTTTTGGAACACCAACAGTTGATACCCACGCGGGTGCTTTTGCGTGGGTATCAACTGTCTGTTGATGTCCATCTACTAATTTGTATCTCCAAATTCTAATTTTAAAACTACATTAAATCTTCAATATTTCTTATTTCCCTCTACCCTGGGCCCAGAGGTTTTCTTTCTTTTCTTTCTCAACCGAACTTGAGCCGCGAAGCGACGAAAACAAGCCGCGAAGCGGCGGAAGCGAGTCGCGGAGCGGCGAGAAGAAAACCTCGTTTTCTTCTCTGCCGCGTCGCTTTGATCGCTTCGATCAAGTTCAGAAGAAGAAAGAAGAAAGAAAACCTCTGATACCAGGGTAATTTCCCTCCTTTGAGAAAAACTATTTCCTCCCAAAAATACCCAAAAATTACTGCTCCCACGAAAACCACCTTCAAATGCAGAAAGTGCTACAAAGACTGAAGTCCGTTTGTATGAAACAAGTGGTAAATAATGCTTAGAAATAATCTGTGTTTGTTATCATATGTAAGTTAGATTCCATCTTTGAATTAATATTTCATTCACATGTTAAAGTCTAGAGCTGGTAAAAAAATAATACAGGGAAGAATACTAGAGTGTTTTCACGTGACGTCACGGTTTGGCGGGAAATTTGCATCCGCCATATTGGTGTCCCATCTCCAGAATCGTAGGTCAAGAGTCTACTAGAACTTTGACGGCACACAGTTAAATTGTGCAACGAATGCCTTTATATTCAGAAGATTTTCAAATTTGAAGATGTTATTGAAGTCTTGGGCTGCTTCTTGAGGTTGTAGAAATTAAAATTATGGTCAAACACAGCGAAATCGGAGTATCTCGATCCTCGCGTGAACACTGAATCGTTATACAATCACTGTGTTGGCATCTCAATTCCAGAGAAAAGGCATGGTAACATCAGTTAAAAGTCAACGATTCGTCTTTATTGATTGAACGTGTTTGTTTTACAAAATGAACTCATGTTGCCCTTGCATGTTGCTGTTTATCTCCGAGAAAAGAAAGAAAAGGAAAAGAACGCCTGATCGCAGGTTATCGGAATGCCAACATTGAGTGGTTGAAATAATTTTACTTTCGCAGTTCTACGAATGAACTGAGAACTAATTAACATTAGTAAAAATCTACTACTATACTAACAACAACAACAACAACAAACTTTATTTTACCCCACAAGTTACTAAAAGTATTTACAATAATTGGACAGACAGGCAGACAGACAGACAGGGGTACTGGCTACCCGAAATAACCTAGAAGTTAAAAATGCCAGGCAGCCAGTTAATATAAATATATAATTTACATGTTAAGGTCGGGCACACAAACAAACAAAGACACACACGCACACACGCAAAAATAGGAATAAAACAGAGTTACGCTAACTACCAGTAGACTAATATAATAAATAATAGATAAGGATAATAATTATTGTGTTGCAAAACAGCATTTTTATCCAAGAGGAGCGATGTACAGAAAGCTAGTAATCTTTGATTAAATGTTGTTTCATTTTCTTTTTAAATAAAGAGAAGGAAGAAGATTTCATTTTTTCGTCAATGGCATTCCATATTGATGGGCCTTGAAATCTTATATTAAATATTCCATAATTTGTTCTTGCTTTTGGAAGATAATAAGACTGTTTTGCAGCAAGCCTTGTGTTATAGTTGTGGATTCGTTTTATTTTAGTGAAGAAGGAATGAAAGACAGATGGTAATAGGTGATTATGATATTTATACATAAAAGTTGCTATATGTAGAGTTACAAGATCAAAAAATTTTATATACTAATGCAAATGAGACAATCTGATTGGCTGAGCTACTCGTACACTATCAGCCATTAGTGTGCAGTGGTTGGAGGTCGTCTACAAAATTGCGGTTTCTTCTCGTTTCTCCGAAGTTTTGGAAGAGGATTTAGAGTTGTTTATTTTTTGTTATGATTTTTACTAAAACATACGGCCTCATCAACTATCACATCATAGAAATCTCGAGCTCATAATCTAATTGTTAAATATAGCGGTCTGATGCTATGGCGTGGTTGCAAAACAATAACACCGGACCGCCATATTGCATTTTAGTTCTCTAATTCCTGAAGGACAGTGAAACTGCCCGAAACGCAGAACCTAAAAAGCAGTGCTAACAAGGCTGACAAGGTTCACTACATCTCACCGGCCTTAGCTTTTCATTTTACACCGACAGGGAATAAAAAGTAACTAGTAGATCATAAATCCGTTTCAATATTTCCCGAAGACATTTTCTAACAAATGGAAGCCTATGATTACGTCTTATATTTGTCATTTCTTGCTGCTTATTTCCGTTGCAACCGATTCTCTTGTGGATCAGTAGAATAATTCATTTTCCTAGGAAGTTGGAAAATGAAACACGTAACGTTTCATGTTCCTTTTTTCAGTTTTCTCGTAAAAATGTAGAAACAATTTTTTCAACTTCCAAGTTGATATTTTCCAAAACAAAACAAAAAAAGAAAAGAAAAGAAATTTTCAGTTTCCAAAAAAATGCAAGATTAAATTTTCGGACTTCTTGTGGTGCCGTACTAAGAGGGCTTAGTTCTTGTCAGGTACAAAAACTAAGATGGGGATTAGCCCGATGGGTCTTACCTTAACCAAATCAGTACCGTAAAGTTCCGAAAGTAACGACCCTCCGAAAGTAACATCAAAACTTTGTGGCTGCTAATAAATCCCGAAAGTAGCGATCCCCCGAAAGTAGCGAGACATTATACATATTTTTTTCCAATCAATAGTCAAATATACAAGTAATATATTCGAACAGTGTCATAACTTGATCACGATAAGGCACTTTACTAAAAGGAAAGCTATAGCTTTTATGCCTCGAAAATTTCGTCTCGTTTTTCAAAAGCAATTATTTTTACGAATTTAGGACACTCAGTTTTTGGGTCTTTTATTTCGGAAAAAGAGCTCGCACCAGCTTCATTTATTTAACGGACCGAATTGGACTCCACTCAGTCCTATTACTATAAACTAAATTCGATTTTGAGACGACATTACGGCTTTATAATGACGGCGTTGGGAGAAAATATATTCCGTATTGGGCTCCGTCGCTTCAAACTGTCCAAATTAATCCTTAATTTGGATACGTGTCCAAATTAACGATTAATTTGGACAGTTTCACCCGCGATATAACTAAAATTTAACAGCACTACAAGCTTATCCAATTGGAAAATAATTGAATTCAAAAAATTCCTCTGACTGCCAAATTTAAGGTCTCGTCCAATTTTAGCAGACCTCGGAATTTTTTTCATCCCATTATTTCCAATTTGGACAGCATGTAGTCCTATTACATATACTAATCATACTCGTGATTATCAAAATCGGACGACCGCGTAGCGGGAGTCCGATTTGTTTTTAAATCACGAGTATGATTACAAACCGAAATGGACGTCACGAAGTTCTGTTACCAATTAATTATATCTATCAGGAGCATATCACCCTGGAGCCTCCATCTCCCTTATTGGGCCTATGACATGGCATAGTTACACCTTGAGCTATTTTTAGAATTACTTTTGCCGCCAAAATCTCCCGTTGCGAGCACGAGGACGAGGTTGTCATTCATGCATGTTTCAGATTAAAGATAGAACCAGGAATGGACGAGAGGAACGTGGAATAAGAACTAGAACGGCGGCTTGTCATTACTACGAATTATCACTATTGTCGCGGACGTACACGGAAAACTTTTCGCGAGATTACGATTCTAAAAATAGCAGAAGGTGTAACTACGCTGTTGTCATTAATCAGCAAAGATAGAGGCTCCGGGGTGATATGCTCCTGTATCTATATAACAAAATTTGAGGAAGAACTTTAGGCAAAGCGAAGCTTACTGAATAATTTATAATCATCTCTATGACGAAATCCGAGGGAAAAAGTCATTTCTTTGAGGATATAAAGAAGGAATATTCAACCACGAGAAGGAACCCAATCAAGTGCAAGCTGCTCACGCTCCAATTAGAGCGTGCTAAGAACCAATCACTTTCGAGAATTTTGTCATAGATATGATCAACGTTTTTATTTGCGCAGTAGTTTCTTCAGCAACCAGTAATGCCTGCAGGTAAAAATTCAATAAAATTTTTGTTTGCCATGTCAAAATCTCGACACAATAAATCCAATCTGTTTTGAAAAATTGAAAATGAATTCCTGAAAATTTCATTTTCCAATTGTTTTGGAAACTGAAAGATGAAATTTGAAACATTCGTTTATTACTGAATTTATTCGAAAATAAAATGTTTCACTTTCTTCAATATTTTTCATTTTCGAGGAAAGTGAAACACAGGGGCTGTTAGCAAATATTTTTTGTTATTATATTTTAGCTAAAAACAGTAACAATTGTTACACCTTTCCAGTGCACTTCTATATATTTTTTATGTAAATGAATTTGAATTTAAATTTTTTTGGCGGATTATGGAAGGTGTCTAGCCACCATATCCACCACCCCCCCCCCCCCCCCCCTGAATCTGCCCCTGAAACATGAAATCGAACTTTGAATCAGTTTCTTGTTACCTCAGATAAATCAGACCCAAAGATGCATAGATTATCATAATTATACGCGTACGAAAACGTGAGATGTCATATACAATATATTATTACCTTTTATTACTATCTTTATTAGACAGCTGTGTGTCACATCAAATATAATTATGATCAACTTGTTACAAGTCAAAAATCCGGTTACAAATCATACTTTAGTGTCTTTACCGTTAATAGTTATTTTTACAAAAAACATTATCTTTAATTAACCGGCCTTTCAGTCGATAGACTGTTCACAGTCCCTCTATTTTTTGCGCTGAAATCGTCGCGCTGTCACGATCGATCGTGGAGCCGCCATCCCCGCCCCCCGTACCCAGGGGAGTTTTGTCCTCTCCCCAGATTTCGCTCGCCAAATAATCCAAGATGGCGGCTCCACGATCGATATCGTGACAGCGCGACGATTTCAGCGCAAAAAATAGAGGGACTGTGAACAGTCTATTCAGTCGAGAGTTCGAAACACTGATTCTCCTTGCTGGATTCTCGTACGTTTCTCTTACGTTAGCGCCGAGAATTCGGTGGTCACATGAATTTTAAGGATACTCAGTTCTACTGATCATTATATAGACCATTTTACAGTTCTGTGAAATGTAACCAGGCCTCTGTATGAAAGCGAGGTTAGGGGTGACCATGAGATGATAGAGATCAGAAACTACTTTACATAATAACAGAATCATTTACATTTGAAAAGAAGGAAGGTTTGTATCACAACAAAGTCACCTCCAGCCTCACTTCTGTTCAAAGGCCTGGATTCTAAGCACACAACTGTAAAATGGACTATTGAGTGAAACTAACAACGTCAAAGAAAAAAATTATCACAAAAAGTACCATATGAAAGTACTGCTTGATAGCTTTCATTTGAATGGTTACACACTAGGGTTTCATCCACAAACTTAAAAGGTAGAACCACATTATACAGCATAATAAACAGTACCACATGAAAGTACTGCTCAATAGCTTTCATGTGAATGGTTACACGCTAGGGTTTCATCATCCACAGACGAAATGTACAGCGAAATAAACAGTGCCACATAAAAGTGCGATATGGAAAGGTTTCAGTCTTTAAATTCGTTTGATTACAGAAACAGGAATAGATGTAGTTCCAAAGGTTGCCTTGTTAACAACTCGAGCAACGCGATATGACGTCATCGGATCAACAGCAACGGGAAACATGATCCTTGTCTTGGAGCAGTCAGAGATTGGTGGAGTGTGCAGGGGGCCTGGATACCACAAGATGGGACGGGAAGGCGTGGGCATGAGAGACCAGGACCAGCTTTTCCTGAGAGGAGTAGTGACGGGGGTAAATGCGGACGATAACGAACCAGTGTTTATCTGGTGAGGTGTAGATTCGACTTGCTTCATTTGTTGCGTGACACAGGCCTTGATCCTGTGTCCGTGATATAGAGATCTTGTCACGCCAGGTTCGTATTTGTAGGGCAGTTTGTTAAACTTGTACACCAGCCTTTGGCCAGCGACCTGCAAAAAGCGATATAGGAATCAAATTGTTACTGAGTCGCTTGTGTATGTAAATATAACCAACTGATTAGCCTCTCATCAGTTGGTTCTTAACAAGTTTATGTTCCGTTTATAGTCTTTATCATTGTTTGTTCATTCACAGTATCTCTATTAAGCACTGATAATACATTGACACCAAATAAAGTTTTAATTAATTGATTGATTGATTTTTATTTTTACAGTAATAGCGATAAATTTTGCAACGTGGAATTCCTTTTAAGAAATTGCTTTGATTGCTCTGTTTAATTAGAGTGATGTTTTGAAAGAAAGTCTTATTGACTTATTTATTAATGTATTAGTTTATCGCTATTAAAATAGTGTTAAATTCATTCTCGTCCCCAGAGGCCACGATCCTTTTGGTCAGCACCAAGAATCGAGACCTCTGGCTGGTACCGATTTTCTGAGCTTGCGCAGAGTACTCCTTTTCTATTGTCTTTTGACTGTTCATTGTTTTAACAGCCAATCAAAAAATTCGTTATTTCTGTCCCCGCCAGAGTCCGAGATTCCTTGGTGCTGACCAGAAGGATCGCGGACTCTGGGGGCGAGAATGTGTTAAATTAAACTAAGCAACGGGAAATTTCTTTTAAAAAATACCTTAAATTTCTTGATGAAGTGTTTTGTTTAATTAGAGTGATGTTTTGAATTCTAATTAATATTACAAGAATGGGTGCAGCAGTGTACATCAGACTGGGATAAAATTAAAGCCGGAAACGACTCGACTGACTCGAAAAGCTATTCTTTAGAAAACAAAAAATAAAAAGACCTCATCATACAAGAACGTACGAGACAATAAAACGGCGCGTGGATAACGATTCACTGAGCCAGCTCTCAGTCAGTGTCACAGTTCTTAACCCTTTCACTCCCACAGCTGTGGATGAAACCCTAGTGTGTGTGTGACCATTCAAATGAAAGCTATTGAGCAGTACTTTCATGTGGTACTGTTTATTATGCTGTACAAGGTGGTATTAACTTTTAAGTCTGTGGATGAGACCCTAGTGTGTGACCACTCAAATGAAAGCTATTGAGCAGTATTTTCATGTGGTGTTTTTGACAATTTTGCAAAATGAAATCGCATTTTCCTCAGTTTTTGAACACAGCACTCTTGGGAGTGAAAGGGTTAATCTCCCTTGTGTGAGTGTAAATAAAATTGCATTAAAATCAGATTATGATCCAGGCTAGCACCCGGCAAACAAAGGGCTGTTAATTTTGGCGCGTTTTGGAAAGGCTTTGTGCCTCCCTAATCGCTGTGTATACAATATCCTCTTCACTTTAAATTTGTAATATTCCTGTCTGTGAGTTTACCTGTACGTGTATTGTCACTTTTGTCAAATAATATGTTTGTGTAGAATCGAAATACGTGCAATTACAACCGGAAAACGTGTATCCGAAACTCATGATCAATATGCTATTGTCTGCACGTGGTGGTAAAGTGCTTTACTGAGAACGAGATTCATATTTCATTAATCTGCTGCATGACAACGATGAATTTTCTCCGAAACTTTGTTAACAGAAAGCGAAATGCACACCCCAAATTCTGGCAGAAAAATCAGTGTTTTACGGAGAACACATAAAACGAACGAATAACTAGCAGGTAAACTGGAATCCTGAGAAAAATGATGGACTGCTCGTGTAGTCTATGTGAATTATGGTACCTGTGCCTGAACCACTCAGTGCGTTTTCATTCTTTAACAGAAAGCGAAATACATGACCAGTGTGATTCGGCAAAAAAAGGCAGAAATGAACAAACGGGCGTAGCATTTATGGATACGCCTCAACTTTGCACACTAATTTGTGGTCAATATGCTGTTAATTATTTATATAAAATGTTGACACTGGCTTAGAAATGTAAAATGGACGTTTCGGTTGTTACTACAACCTTCGTCAGCTTGAGAATGTTAATAAAAACGGCGTCCAGGATGTTATATGAATAAAATTTTGAAATAATTTTGAAATGCCTGGCTACCGCCCACATATTTTTAATGCTGTTAATTAACTGTGTGTTTTTGTTTTTATCGAAAGTCTGGAAAGTATTTGGTGTTAAGCTAGATAAGAGTTCAGTTTGGCTACGCCAAGAGCAAATCTTACGCTTCTCTCAGGCTTTTACAAACTTCCAAAATGCATCGTTACTCGATAAACATGAACCGTTTACATTACTACGAGATAAAAATCGACAAAATAGAATGGAGTTTCTCCACTTTGCTCACCTTTTTAATGATGCCTTTCGGATAGTAATGTCGAAGTGCACGGCTAAGCTTCTCGTAATTCATCCCTTTTATCTTTTTATATGCACCCCATCTCCTTGCCACTTCCTCTTTGTTTTTCAGCTTAAACTCTCCATGCTCTTCTCTGATCCAAGCTATGATTGAACGACATTTATTGCCGTTTGCCAAAAGTTCCAACAAGAACTCCCACAAGTGGACGATGTTCTTGTAGCGTGGTTCTCGACTCTCTGAATCCATCCTGTCTGTGGCATGCAAACTGTTCAGTTCCTCGGACAATTGCTTAGATATTTCTGTCATTTGATCATCGACTATAATACCGGAGCAAAAAAGTGGTAAAGAATGAACAGTTAGCTAGAATGCCCAACCCTTTCATACAGGTGTCTGCACGAACATCTGCCATCTAACTGACACCTATCCAATCGCTGAGTGTCAAAAACCTAATGATGAGAATTTAAAAACTCATCACCTCGTTTTAGTACTAGTTCTCTTGGTGTCCTTACACATTCTTCTTATGTACAGTAACGCGATCCGTGGAAACCGTTATAATTTTGAAAAGCCAGAAAACGTAACTCGTGTTCAAATACTTTCGTTATAACACAACGAAAATATTTGCAAAAACCTTTCGATCTCTTTCTCATACATGCAATAAAAATAAATAACCAATATAATTATTGTACAATAACAAATTAAAATACTTATATTAATCAATAAAAATCACAGAAAGCGACTACAAAAACCTATATAAAGTCCGCGAGAGGAAAACAGTACAAAAATATATTCCAAAAATTTCTGATAGTGGGCAATTACTGAGTAAAAAATTGATACAAGAAATATTGATAAATATTGAAGACTAAAATCTATAGTAATACTGAACAAGGAGTTTGGCAGTTACTGAAATGTCCTTGTTTCAAGAGCGTGATTTGCGGTTTTCATGCAAAGTAGTTTTTAAAAGCAAGAGGAAAGCGAAAACAAAAGAGCTAACTATTACCATCATGGTCTTCTGTATATTGCGAAATTATTTTGAAGGTAGTTTTTCCATTATCTTCTGTTTCAAGCTATAAATGGTTGAACCATGTTTTACGCAGTAATGGATGCTGTAATATCCAATCGATAACGTCTAATTGTTTTCAGGTAGAAACTTTCATTGTGACATAAAAATCAAGGTATTTTATGCAACTTTTCCAACCGGGAACATAAGTGAAAAGTAATGACGCTTTTTACATTGTAAAACCTGAATTATGGCAGCAACACACGCGCGCGCGAGGCGGGTTGGCTAACGGCCGGAAATATCAACGATGACACAGCTAAACAACTTGGCGGATTCGCAACAGACAGTGATTAGTTTATACTAACAACTGATATACCGATGAAATACACGACTAATAGTTTACCCAACAGGTAGCGAATGCTGGCTAGTCGGTCTTTATAGTTGATATAGCCGTTGAGTAAGGTGGGTCACTTAAACAAAACCCGTAATCATACAACACACTGAACAACAAAAATGTTGACTGATTTGGTACTCAGTCAGTATTTATCAAAGTAAACTTGTTATTCAGTCGTGGAAATGATATCATTAGTTGAAATATGTGTATCATGCACGTATACGTTTAATTCTGAGAACACACTGCATGGCGTATAATCCGAGGGGAACACATCAGTCCTGTGTGGCAGGTTAGTTCGCGACTTCGTGCTGTGCACTTAAAGTGAGGCCTCTCTTAATCTCCCAACAAACTTGTGGATCAGGACAAGAGTATTTACAGAGCCTTACTTATATCCTAACCAATACTGATGCAGGTACAATGAGACAAAATATAGTTTGATAGTTTAGGTTAATTTTTACATGTTCGCAATCATGTACTTTAAATGTCGCCCCGGCCCCCGCAGCTTAATTGGGCGCTACAATTTATAGTTACTATACACCGAAATCATGATATATTACCTTGTGACTCAATCGTCGTCGGAAAAGATGCTGTGTCCGGCATGACTTGTAGCTTTTTGGCACAAATTCCCTCACTTCTACAAGGATACTAAATATGATTTTCCTCTTCAATGATTTTTCAAATATAGTTCCATCTTCCCAGAGGATGCCATTCAAATCGAGGCTACTAACGGAACAGGAAGTGCCTTGCCAGTGTTCCTACTCACTGTGAAAACATTTTGGCCCGTGATGGGATGCACATTTTTTTTCGGTTGGAGTGAGGTAACGCATTTTTATAGATTGCGGTTAGTGGACGATCAGTCTGGAAGTCAACAGTGTTTGTTTTCCGGTCCGCATATAAACGGAATTGTTATTGTAAATATTGTACTGAAATAATATAGGGGTCGTGAATGGTCCCTCGAAATTTTCAAGTTAATTTTCGCAAAATTAGGCTTCTGCTCGAATTGCTCGCAACATTTTAGTGGGTGCTCGTTTGCTCGTGCTCGTATTTATTTTTTTTTGCAAAATTCTCTCGTTGCTCGTTAAATGCTCGCAAGGACCATTCAATACCCCTAAATATGAATCACTCCGTTGCAAAACTTGAAACAACAGTAACTTCAAATTGTATTTATTATCAGTTAAAAAATCTAGTAACTGTTTCACTGTATACTGTTTAACCTCCCAAAGTCTGACCGAACCTTGAGTCAATAAATGCGGTTGTACCTTTTGAGTCTGTGGATGAAACCCTAGTGTGTGACCATTCAAATGAAAGCTACTGTTGAGCAGTACTTACTTTTTTTGGACAATTTTGCAAAACGAAATTCAAGATTTTTTTCCTCAGTTTTGAACTTGGGATCAGTTAAACAAGAATGTCTGAATTGTCTTCTTGCTTAGATTCCCAAACTTAACTGAGATCCGATTCTTGAGGTTAATTAAAGCTGCCGGTTCTTCAGGAAAATAAAATGTTCAAATAAAAATACATGCAGTTCAATTTATTTTAGCATTAGCATTTAATAGCACGAATCATTCTTGTCTGTAATTATGTATTTTCCTCCAAAATCGAGCTCAGACTAATTGGTTCGCTTATATAAACAGCACTTCAGTATATAAGTCATTTCAGTTTAATAGCCTCGCATTTTAATATAGTTGATATGCTTCATACTTACCAACTGTCAAAACATTGTGTTCCCGTTTGAACTACATCGACTTCCCTCGCGGATGATCACAGTGTGTGGAAGTGCATGAATTTGTGTTTGATTCCCAGATGTCTTCCCATGCAGACTTCCTACGTAAGCAGCGCAGAATTAAGCTCTCTGGGCCGGCGCGTCACGCAATCTGGCGACCAGCCCAACTGTAGGCCCAACTGCGTAGGAGTCTAAATTATCGCTAATAAACTTCCTTACATACTTTAAATGCTTGATTTCTCTTAGTATTTTTCTAAAACGGCCATCCTGGGGCAGAATTATCTGGCCGTTGTAGAGAGGTGGCCGCTGTAGAGAGGTGGCCGCTGTAGAGAGGGCCGCTGTAGAGAGGTGGCCGCTGTAGAGAGGACAGGCCGTTGTAGAGAGGTGGTCGTTGTATAAGAGTAAAGTGTATGGATCGGGTTGGACGAAAATCTTGAGAGAGGTGGCCGTTGTAGAGAGGTTCAGTTTTCAATAAGAGTATAAAAGTGTATGGATCGGCGCACGGTCAGAACGAAAAATGCTGACCATTGTAGTTGAGGTGGCCGTTAGTGGAGCTTCGACTGTAGTTTTAGCTTTAAAAGCTTTAAAGGCTTTAACAGACAGCGAGGCTGTCAATGCTACTTCCCCCTTATTTTAGAGAGTCTGTGAACAGACTGCTAAACCGGCATTCAGCTTGCTTGCGCTTGGAATCGCACTCATATTTCAGACAGCAGCAAATACCATATTCTCACTTATTTTCGCGAGTATTAATTTTCGCGGTTTTCGCGATATAGTAAAAAACGCGAAAATAAAGACGATATTTTCGCAAAATTTTAAAGCTTTGGAGCCCTTTTTTCTCTGAAATCACGAAAATAAAGCCTCGCGAAATACGGCTCTGTTGATTTCGCGAAATTAAGTACACGCGAAATTAGTGAGAATAACGTATTAACTTCAGCTTATTTGCGTGACAAAAAAAGAAAAACGCAGAGTTGCACTACAGGAAGCCTTGCCAGTTTTGTGCGTCAGTCTGGATATGCGGATGTGCGGGTGGCCAGTTTAATACTGTCTTCGTGAAAATTTTAGCATGCAGCTGAAAAACCTGATTTCTATTTTTCAAAACAAAAATAAAAACACTTCACTAATAAAATTCTAGTTGCCCGGAAGACATTATTTCAATTCATACTCCCACGCACTTCCGGCTTCCGGTTCTCCATGTTCCGCTGACCTCAAGGTCACGCAATGTTCAAAACAGCGAAACAATAATATTCTCTGTTTAACATTCTCGCGATACATTTTTACATCGAAACTGTTTCGATTTTAGCTTTTTGCGGAGATCTTTTGAGGTTACGATCAGGATGAATTAATTTTAATACGTTCAGAGGGGAAGCAAGTTTAAATTGCCCATCACTCGCTAACGTAAATCAATTAATACTTCCGTAAAATCGCTCACGCGAAGGTGACACGTGACTGCATACACATGTACATGAACATCCGTTGTTTCATATGTTTTAAGGCTCATAAATACGCCAACGAACGAAATACTGTCTACCTTCAACGAAAATCTCCTTTTTATGGCTTTCTAAGCTTTATTCTTGACACTAAAGGCTTGTGAAACGCAAACGTTGTCATGTAAAAAGTCACAAGGTATCGCCAAATAGTCTATAAACAAGCACACACGTCATTTGTGATAATTTGCGTGACCATCACGACCATCACGTATACGTATTCCTTTCATGCTTTTACGCAAATGGAAGTACAATTGTTTAATGGTTAATAAACTTCCTGTCTAGAGAGTTCGATTATAAATAAGCGCGCCTTGCAACCATAATAAACAGTTGTAGAAACTGATCAACTTCGCACTTGACGAGAACCTTGTAAAGCAGAATTTGGTCGTAGTTCGAACTAAAGCGAATTAAGCATGGTTATTTCAATAATGGGGCATGAACAACATGGTAAGTACACTTGCTTTTAGTCGACTGAAGAAAATTCCTCTGGTGCTCGGCCCCTGGTATCAGTAGCTCCGTAATATGCCAACTGAATCTCGCCTGCCGGAACTACTAAGCAAGCTCTCGGAATCATATGAGCGAGCTATCGATCATTTCAGAGACGCTGACAACATGTACAATACCTCAATTTTTGCCAGAGCCGAGAGAGAGAGGCCGTTTCTTTTATTAATTTGTTAGGTCGATGTTTCAAAATTGTTGCACCAGACGCACAAAATATGACAGGAACATACAGTTAAATCTCACATCTCAGTATTTTCTAACTCTTTATTGCCGTTTCTCGGCCGTTTCTCCATCCTCCTGCCCGGCTAAACCATTTATCTCCCTTCCGAAATCATTCAGGGTTTTTTTTACGACAAGCCCCTTTGAGTAAAACCCAATGTAATACAACAATCATTGATACCCTTTTAAAGGGGTAATACATAGTTCAATTCTATGTAATAAATATATACTTTTTGTCTTCTCCGTGAAACAGTTGAATACGCAGTGGAAGGAAAACCCATGGAATTGACCAAAGAGTTCAGTCAGTCAGTCCTTCCAGAAGTCGGAGTGACTTCGGTTGCCAAAGAACCTCACTACAAAAATATTGTCCATTTATGGGAGTTCCTCTTGGAGTTGTTGGCTGAAGACAGCTGCAGTACTATCATCTGCTGGAGCAGGAAAGAATACAGAGAATTCAAACTGAAAAACCCTGAAGAGGTCGCGAAGAAATGGGGCTTGCTTAAAGGGAAGAAAGGAATGAATTACGAGAAACTGAGCAGGGCGCTAAGATATTACTATCGGCAAGGAATTATCAAAAAGGTGAGCAGATATATCATTCATAAATTGGCTCTCTCTTCTGGTACATATAGATCTTTTAGTAACATATTTTTACTGGGAAGCTCAACAATTATAGGTCGCAAGAAAATCCAGCAATAATAGTTTGATTTTGAACAACAATACACTCAACAAATGACAGGAACTCGTTAGGAAATGAGGATGACTAACGATGGCGAGGATGGAAATGCATTACAATGTGGGCCTTGCCTAAGGCTCATCGCTTAGCAGATTCTAGTTATCAAATAAAATTCCCGCTTTAATTTTTTTATATCATGTAAAGTTTACAGAGTTCTTGAAGTTCTTCATTTTTATAAATTCAGGAACATTTTAGTTCCCTGCATATTTATACCGATGATGATATCAGGTGGCAGAGATCTTGAAGTTCAGTTATAGGCAAATCTCGTATGATATTTATATTATAAAATAAAAAATAAAAAATACTGTCAACCGTAGTGTGAGAATGAATCGAACTCGAAAAATATCATCAGCTTAAAAACCATACAAATACTCATACAAATGTCTTTGTCGAGTACTGTTCGAGTATTGTTCTGCAAATATCTGGCGCATGTTTAGCGGAGCGAGCTTTATATTATAATACCTTCGCGCAATACGACTGTAAACACTAACTCCTGTAACTCGTTGCAAACTTTTTTGAGATTGGCTAGGAACGATTTTTTTTTCATTTAAAAAAATATATCATTCAGCTTTAAAAAAAATATATTATTTAAAAGCGTTAATGTTTTCAGCTGTGTATCTTTAGCAATTTTTTAATTAATATGTACTTAATTATTATTTAATATGTACATGTATGGTTCCTTTGTTTTTGAATGCATGACGTAGAATAAGTAAAGTTGTCCTCTTCAGTTATTTTTATATTATGTTGTTTATGTTACTATTGTTAAGTTAGTACTTTAGGGGATGGCTATGTATACGTAGCGAGAATACCTAGTCTATCAACTTCATGTGGCGTTTTACTGATCAGTTGTTTCTCAATCTTTTGCCAGGTCCCTGCTCAAAGGTTGGTGTATAAGTTTAACAGACTTCCCTACAAGTACGAACCTGGCGTGACGAGATCTCTCCGTCACGCAAAACAGATCAATGCAAGTATCACCAACGAGCAAGATCAAAAACCAGTCACACCCAAACCTCCTCAGATAACCACTGGCTTTTCATCTCTACCTTCAGCATTCATCCCCACCAGTACCCCTGTCAGTAAAGGCAGGCCCTGGCCAGTCATGCCCATGCCTACTCGTCCTGTTTGGTGGTATCCAGGTTCTTCGCCTCTAGCTCTCAAACCACCAGTCTTCAGTACCGGAAGTAGCATCATGTTTCCACTTTTCAATCCGCTGACGTCACTTCCTCTAGGTTTTAAACCCGTGGAACGTGTGTCACCTGTTTACGAAGTATTCCCATTATCTAATAATACGTCAGTTCCTGTTTCTGTAATTCAACGAACAGCATAAACACTCTCAGCTAGCTGTAGCTTGTTAGTTGTTTCATTTTTTATCTTTTTTATTAAAAGAGTAAGATTTTTTGGTCGATTTTTGTGACCAAGCAGCGTTCTGTACATATCTTCGTCTCATAACCAAACATGTACATAATAATGTAAATAAACTTAAGTTTCGTTTAATAAAAATGTTAATTATATGTCTTATTGTCTCCTAAATCTCTCCCTGTCTTAACCCCCATCTCCTAAGAGCAATCAAATCTAATTTTCTCCTTACATTTGCAAAAGCTAGCACGGCAAAAATACTGTCTTGATGTACAACCAAATTCTCAGAACCAACTCAAAAGAAATGTATGACAATTAGTAGGGAGAATTTATATTACAATCTTGAGACTGAAACAGTTAAAGGTGGGCCTCCCATTTCAGACAATCAAGGCAATGTCCTTGTGTAATGTTTATTGTGCCATAAATTTCTACTAGTCAAAATGGACGATCTACAATCATTTGCAAAGAGAGGGTCACTTTAGACATTTTTACAATTATCACTTTTGTCTGAGTTAGGGAACACATCCAAACCGTCAAGCAACGACTTTGAAAGAGGGAGGGGGACAGAATCAATGTTATTGCTTTATTCCGTTTCAATGAGGGCATGTGTTTGTTTTTTGTTTTTTTCTGAAGAAAAAAATGCAATATTTAGGGAGAGCGACTCAACAATTGTGTTACATTCGCCTGAATTCCAGGCTAGTGTTACGCAAAACAGTAAAGCATCCACATTATCTGAAGCAGACAATTGGGTGACAAAAACGAAGAAAATCGAATCGCAGAAATTTCCTTGATGTACCACTGCATTAAAATTATATTCAAATATTTCACTGAATGTTGACGTCTGAAAGGGTTAACTTAACGGATGACCCGGAAATGTATTTCAGTTGAATGTTTCCACTGAAAATTATACTGTTTTCACTGATGTGATAAATATCAAAATACAATGCTCGACTGACCAATGAAGATTACTCTCAGTTATGCAAAATCAATAGATGATCCTGCCATGTTTGTCTTTTGAGGGAGTTTGAAATCTAACGAAACTGCTGTTCTGAAAAATAACTTCTGAAAATAGAAAAATAGGAAGCCGGATAGCGGAAGTACAGGAAGTGCTACGTCTACAATGTGGAAAGCAAACTGAATTAAACTAGTATTTATTCAGGATGGCCAGCTTGTTAATTAACTGACAAACATGAGTGGCTAGCTTTGTTGAACCTGAAGCAACCAAGTTTATCGTACTTCTGAGACTAGCCTACTGTAGTTCGTGTGTATTATTTCAGCTTCGTATAAGAAGTACATTAAAAAAGACTTTGCACTATCCAGATGACTTTGTAGCTTGTAAACGCTCACTTTTTTCTATGTCCTTTCAGTGAGCTGTAGCCTGTTCGCCTACGCCTATACATCGTAATTTTTGCAATACCTCTCCCCATAAAATGTTTTGTTTCCCATCGCCCTCTCTCTCGTAAAAGTGGGTCGGTCGGTCGGTAAAAATAAAAAATAAATAAAAGCCGAGGAACGAAATATTGACTAATTACTGCATAAATAATCCCAAGCGAGCCTTGATTTTATCTTCCCCGTGACCACTATTTTGAAACGAGCCGATATCACTCTGAAAGGTGTTTGAAGACGTCATTACTGGGCTGATTTAGATGTCAGAATTATTTTAGGTAACACTCGAGAAAAGGTCGCAGGCAATGAATTATAATTTTTTACTTTTTGAAAAAATTGGGTCGGTCGGGCGATGGGAAACAAAACATTTTATGGGGATGGCCTTATTGAATCGACCGTGAACGTGTATTATTTCAAATCGCTTGGCAAGCGCTTTGTCTTTCAGTTTCTTATTCCTCGTACTACCGATGCCGGACGGCTTTGTGCACGTGACCCTGACTGTCTGAGTTTACGGATATCTGTAGTACCTGACTGGAATGCGAATAGCCTCCTACGCAGACGCTCGTTGGGCTCGTGGAATGAGTGCGTGACGCGCCCAAAGAAAGTATGCGTAGGAGGCTAGAATGCGGTTAAAATAAGTTTAATTACATGCGAAGTTTCACACGCGTATAAAACGATTAGGAAGCGGAAGCATTTTCAAACAATTACATCACCGCACCAATGTTTGTTTAATTTAAGCCCGGGCCAAACGAGGATGAGGGTTGCTGAGGGTTGGCTCTCATGAGAGATTTCTTTAACTCTCATCGACTGTCATCCATCACCTCAGGCCAAACAAGAGCGAGAGTCGTTGATGACTCTCAAGAAAAATTTTGAGCAGGTTGAAATTCGATGAGAGCGCAGTCGATGAGAGTGCATGATAGTTTCAAGCCACTGAAACGAGGGCCGCGAGAGTTTGAACTCTTCAGTATCAACCAAACAAAGCTCAATACTGACCATGTACAGTTGTTCATAAATATCACTAAAAGCGTAAATCACAGTATACAAAAAAATAGTTTATGTGCGGGCTGGATGTGTTACGATTATTTAGGGCTTTCAGGATGCCCGTATCGTGCCCGCTGTAGGCCAGTGGACAGTCGTTGTTAGCTCGTACGAAGCTGTATCTTTATCGTACAACAAAGGATTTTGCAGTTACTAAACGCCGTTTAATACAGAGTGAAATTAATGTTGTCACCTGGTGCATCAACAATATTATTGTACTCAATACTGCCGTTGTATTAATTTTTTGCATGATTGCTTGTGGACTGTAAGGGGTAGCATAATTTTTGTTATGGATGGACAAATAAAAATTAGTCGATTTAATAGTCTCTCGGACGGCGCCAGTCATATATAAAAAACTCGCAATAAATTGCGGAAAGGGAAAGTTTAAACTATGAAAACATGTCAACGATATGCTGTAATCTCCATACGAGTCCAGCAATTAACTTTCCTTCAATGGCTGCAAATCAACTTCCGCTTCCTCTCAGCTTCCTCTAGACATGCATGTCTCTAGGAAGACGTTGTACCATATTTGACCATATTAATTGATTTACGTACCTTGACTGGAGTTGGAAGTCAAAGAGTTTTTTTTGTTTTTACGTTCAGTTCATGGACTTCCGCTGGAGACGAAACGATGGAAAAATGTGAAAGTTGAAAGACACGTACGCAAGACACGTACGCATTCTGCGGTGGAAGTTTTTAACAACAGGTAGACGAAAGCAAATGCTTAAATTAAAACGAATAGTCGTTCGAGTGGATACGAGTAGAAAAGTGCGTTCAATGAGATGACCTTTACGCTGCAAATGAAGCTAAATGACTGGGCTTAATGGTGAAAGGACTGAACAATAGGGTATTTCCTACGGTCTGGATGTAACCGTTAAATCAAATGAATCGGAAAGGTGATTAATTATTTCTAGTCTAGAACTGAATGGTTACGTTATACGAAATATATCATTATTTTAAAACTGTCCAGAGCGTACTCCGTGTACTTCGAAATTAAGAGATTTTATATCGCTGTTTGCCGAATCAGCCTAACCCTAACCCACCCCCACCCCCACCCCCACCCCCCATGGCTGAGTCCTATTATCAATTTATGAGAAACGATTGAGAGCTATTCATACTCGTGGGCGGATTGTTGAGTGCTTACATCAGTGTTAATTGGACTTCCCGTGCGTTAAATTTGTGTATAAACAAAGCTGTCATTTATATATTGCAGAGCTTACTCACTCGACAGGAAAAGTTAACAAACTTGAAAGTGTTGGCAATTTGCTTGACCCAGTGACGAAACTGATAATTCATCATGTGCTCAAGTAAGCTTCAACCAAAAGGTATACTCAGTGTGTTTTTTGTATGAAGTTAGAGCCTCGAAGTGTGTTGTATGCCTTCACATTTGATCAGTTGTACGACACTGTACATGCTCTGTACAGCCACGTGAAATAGCAAGCTCTACTCAGTGGATTTTCTAAGGGCCACGGTACAACTTTGTCACATGCGACAGTCTGTAGCTCGCGCTGCTCGCGTCATGCAAAAATCGTATACAACTCTCATTATCGAAATCCCGGGCCAAACGAGGATGAGAGTTCAAACTCTCGCTCTCGTTTGGCCTGAAACTATCATGCGCTCTCATCGAATTTGAACTTGCTAATCAGTTTTTTCTTGAGAGTCGTCGAGAGTTTTCTCTCGTTTGGCCCACGCTTCATGATAGTCGATCGGAGAGTTGACGAAAACTCTCATGAGAGCCAACTCTCATCAACTCTCATCCGGCTCCTTTGGCCCGGGCTTAACATTGTCTGTAGAGGGTTTTAATGGCCTCGTAAGCATGTCGCATGCGACATATAGTTGTACCGTCTAAATCGGCCCTAACAACTTTCATCCACTCGTGCATCAACCTAATTATCGGGTTAATATTTAGTACTGTAGGAACATCTGATGCTATTAAACCTCTTACATCTAACTAAACTCATTTAAGAGCCACAACTGGTCTTTCAGTGTTCGTTATACCAGAAAACGTCAGTTGAACATGTAGAATTTATTTATATTTTTCCTTGATTTTGTCAGCAAGGGGTAAAATGGTCTTCTTTTCAATCGTTTTGAGCGCATGGCGTCCCCATCATCATTTGTAAAATCAGTGCGGCCGAATTTCTCTCGTTTAAATCTACATGTTTGTTATATTGGAGAAAAGGTCAATTTATTGTACATATTCAGTTACTGGGGAAATAGCGGGATTAATCGGATTAATCCCGAGAAGCTTTGATCAGTGTTGCATGTATATACCCTACAGCCAGGTTTATCAATATCAGTGTTGTTTGAACTTGCCAAAATCTGCGGCCAAAATGCCCTCGTGTTCTGAGCTGGTCTCGTATGCGTTTTTATATTAAATTGCATTCCCTGAAATAGAAATAGAGTGTGAATCCTGTTAACAATAAATCAGTACAACTCAGAAAGCACCGGTTTATACTCAGAAAGCTCGCAGCCTTCGTTGGGCTATTTGTATGATACGACTAAAAATTTTAACTTGAACAACGTGTCATACACGTGACGTTGTTCTCTTGTTCTGTCTGAATAAAGCCAGGACAAACGAAGATGAGATTACATCAGTTGTTAAGAGTTCAAACTCCGTTGCAGGCCTCACTGAAACTCTCAGCATGCGCTCTCGTCGACTCTCGCGCTCTCAGCCGAATTTGAACCAGCTCAAGTCGTCGAGAGTTTTCTCTCGTTTGGCCCGAGGTGATGATAGTCGATGAGAGTTGAAGTAACTTCTCATGAGAGCCTCGTTTGGCCCAGTATTAATGCATTGGATTATCCTGTTCTTGTCGACAGGGAGAATTTCAGAGGCCAGACAAACTCACCAAGGGAACAAAGTTCATTTATGGCAGTTTCTGCAGCAGCTTTTGAGTGACGACAGTTGCAGGGGAATCATTAGTTGGAGCAGGAAAGATCGTAGAGAGTTTCAACTGATAAACCCTCAAGAAGTGGCGCAAAAATGGGGAATATTCAAGCAAAACAAAGCAATGACTTACAAACAGCTAAGTCGAGACTTGAGATGTTACTATCAGCAAGAAAGTATTAAAAAGGTGAGCCAGCCATCAATGCTAAAGGATCCTAGCTGCATGCAACAAACTACAATTCAAGACCGTACAAAAGTGATACTTAAATTATGTCCCCACTGCTCTTCCCCTCCCCCCCCCCCCCCCCCCGTCCCATCCCCCTTTGTGTGCCTGGTGTCTATTTTTCATGCCCAGGCCTTATTTTTCTGCCGATTTTAGGCTGAAAATATTCTTAATACTATCCTAGATTACAAAGGTATCCATGCAGAGTATATATCACTAGTGGCATTTCAGTAAAATAACAGAAATAATACTACCTGAGCTGTACACGTTTTGTTAACTCGGAAAAGAAGTATACATGGTACATATTTACCATACTTTTAAATTAAACATCAAGTGATTTTATTGTATTTTATTCACGGTCTATCAACATGCCAAAAAAAATTCTTAACCAGTAAATCTCATCCTTGGGTATGTTCTTAGCATATTCTTAAAATTTCGCCAAGGTCAGCCTCAATATTCTTATAAAAAAGATTCTTACACAACAAAAAATAGTGTATTCTACAACATTGTTCAGGGAAATTCCTTTTTAGATAGCATTTAGTTGGAATAATTTCTGGGGTAATAATTGTAGTAGAGTAATTGTGGTAATTGTTTGTACCTTTTTATGTAAGTGTCCCAAGGATTTTTGACAAGGATTGCAATTTAGTTGAAACTGTGATATTCAGGATTTTGATAAACTCTTCAGTTGATTTAGTATTAATAATTAAACTTAATTTCACTTAGTACTTTAAATTGTGTGTATGATCTATCACTTTATAATTATATAATCTTTATTGCTAATTACATCATATATGTTGCAAAAAAGCTATATTCTCGACATACAACTTAAACAAAACTGCTAGATTTGTAACATGTAGAGAATAATTCTGCTCATTCAGTTATCCTGACTGACTGACTGACTGACTGACTGACTGACTGACTGACTGACTGACTGACTGACTGACTGACTGACTGACTGACTGACTGACTGACTGACTGGCTGGCTGGCTGACTGACTGGCTGGCTGGCTGACTGACTGACTGACTGACTGACTGACTGGCTGGCTGGCTGTAGAGAATAATTCTGCTCATTCAGTTATCCTGACTGACTGACTGACTGACTGACTGACTGACTGACTGACTGACTGACTGACTGACTGACTGACTGACTGACTGACTGGCTGACTGACTGACTGACTGACTGACTGACTGACTGACTGACTGACTGACTGACTGACTGACTGACTGACTGACTGACTGACTGACTGACTGACTGACTGACTGACTGACTGACTGACTGACTGACTAACTGGCTGGCTGGCTGGCTGGCTGACTGGTTGGCTGGCTGTCTGACTGACTGACTGACTGACTGGCTGGCTGGCTGGCTGGCTGGCTGACTGACTGACTGACTGACTGACTGACTGACTGACTGGCTGGCTGGCTGGCTGGCTGGCTGGCTTGCTGGTTGGTTGGCCATGTGGTTGGCGTGGGTTCGTGATGGATGGATCAGAGTGTTAGAAGGTTGATATAAAAAGTGGAAGTCTAGAAAAACTATAGAGCACACTAAATTTACGTGAAATCTAGCCTTTTGTTCATAATTTTCATATTGTATTACAGGTTCCTGGCCAAAGATTTGTGTACAAGTTAAGCAAACGTGTCTACAAATACGAACCAGGCGCTATGACACCTCAACAAGCCAAGTCTGACAAGTCAGCACCTCCTCAGAGAACCACTGGATCCTCTTTTGTAGATTTATTTAGCCCCACAACAACTCCCCTCGAGAAACTGTTAGTCGTGCCCATGTCTTACTGTCCACTTTGCTTGTGCCCAAGCTCAAGCTACCCGCTTCCCACGCCAGAGTCAACTCCTTCTGCAACCTCGATCCCTGTTTCTGTTATTCAACTTTGTTTGTATCCTAAGTGATCATATTTTACCATCATGAACTGAGATTGTAAACTGTTTATCGACTTTTTTTAAATTTAATTGGAATAATTTATTAATAAAATTGTTGACAACCACTTACAAGCCTTTTACAAGTGTATTACTGCTTGATTACAAACATAGGCTATTACTTAATTACAAACATAAAATTATTCCCATTATTAACAACAAACAAATTAACAAATCACAGAACCAAAAATAAAGACAGTACATCACAGACAATGTAATTACACTCACAAGCTAACTGACCTAATAAAGAAAAACTTAAAACTGTCAGATATACAAAAATGGTTACCCTTTCACTCCCAAGAGTGCTACGATCAAAACTGAGGAAAACATCTTGAATTTCATTTTGCAAAAGTAATTTTCAAAAACAACAGCACCATTTGAACACCGAGTACTGCTCAATAGTTTTATTTGAAACAAAAAACTCACACACTAGGTTTCATCCACAGACTTAAACATGTTAAAAGTCAGAACTACCTTGTACAGCATAATAAACTGAGGAAAAAATCTTGAAGTTCGTTTTGCATAAACTCAAAAACAAACAATACCACATGAAAGTACTGCTCGTTAGCTTTCATTTAAATGGTCACACACTAGATTTTCATCCGCAGACTCGAAAGGTACAACCACATTTATTGACTCAAGATTTGACAGTCTGGTAGTGCCGGAAAGGGTTAAAGCAACGCAATCAGGAAAATGCCCTTTTATTTTCTGATATTTATAGTAGTATTAATTTAGTTTCCTTGCACTACACCCATGAACCTGAAGGCAGGAGAACCTTAGCTTTATACTGAACGGGACCACATTACGCAACAGTCTCCAAGTGATTTTAATAATATATAAATTTTAATTATTATTATTTTCTGAAACAGCGACTCTTTTAGTTCATGCAGTAACTCATACTTCTGTTGAAGATCAATGTACCGGTACTTCGCGATATTCAGTTAGACAGCAATTTTGTGGTCGACTTATGATTAGAATTCGTAGATTTGTCTTCAGAAGAATTCAGAAGGAGAAGAGTCCAGATGGACTATCTATTGTCCTCTTTACTGGTAGATAAACCAGTAAATGTTAAGAGCTATATTTTTGTACCCTTGTGCAATCGTTTTTCGGTTTTCTATATACAGTAGTTAGAACTTGCTTAAGAAGAAGAATGTTGCTTGTATTTGAAGAGTTGTAATTGAATTGATTCCATCGTGTCAGACGCCATTGCTTACCAATTTTCCTTCTCCTTGTTCTGAACTGTGTCTTTCGTGCAGAATATGACAATTTAAGAGTCGACTGACAATTTTTAAGCTAATTAAACTATAATTTGATGCACACATTTTAATTTTTTATCAATGTGTTTTAATATCAAGAAATATCACTGATTTTATTTGAGATGTGTTTTATTGATTTTGACTCATCTTTGTGCTTTCAAATTTGCTGAAAGTCAGTTATCCAACATAGTACGAATAAAGGCGGAAAACGTGACACTTTTGAAGCCACCTGTCAATCAAACAATTCAAGTTGTCTCAACGCTCTTGTTACTTTCAGTGGGTCAAAACACACTCCCAGGTAAAATACTCTTGGCTACAACAATGCAGAATATACATTTTTGCTTGGTTAAATCATTAATAAAAAGCAGATATATGACGTCACAGCTCCGGGGGGTCACCAGTCAATCCAAAAAATGTCATTCTTGAAAAAAAAAATTATCTTCTCAAAAACTATAATTATAAGTTTTACCAGGAGCCCTGGTTTTACCTATTTCCTGTTCTTCGTTTTATGGTAAAAGAAAGGTATTGGTAACTGGGCACCTTAAAAATCCCCCCACCCTCTCCCCAAAGGGTTTAATAAGCAAACTACCGTGTCATGAGACTGCAAAATAGTCGTTTTTTCTCTAAATCGCTGGTCGCAAGGCGCGAAGCGCCGAAAGCGTGGATCCTCGCGTGCGAAGCGCGCGAGCCTCATACGCGTGTGAGGCGAGAATACAGCGTCTCTCCCCAGTTCCACTTTCCGTTTTCACACTCGCTCCAGACCTTTCGTTCAAAGACCGCGCGCATTTGTTTGACAGACCAACGTAAAAAGTACGACTGTTTTACAGTCTACCCGTGTCAACAACCATACCCAAATAAGGAAGTGCCGAGTGCAGTGACAAACGGACGGCGACAAACGGTAGGGCAGTGACAAACGATAGGGAAAAATCCCTTCGTATCATAGTCAATCTCTCAGAGCATAAAAAATCTGCTACTCTTGCACATTCTCTCAGGATATAATTAACCTCCTACATGTATCTTTTTCTCCTCACGTATAAATGATTCAAACAGTTCAATAGACAATATTCGTATTCTCACGGTTGGACTGGAACTAGCTTGCAATCGAGGCTCATGCGGGGAAATATCGTTAAAACTATTTGCATTTGAAAAGATTTACCCGCATTAGCCTCGATTGCAAGCTAGTTCCAGGCCAACCGTGACAACCGTGAGAATAATAATATTGTCTATTGCTGAAGGTATCCGTACTCTTTGAAGCTTATTTTGGTGTTTATCGATAACTATTCTCCAGCAATAACAAACACACCGCTTATAAAAGAGCAAAAAAGCGTTTTTAGTTACGTGTGTCTCCGCGTGACACGTGCATGCTTACAATTCCTTCAAGTGTCACGCCTTATAAATCCTGAAATCTGTCCTTGTAGACTTGTGAACATTACCTTCTTCAAGAGCCAGCATCGACAGCACGTGCACGGAGTCACTCCGAAGGTTTTCAACACGATAGGAACTCTGGCATTGTAACTGACTCACAACAGAAACTGCTCAACCAACAACACTGAAAACTGAGTTAAACTAATTTTCAGGATCATAGTAAATAAGCCAGTTATGCCTGCCATAACTTCTCTTCCAGCTACCACTAGTGCGACTCAAGGTAATATATTATAAATATTTCATCGTATATTTAAACTTGCTATACATTTTATAAATTGCATATATATCGCATATTCAGCCCCATGGGCGCATGAACACAGAAAACGAACCGAGCTGGTGTCACATGGTGGCCCATCTTGAAAAGTTAGCCAAATTATTTCGCGTTCGTCGTTCGTAATCCGTCTCAATCTTCGCCAATCTTAACCATCCTTGTTCCTTTTGGTTTATTGTTACCTCTTTGGTGTTTTTCCGCCTTGGTAAACTATTATTTTGAGGTTTCCTTCAATTTGAAGGTAATTTTGTTCATCGCAAAAAAATGACTTAAAATATCCTGCCAAAGTGCCTTAAATTGTTACCCAGCAAGCAGTGGTTTCTACTACGCTTAGCTTCCCGCCAAATTGTGCGCACAGTGGAGCACAGTGAACTCTTCGTCTGATTTGTAAACATTGCAAATATCACGCTCTGTAGTTTAAACATACCGAGTCGAAGCTCCCATAAGCCGGATGCCCTCGGGAAGTGTTCGCAACTGGAGCTGTCCGCTTACGGGAATGTGTAAATATATCAGTCATTATAGAGTTTGTATAAGCTGGAGTTCAAACGAGGTTTTATCAAGACGGCCGTAAGTTAGTAGAACTGTCTACTTACGAGAGTAGTTTTCCATATGCATGCATAAAGACATGACCCAACTAGTTAATGACGATATAATGAACCGCCCGGCGATTACGAGGATGGAAAAGAATTCCAATATGAAACTAAACAAACGCAAAGGTGAAGTTCACATGTTTATTTGCTGACACACGTTTTCCGCATTTCGAGTAGAGCTTCCGCTGCTACCTTTAGTCATCCTGTGTGACTTGAGTCTTCCTATAAATGAGTTCCATTTTTACTGATTTATGGATAAGATTCACCCATGAAACCGCCGAGTCAAGGGAATTCGTGATTTGTTCATAACTAATCCATTTCCATCCTCGCTATCGTTAGTCACCAGTCCCTTCCTCGTGAGCTCCTTTCTGCAAGGGAATGCCATTGCGTTTTCAAATTTGTCCGTATTGTACATAACCCATTTCCATCCTCGCCATCGTTAGTCATCCTCACTAAGAAAGGATTTTTTTCAAATGATTTGTCGTCTACAAGATTAATCAATGAAGTCAATTCTAGCCTGTGTAGCTGGCGGTCTTGTTGGCGCGCGAAGACAAAATTCGTAAGCGGCGAAGAAAAAATTCGTAAGCGGCGAAGACAAAATTCATAAGCGGCGAAGGCAAAATTCGTAAGCGGCGAAGGCAAAATTCGTAAGCGGCGAAGGCAAAATTTGTAAGCGGCGAAGGCAAAATTCGTAAGCGGCGAAGCCGATGTCGCGAGCAGCGGAGCCGCGAGAGTCTGGGGGCAGAAGGGTCTGGTTCAGAGATTCAAGATTCAGAGATTCAAGATTCAAGATCCTTTAAGCTTAGTCTTTCTAAGGATGTACAAACACAATCACTGGACTTAACCTGAAAACGTGTTGAAGTATATTTTGTGAATTTTAAAAGCTTTGGGTGTTTCTATGAAATAATTTAAGAAGTGTGTTCTTACGTGTGATTTAAGATTATTTAAAGTTTGTTGTAACGACAAACAAAGCCACCGTCACTCACTTGTAATTCACTCACGTAGTTAGTTGTTTTTAGCAAAACCTTAAGCCCAGCCGAAATGTCCTTTGGTACTATACCGACGCATTGCGTTGGTCGCCAACGTAATTTCAAATCTGGTCTAGCTTAATAACTTTTCCTTCATTTGTCGGTTTATTTGTAAGTTTATTTCGAATACCTAAAAGAATTGCCCAAAGAGTTTCCGCAGCTCGGTCACTAGTTATCGGTGATAAGGATACGTAGTTGTTCTAGTTAACTGGTGTGATTATAAGTAATTTTAGTGTGATCGCTTGATGAGCAAGCTTTCTTTCTGCTAACTTCGGGAGCTGTCCACCGCGTCTTCTAATGTCCTCATTTTATATAAAGAGGTCATACAATTCTGATTCTCTAAACAAGTCTTGCATATCTTAGGCTATGTTCACACTTGGTGCCCGAGGACGATTCTCGCTGGGCACTAATGCGAACACGCCAGAATTCGGGCACAGGTACCTAGTATATAGACCTATATAGTGTCTGAACACAGCAACATTTTGTTCCAGTGCTCGGGCACCAAGTGTGAACATGGTTTTATTCATGGGTGAACGTTATCAATATGAACGAATAGTGGCGCGTTAAATGAGCTCTACGCACTTTTAGATTAGTAAAATAATGTTCAGGCAGCAATCGGGTTGTAGCTTATGCTTAGAGCAGAGTCTTTGATTCCGTTGGTCTCGTTCCAACATGTAGTCGGGTATGACTATAGAATTATGTGCACGATGAACTGCAGCAGTGTGTAGTAATCAGGGGCGGATCCAGGAATTTTTGATAGGGGGGGTCCCAGGGTTTTACCGAAAATGTGAAGTAGATTGAAGGAGAATTTTTGGAAGTAGATGGCAGTAGTTATTGCTAAAAGACGCGGAGGGTGGTGTTTGGCGGCCTCCCCAGAAAAAATTGAGATTTAATTCAGGCTCTGAAAAGTGCATCCTGGAGATGGTTTTCTATGGATAATGAGAAAGCAGAAAACCCTCAGGTCTGGTAGGGGGGTCCGGACCCCCAGACCCTCCCCCTGGATCCGCCACTGGTAATAGTACTGTTGTTAGACTTATATGTGATGTGAATCCCAGTGTTGTGGTCAGATAATTTATTCTTTGACCCTGACCCACTTTTACAGATATTTATCATATCGAATAAAACTGACAATGTCATGAACCACTTGTATCTTTATTTAAAAACACGGTATCACATTCATTACAATGGTCTTCCAGTGAGCCGTGATATCATAGTCTCTTGCTAACTAATACTATAATAGTGAAATAAAATCCTTCTACATTACAATTAATTTAGCACTACACTATACAAATTAAATTTACTAATTACATCAGTTTTTAAAGTCCAGCTTAGAACAACGTAAATATTATCAGAAACTTGTTTTACTTTACAAATGCCTTATATATTTATAATTAGGGACAATGGTCAACAATACCTTCAAGAGGATAAAAGCTGACAGGCTCCGGCTCTAAAAGTCAGCCAGGAGTCTTTCAAAAGTGGCAGCTTAATTTTTTTTTACCGTAAAATCAAAATCTTATTAGGATATCTTTAAAATATTTTCAGTATGAGAAAAGTATACAAGTAAATGATAAAATTTGTTTCTGAAGTTCGTATTTCAAAACACTAAAGGACAGTGCTTCTTTCCCTTAGTCTATCGAGCAAGAAGCGAAATAAAACAAGAGGAAAACATTTGCCGCGCGAAAAATGTAATTTGTGATAATCTGAATTAGCATAAATTATTATTTTGCCGGCAAGGAACAGAGATCTGGGGGTGAGTGTAGCGCGCGAAGGTTCACGGTTCGCTGACCAACGCCCATGTCTCGTAGCCTGTGGAGGCAAAATTTGGTGGCGCAGCCATGTTTTTGCCCCTCAGTTTATTTCGCTTCTCGCTCTCGACGGACTATAAAGGGAAAGTGGGACTGCTCGTAGTCTATATTTCTCTGATCAGAACTGAAGGAAAAGAACAAAGAAATACTCCAAAAATAATATGATTAAAAAATACAGAAAGTTCTTCTAACAGATCACTGGTCTGATTTTCATTTGAGCTTTTTTAATGGATTTCTGGTCATCTTTCCACAAGGACCAGTACACACCATCCATGCTGTTCAGATCAGAGTCGACACAGTCCCTGTACCACCAGCCACCTTTAAACCTATCAGCACAGTTACCGGTGGAGTTTCTGTCGTTGTCCTGATCTTTGGTTGTAAAGGGAGATCCACGATGATAGCTGAGAGAATCACCAGCAGTTCCTGAAAAAAAATAAAACGAGAATTTGACCTCAGATGTTACAAAATAGTTGCGGCAATTTTTTTGGTGTGCGTAAGGGGTGGGGTTGGGAGGGAGTGCTGGTGCACAGCCGCTATAGTTGTAAAATTGCTTCAAAGAAGTGATGACACAATAATATACATAAATGTGCTATTATTTTTTAAATACATCGTGTGAGTAGTTTTCCTGCCTTATATCATAAAGGGCAAAATTACTCAAGACAAAATATAGTTTAATTTATAGTAAACTGCTGTAAGTAACTTGATTTACCTGAGTAAATTCCACTGATGCTGAGCTGGTACTTAGTCCTCTCGCACGTCACTGCAAACATGTCGTACTCGGCGTAAGCAGTGTTGCTTGTAGTGTTTTCCAGATCTACTCGAAGCCTATTCTTTGTTTTCGTCAGGCGGTTTATCTTGTCTAGTCCCAGCCAAAACTCGCCATTTAAGTTCCCAAAGCCATTCTTGTACTCGGTCCAGCCGCGGTTGAAATCAACAGTGCCGTCCAGTTTCTTCTGGAACACTGTCCACCCCCACCGGCTGTTGTTTGGTCACAGAACACATCGAAAGCACCTGAACCATCAGGGTCGATTGTATAAACACCGCTGATTGTTTGACCAAATTTGTACAGCTCAGCGCAGTTCTTCTTGGCTGTTGAGCGAGAAAGACGAGTTTTATAATCGAAAATTAAACCAAATCTGAGGGTACTTAAGCTTGTGCCCGAAGAACTACCACTAGGTATTACATGAAAATATCCTTTTTACAGTATTTGCTGATCAATACATAGATGTTATTGAACTAGCGTGAGGTCCCTATTTGGGAAATATTGGTCGAGTTCGTTTTTTGTCGGCGAGGTCCATAAACTTGCAAAAAAGAGACCAAGATATATATATCTTATTAAGGTGGTCTTATACCCTAAAATGTCAAGCTTTCGATACAAAAGTCATTTCTCTGAAACATAAGCATTTGAAACCTCTGAACACTTGCAAAACATATTCTGAATTGAATTTGCTGTATTTTTGCCTTGATTTATGTAAAATTTAAGGATTCTGTACAGTAGTAGACAAATTTTTACATAGCAACGCCTATAGCAATGATTGTTTACAGTGAGAAAAACAGTCACCGAAAAGAGCCATTTCAATATATTTAAATTAAATTTCGTAGCAGAGCATTTAGGACGTATATAATTTGAAATTTTTAATAATTTCCCTGAAACGAATTTTTAATTTCGATGTTGTGAGCTCATTTTACTTTCTTATGAATTGGAATATTTTGCACGGTTATCGTTAAATACGCAGATAATGCAGCAAGCCTTACCTTTGCCCCAAAAGCTTTTTAAAATCTTCCCCCAGTTCTCCAAATGGCACTTTTAGCAAAGGTTAGCCAAATTTCTGGTAACAGCACCAAGAAAACGGGTTCCGTGACTAAGCTGTCCCGATTGTGCTCGGCAACTTTTGAGCAACTTTTGGCGTTTGGAGCAACTTTTTGCAGTTCTGGCAACCTCGAGCAAGTTTTGCCTTTCTGAGCAACTTTTGAGCAAAATATAGGTTTACAGCACATATCAAGCACGAAAAAGTGAACAATTTGATAGAAAACTTCAATTTATTGAATGTTTATCAACGTACAATTTTAAAAAAATATTTTAAAAACAACTTTTTTTAAGAGAAAGATATTATTCTGTCAGTGACACAAGCTACTCGGAAAAAAATTCCGAGTTCCCCCAACAGGAGTCGAACCTATGACCTTCCGTACACCGGTCGGACGCTCTACCACATGAGCTACAGGAGACTCGTGGAGCTAAGGCCATATAACTAGGTTCAAGTGTGACAACCATCCCGCATACTGCTAGGATTAGATTTGTCGATGATAGAGAATTTTGTGGAAAGAAATGATGGTATATTTTAAGCTTGGCAGAAATATGAGAAAGATATTATTCTGTCAGTGACACAAGCTACTCGGGTAGCTTGTGTCACTGACAGAATAATATCTTTCTCATATTTCTGCCAAGCTTAAAATATACCATCATTTCTTTTCAACTTTTTTTAACTTTTTTTTAAATTTAAAAAAATTATATTTTTTAAATCGAAAAATAAGGCTTTTAATTAACGTTTGTATAAAAATATCAAGATATTTAGGTAGCAACTTTTGAAATTCAGGTAGCAACTTTTTGGATTTTTGGCAATTTTTTAGCAACTTTTTGCATTCCAGTGAGCAACTTTTCAACATTTTACGAGCACAATCGGGACAGGCCTATCCGTGACCGGTGGGGCTAAAGTAGAGGTCACAGGTCATAGGTCAGAATAAAAATTTAAAAAAATTAAAAATAAATAATAAATCAAATAAATAGACAAATAAACAAATAAAAATCCCAAAAACAGACAAATTACGAAAACAATTCCCTTTTTTTCTGTAAAATTCCTTTTTATTTGTATACACACCCTACCCCCGAAGGGATGTAATCACATGATCAGTTCTCGAGCACATGGTAGCTAAGATGGCTGAGTATGTTACCGTTTGTTTTTGTCAAGTATATTATTCTTTTATTGCCGCCATACTGTACTCCCAAAAGCTGACGGTTAAGAAACGGTACAGTGTACATTTGTGACTATTCGCCAATTTAAGAAAGATTTGAAAGAAGATAGGTCACAGGTTACAGGTCACATGTCACAGGTCACAGGTCAATTCAATGTGACCTGTGACCTGACCTGTGACCTGTACTTTAGCCCCGCCGTTACGCGACCCAAAAATGCGTTTTTCAGTGCGAATTCTAGTCAGCCTTAAAGGTTAACATCCTCCCCTAGCTCCTCTTCCAATCCAGTTCTATGCAAGAAAGAAATCCACTTACGGCCGGTTCCGTAGCAAAACGGTCTTAAATTTCACCGCAAATAGATTTTCAGTGGAGAAATTAAAATTCTCAACACACTTTAAAAATTGTCCTTACCTTTAACCAACGTTTTGTCCTCTTTGATGATGATTTTGATGTCATCTTTTACTTCAGCAATTTGTTTCTTTATCTCGTGAAGGGTAGTTTCGATCCTCTCGATGGCTGCAGAACTCACCGGGGTGTCATTATCGCTATTCGGCACTGGCTTAGCTAAAGTTTGACTCGTCAAAAGCAACGCGAGGAACAGCAAACTGCAACGAAAACCCGAGGAAACGTTAACACTAGTCACTGGCGAGCAATCAGTTCAGCGACTCATTTTATACAACACCAGAGCCATTATTTTTTTCCAATTCAGCTGTATATATATTTTGGTACCAGCAACGTGGCGCGGACAGCCTTCAAAATGATAATAGTTCTATTTTTAGCCTAACTGTTTTATGGCCTTCATTGATCTGAAGGACGCTTACTATCACTCCTCTTCATCCCTGTCTTCATTGCATTTTTACACCAGAAGTTCCCTAAGTTTGAACATGTTTGAATGATGGGCCGAATTGTATCATTTTGCTTTCTTTCCAAATGACTTAGCATTCTGTCCACGGAAGGAAGCCGCCACTGCTTTGAGACAGTTTGGGCATTTAAACTCACCATATATTGATGATTGGCCACCTTCACTATATATCCTAGTCTCCTACGCAGGCACCGTTATTTGCGTGACGACACAAATAACGGCTGCGTAGGAGACTTTATATATCCCGTCCTGAACAATCGATGAAATCGATGATCGATGAAAATCGATAACAATCGATGATAATCGATGCCAATTAATTGATTGATATTGATAATCGATGACCAATCGATGACTAAGAATTTTATGATTATCGATTGTTATCGATTATCAATCGATTAATTGGCATCGATTATCATCGATTGTTATCGATTTTCATTGACTGTTATCGATTATCATCGATTTTATCCGCACCCATGTATCCGAGTGCAAAACGCCGGAAAACGTAACGGCGTGATCTAACCCCGCTGCTTTCTGCATATTTTATCAAACATGGTCAACATGGTAAAGAAGCTTACAAATTAAACAGCAATTTGTATCTGTCCTTCAGTCCTCTAAAGTATACTGACTGCAGTGTATACGCGTTAGATTTTATGCTAGACTGCAAAACAGTCTCTCTTTTCTCGAAATACTGTACGACGCACGAAGTGAGAGGCGCGAAGCGCCGACACGCGAGCCTCCACTCGTAATTTTCACGCTCGATCCAGATCCTTTTCGGACCACGTTCAGCCCGACTCTTTCGCAAAAATACGGACTGTTTTGCAGACTAATTTTATGCAAACACGATTATCGTAACTACTTGATTACCAAAACATGAACTGTAGCCAAAGTAATGAAACATCAGTCAACCGTGAAAAAAGTACATTTCTCAGATTTCTCTTTTGTGCTGACCCTGGTGCTGACCTGTCGTTATAAAAATGATACTAAATTTACACAAGCAAACATGAAACAACAGGTCGGTGGAATATCTGTTCGGAAGGCCTATAATAATCGCCTAGGATATTCGGTTAGGAAAATGTCATCTCGACCTTTCTTAATATGGACAAATGAATGCCTTTTGTTTTCGGAGAGATAAAAATGTCGTTTTGGGTACAAAAATAGGTCAGCTCATAAATTCGGGTAAAAGATTTCAATCCCTAAAACTTTCTGAAGTTTGAAAGTTCAGCTAACGTATCCGAACAGATACATTTATCTTAGCGTTTAAAATAGCTTTTTATAGCTTTTTGGCATAAATTCCCTTCTACAAAGATACTAAATATGATTTTCGTCTTCAATGATTTTTCAAGTAGTGTTCAAAACTTCAAATCGAGGCTACGGAACTCGAAACTCGGGCCGGAATTACGTCTGCGTTCGCAGGCTACCAATCAACCTCGTTCCCAGGGTCTACTCCGCGGAGTAGACCCTGGGAACGAGGTTGGCTACCAATCAATACCCTGGGTACCAGAGGTTTATTTCTCCGTCGCGTCGAGATCCGAAGTCGGCGCGGGGCCGTAATATAAGAGAGATTTGAAACCGGAAACCGCACAAGAAAAGCCTCTGGCACTCAGGCCGGGTAACCAATCAACGGAAAATATAAAAATGAAACAAACAAAATCGATCGAAATCTACCAATCACAATCCACGGACGGCAGCGATGCGTGACGAGTGCAAATAGTTTCGTCGAAGGCGAACGATTCCTTTACTCACCATGAATGGTATGTCGAGGAATGTTGAAACGTGTTTCGTTCATGTTATGACTCAGAATTGATTGTGAAAAGTAGCTGTTATTGCTGTGAAGGCTGCCAACTGAAAGACTGACTCAGAATTGAAAGGTAAGTACGCAAAGTTATCGTTCGTGAATAGACACTGAATAGAATCGTGATAAGAAAAAATATGGCGACTGGTACATTACCCACGCACGAAAACCCTAAAAACGCTCATAAAAACGCACAGAAAAGTTCTAAAAACTTCAAACGTAGCATACACAATGTTGTTAGTACAGGGACGAATTTTGCAAAAATATGGCTTTCAGATGTGCCCATTGACTGTGTTAGGTTCGCAAGTTACATTATTGTAGTAAAATGTACCGCCACCATCTTTTTTCCTACGGTGGATTCCAGCAGTGTCCATCTGCAATCTGCAGTCTGCATTTTATACTGACCGGACTATAAATGTCTGATAGCAAAAGTAATGCACCTACCAATGTTAAGCCCCAGGGTGGGGGACGGGCAACCCCAGGACATTTTTAGGCATGCCAGAGTCAATTTCCCCACCCCTCGGGTATCACTTGAGCATCAAATTCCCACCCTAAGGGTATCCTTTTTTGTAAAAAAACTAAGACATATTACAGAAGCTAATTAATGTGTTCGAGAAAACATCTACCTTGCAATTTGGCCTCTCACAGGACCAGCAGAAGTAAAATGAAGCAATGGCCTTTTATAACAAGAAATTCAAGCATATTTTCTCATCTTCCTTTCTTCCATTGTGCCAATTTGTGCGAAACAATCGTACAAGGAAAAGCATGTTTCAAATTCCCATGGACTTTTGGGTATTTTCCAAGATGGCGGAGTACTCGTTTTCAGGCTCTCTTCGCTTTTCCAAGATGGCGGCTGTGTCAAATTCTCTTCCCCGGGGGCACGTAAATTGTCAAAATCCTGACCCAGGTAACAGCCTTCGATGTCAACTCCCTCGGGTTGCCCGCCCCTCCCACCCGGGGGCTTAACATTGATAGGTGCATAACGTGAGTGTTAAAAAGCGTTCATTGATGATAGACGGAAAAAAAACAGCTCCTGTATTACTACTATGGCAGAAAGCGTGCCAGCTGTGATGTCCTTCAGTGATACAGCTGCAGTCACAACTAACTTGTATGCAAAATTCTTGGAACGTCCCACGTAAAATGTCGTCATCCGGAGAGCCTATACAGACCTACATGTATACACAGGTATACAGAGCTATACATAGCTATACAGACCTGGAATACGAATCCGTGTGCCGACGTCAAACCGCCATGTTATTAGCCTCTTTCTGATTGGATACAGTGAGGCGTCGGCACACAGATTCGTGGGTATGCATTTCGACTGCTTCAAAATTTTTGTTATTAACTCGTTTTTACGAGTGAAATGAAATGAAATGAGTATAGCTGGGGAAACTGATATGCAAATTTTCACTCGCTCGCTCGGTCGATGGGCTGTAAACTTTAAATATTTATCAATATTAATTTATGCATTAAGTTTTAAATTAATCTTATTTTTCTGCCATTTTTTGGTATTATTATTTTATTGTTTTATTTTATTTGTCGTTTGGGCCCTTCTGGGATTCGATCCTGCGACTCCAAATTCGAACTTCATTTTTGAAGTCCGTAACCTTAACCACACAGCTACTTATACAAACTGATTATTTTGCAGGAAATTAGCATACAGATTTCTTTGTGTTGTTGTTAGTACGCTGACCTAACTTTGGACTACCGTAGGCTCAAAGTTTATGGCTTGCATTTTAAGCTTCTTCGAATCACTCTTCGAATGGCTCGATTAATAGCTTGTAAGAATTCCAAATAGAAGAAATAACCTTAGCAAATTACTGAATACTTGACTGCCGGAAAACAGATCATTGAATATTTTTGAAGCACTAAACTGATATTCCGTGTTTGAATCGACTTTTTTTCGATTTTCAAGGCGCGATCTGCTGTTGATAACCACGCCGCTATATATAGTACTGTATTTGCTTTATACCGATTGTACGAATTGCGCCTGTAATAGATTCATAAGAAAGGAGGAAGAAAAAAGAAGTAAGACGTCATAAATTGTAAAAAAAGATTGTCGGAAAAAAAAATCGTTGTCGGCACTGGGATTGCGACTCCAGGTGTTGAAATTTTTTAAAGTCCGTAACCTTAACCACTCAACTACTTCGACTCACTGATTATTTAACTGAAAATTAACATCTAGACATATCTAAGCTACTCATCTAATGCAGAAATTAGTATTAAATTACATTCACGAGTTGCTCATATAAGAGCTTTTGGGCGAAAATTGCCTCGGTGCTGAAGCTGTTCGAATTTGGAGATATTGGAATTTTAATTACTTTCCAATTCTACGGACCATTCAGTAAATCCCATACATAAAAATGCAAAATAGCACACAGTCAAACAGTTTGTCTGGGTACCCTGTGCTCCTCCTTGACAACTAATTATATAAGGAATCATGATGCCAATATAGTGCAAGACTTTAGACCAGCAGAAGTAAAAAGAAGCAATGGCCTTTTATAACAAGAAATTCAAGCAGTATGAGGGAGAGCATATTTCAGATTCCCATGGTCTTCTGGGTATTTCCAAGATGGCAGAGTACTCGTTTTCAGGCTCTCTCCATTTTCCAAGATGGAAGCTGTGTCAAATTCCCTTCCCATGGGGCACATAAATTCTCAAAATCCCGACCCAGGTAACAGCCTTCGACGTCAATTCCCCTGGGGTCGCTCCCCACCCTGGGGCTTACATTGATAGGTGCAGAAATTTTGAATAAATTGTTATATTTTTTACTTCCCCGGAGGGTGGGGTATTGAAGCCCTAACCGGTGGGGCATTTGAACGTGTAAACAGCCATTACATAGTGGGGCATTTGACCAATTTTTTTTTTTAAGTCAAATGCCCTGGGGTTTGCCTGGGGGGGGGGGGGGGGGGGGGGGGGCGGATGGGTGCTCTTGGATTTGTACAATCTGCAAATGGGAGCTATGAAGTTAGGACAGAAGAGTAATGCACTAGTCAATTGTAACCCCCACCCCCACCCCCCTACCTCGGGAATAGTGGGGGAAACTGAGGCATTTTCCTACTTTTGAAATGGATGAGGGGGACATTGGGGGCTAGACACATTGATTAATTTGAATGAAAATGAATTTGTAGATGAGCTGTTGAGTTCCAGGTGCTTTTTGTATTCATATCTAGTTAATGGAATTTTCTGAACTGTTGTCTTAAAAGTCTTGTAAGCAGTTAATTCCTTATTAAATATTGAGCCTTTAATCAGTGGTATTTTCTTGTATTTTCCAATGCCCCAGCTTTCTTTACTAAAACAAATATTGCTAAATCTCTGCCACACAGGGTGGGGCATTTTCAACCTCGTTCCCAGGGTATCTCATCGGTCTGGTCTGGTCACGTGTCTAATTGACATTTTCAAACCCCAGGGAGGGCTCCTATAATTACGAATTTTTGTCGCGCTTTCTTTTGTCGACAACAAAGCGAGGCCAGAAGCTATAACGGCCACTGTTCACAGGCAAGCGATGTTTTTATACAGCAGTCTTCAGTTCGCTGTTTGCAGCAGTTACTCCAATGTTTAGATGCAATTTATTGTGGCCGAGATGTTGTTGCTGTATTACTGACCTGCTGACGGGCTACGGAAAATCGATGAATTTCCAGCGCTCTAGCGCTGCTCCACGGCAGGCAAGGTCTCGAAAGGTCAATGTCGTAGAATCGGAGTCAAAGCGTCATCATTATAAAATTACACTTACGTCTGAACATTTCCACAAAGAGGAAAGAAAAATATTAAGATACCATCGGCTTATGCAGGAGTCAATGTTAACCCCCACCCCCCCCCCCCCCCCACCCCGGGACATGGTGGGGATTACAGGGGGAATATGGGGGTTTTAAACAAAAACCGTGCCCGAGGGTGTAGGGGATTAGCAATTTTTAGTATTTATCTGTCCCCTGGGTACGGGGAATAGGTGGGGATTTGTACAGCGCCTGCTGATGTGGTGTCAGCGGTTGTTCATATCGAGACAGAGCCCATGTTCGTATGAGACAGCTCAGGTGAGTGGTTTTTGTTGCAATGATAATTTAGGCCATCCACCATCTAAAAGCGAAACAATACACAAAATGAACATTCATGTGCAAGCTAGGATGTTTTTTTTGCATATTTCCTTTACGCCCGATCATATTTTTGCGATGAAGTTTGATTTAAACATGGCTCGAGTTCTGCTTGTTTGATTCATTATATAAAACTCGAAGGCTAAAGGTAAACGTCGAAATTTGTTTACCTTTCTCCACAGATCATGGACTGGAAAGCGTTCTTTAAGGGTCAGGCCCGTAGGGAGGGGGGGTGCGATGGGTGCGTCCGCACCCCCCCCCCCGCGGGATGTGGGGGTCCACCTATAGTGAAACGACGGTTCAAAAGAAAGTGAAATAGTGGACAGGTGTAGTTTGAAAATGTCTGAATCAAACAATCGCAGCTTTGAACGTGTTTCCATATCGTCTTCATCAACAAGGCAAACATAAAGCGAGTCATTTTCTTCATCCAAATATTCACTCCTTTGGCTTAAAAATGTCTTTAATCGAAGGTCCGCATGATGTATTTTTAGTATTCTTTCATCGGTATTTTCTTTAACTGAACAGTTCCAGAAATATTCATGTTTTTACGTTCGCTTTTGGCTGCCTGGTTTCATATCATACTGCCTTCAAAACGCACGAAATGCAGTCTCAGACAACCTAATCTTTCAAATTCCCGGGGGGGCATGCCCCGGACCCCCTAGGAGCTCGCGCCTTCGGCGATCGTACGACCACAACTTTCCCACTCTAACGCATCCCAGGGTGCAGTGGGGGAATTTTAAGACTTTAGTAAGTGGACAGCATCCCCAGGGCTGGGGGAATTTGACACATTTGATTGAGGGTTTTTCAAATCCCCACCCTGTCCGGGGTGGGGGGGGGGGGGGGGGGTGGGGTTAACATTGACTCCTGCATTAATTCAAGTTTAATAAACCAAGCTTATATTTTGCGAGTCGCTGACTCTTAGTCTAAGCGCTGTAAAATCTAACACATCGCGTACACCGGACACTGAAATATGTAAAACAAAGTGAATGCATTGCATGTCGAGTTTTCCAGTTTAAAGATCGATATATCCTAAGGGTAAAGGTGAGGCGAGTGTAATAAAAACAAACAGAAACAAGCAAAAGTACGTAATTTACCTGGAGTTGGGTTGAATTTTCTTGAGGATTCATACCGATCGCGGAGACTTGCTCTGGTCGGTGATCATTATTTTTGTCACCTTTTATCATTTTCGCAACGCCGCCGGTAGCGTCGAAATACATGAGACCGTCAAATAACCAGAAAAAAAGAATCAGCAAAACATCGCCGCCGAATAAATAAAAGCTATAAAGATTTTCTTTATCCCATTTCCTGTCCTGGATTCGAAACATTAACTCCTTGAATCGTCTTCGCGGATCTTGATCAAATGTGCGTTGTACAGATGGCGATATTTCGATACATCTAAGAACCCTGGCTTTCCTTGATCGCGGTCTTGAAGGCTTCAAAATTCTTTAATCGTCTTTTTGGCATCTCGGAACGGCCAAAATGTTTACCACGAAAGCTCGTCCACATGCGTTTATTTTGATTTACAACACTTTCCGCTTACCCTTGGCACAGGGAGCAGAGGAGCTAAATTTGACTTGTGCCAGTTTCGATCCAAATGCTTTATACGTACGTGACCTTTGCGAGTTTCGATCTGTTTGCTTTCATACGCGGTGTATTGCGTTACTGCGTTATTCGATCTTTTTGTTTTCGTTTTTTCGTCCAGCGGGAATTCCTTAGGGTCACATGCACAACAAAGTACCAAATTTTCGTTGGATGTGGACCGTAACATACTGGTGACGGAAGTGACGTAGGCCGTCAATAAATCGGAAGTGAAGCCATTCATTACGAATTCAAATTCAAAACAACAGTTGATCGGAGGGAGATTTAAAACGAAACGCGTTTCAACTGAGGATAATCTTTCCCAGTGGAAATAAGCGAAAGGCAAAGATCGCAGGAATAACTCCATCTCGATCACGCTTCGCGCTTGCTCAACTATTCTAAAGAGTGGGGATTGTTTGCGTTCTTATAAACTATCTTAAAATCGATCGATCGATAAATCGCTGTATTTCCTTTGCAGGCCTTCTCTTTACAAGAAAGCGACGTTTGATGATTACATAAACTACTGTTCCAGACTGTACAGATGAATAAACTTATTCCATTAGCTTCCGGTGATGCTCGCAACAATACATATGACGTATTTCCGTCACCAGTATGTTACGGTGCACATCCAACGAAAGTCACTTTGAACGCCATAAAAAGCGATCACCGAAAGGAGTGTTTGATGGATCTCTTCATCAAAATTTTTAAACAGCTGTCTTGAGACTGCCCATATAAGACCACATGCCGAAAATCAGGGTTTTTTATTGCATCAAAAGCGAGTTATCGGGGATCGAAAATTGGGCTCAAATTAGTTTCATCGGCACTTCGTGCCTCGCTCGGAAAGCTTTCGCTTTCCGGTCGTTGCCCTTCGGGCAACGACCGGAAAAGCGACCGATTACCCGCTGGGACGAAAAAAACGAAAACAAAAAGATCGAATAACGTAACGCAATACACCGCGTATAAAGCAAACAGATCGAAACTCGCAAAGGTCACGTATAAAGCATTTAGATCGAAGCTCGCACAAGTTAAATTTAGCTCCTCTGCTCCCTGTGCCCTTGGCAAAGTGGAGACAAATTTCACACTCATCTGTCCCTCCACTAATCTTTTATTTGCTGGGACGCACGTGACCAGACCAGACGGGAAGATGAGAGACCCTGGGAACGAGGTTGGGGCATTTTACACCAAAGAATGCTCCAGGGGGGTGGGGAATTTCAAGTTATGGCAACATTTACAGTACCGCTCAGAGATAAGCTAACCAAAATCTGCGTTAGAAACTCGTTAAGAACGCGCGTATTCTAACGCACGCGCGCGCGCGTTATGAATGCGTTAGAGTGCGTGTCGATTACGCGTTGCTTGGTCATTTATTGCTATTGTCATTTTGTGAATAGCAGTTGAATGGTTAACATTTCAAAAGACAAAATACCGCATGAATTTGAAGTGTTTTCAAGGTGCTGACGATTGCTTGAGTAATAATTCGAATGAAGAGCAAGTCTAGGCTCGATTACGGAAATCGAGCCTGGAGCAAGTCGCGATCGCTGAGCTTCTCGGATCTAAATTTGCATAACATAATAAACATCGAAGCGATGCGTGTCATGTTACTTCTAATTCCGGACAAGAGCGTTTTGATGAAGTTTATTTCTCTTACGAACGATCCAGCCACCTGGAATCTTGAATCTTTTTTTGATTCATCGAATAATCGATATTCAACCACGCTTGCTCGGACGAAATATAAACTATTTGTGATGAGCCGCCGCACTCGAATCGGCGGCCGATCAAGCACGCTTTTGTTTTCAACTGTATATGCCCGGCTTTTACGAATTCATAATTCAAATCTTCATGAACTGAAAAGAAAAATATTTGCTTACGCATTGAATGCTTGTGGATTGATTTAGTTTATAGTGTAACATCGGATCGGATTTTCGATGAAACTTCGCCAGCGTTTCTCGGAATTTCCAGTCACGCGGACTGTCGATCTTATCAACTTTAAACAAATCTTCACGAAAACTGAAGTTTGTGTGTTCGAGTAAAAAGCTGCCTAAATGAAACTGGTTCTCGTAGTTATAAAACTTGATCACAGTGATCAAGGGTCTTCATGCGAAGTTTGATCAAGTGTAGCTTTCTGGTGGTCTAGATTACGATCAAACTTCGGACTCTGTCGCTATTCTTTGTCGGTCCCGCAAATTAGAGCGGAAAATTTGCCTGATCACAGGTTATATATTCGATTACGTCTAGCCGTAAATTGGATGTTTATACTAGCTTCACGCTAAAGTCAAAACTTGCAATTGGGCCGTGATAAAACACATTAGTTTGAACAGTATGAACTGAAAATTGTATCGAAGTTTTCATAACGAATAATAATTTAATATGTTTGCTGTGTCTCGCATCTCCAAGTCGAATGTGTTACACACGAATCACATGATACGGCGTGACGGCAAACCCGATGGTTGAACCTTGTTGTGCTGCGGCTACTGTAGATCTTTGAACACTAAACAGGAAAGAATGACAAAAGAACGCAAATGGTTTGAGAATAAAGCGACAGGACGCCGAAAAGAGTAGCAAAGCAGAGGGATTTCAATGCTTTTCAAAGTGTTGTGGTCAAGACAATATTTGAAAATTATATCAGTTTACATAGTTTCGTATTTTAAAAACCGTATTTCTCATTTTAACTAACGCGTGATCGACTTGTCTTTTGTTTTGCTAAAAAATGTCTCACAAAAGAAATTTGGGAATGAATAACAAAGGCTAACGCGTTAAAGAAAACGCGTGGACCTAACGCGTTATGGCAAACGCGCGCACGCATTTCCTTCGCGTTAAGATTGCGCGTCAAACGCGAAGGCGATGTTAGTTTATCTCTGAGCGGTACGTAAAGTCCAGGGGGTTACAATTGACGGATCATGTATCTTATGGGGGGCCTCGGCCGATACATCGGTCGTTACATCGGCCGATATATCGGCCGATACTCGACCGACACTCGATCGATACTCGGTCGATGTCTCGGTCGATACTCGACTGATACTTGGTTGACATGGACCGCTATATCGGCCGACATATCGGCCGAGATGTATGTACCGACATGTCGGCCGATATAGTCGGCAGTACACCGACACTCACTTCGCCGATACTTTATCGATACTTCACCGATACTTCCCGAGTCTATGAAAAAATAAAACATTTAAGTGTCAAAATTACGAGTTAATTAGAATGTTTTACCCACTTCATTGTTTTAATTACCTACTTCAAAAACTGGTGGATTTCCGCTGTTGTGTAATTTGGATAGAGAATTGTTCCTAAGGACGCTAATTCGTGTTTAGCAGTTTTCGCGCATTGTGAAATGATAACATGGCGGGAAGTATGAGATTGAACACCTCACATCGTGGGTCAGATGTCAATTGGTAACTAGAGATGTTTTAGGAATTATACTCAGATTTATAGTGAAGGACATATTGGTGTTTGAAATAAAAACTCCTTTTTTTCGAGAACAATTCGTGACTGGAACGCTCTTCCAGCAGAGGTAGTAGAGGCTTCATCCCTTAAGGCGTTTAGAAACCATGTATTTACAAATCATTTCTAGATTATTATTTTCTATTTGTTTTATTCTCTATTGTATTTTTCCTTTGACCGCTGACCGATTTGCAAGAATCATCATATAGATGGAGGCAAATAAATGGCAAATGTAAATGGTTGATATATCGGCCGATATGTCGATCAAGTTAGGATCGACAGTCGACCGATAGTTGACCGATACACCACCGACAATATCGCGCCGACATCACGAGGGCCATCGGTCGATATATCGACCGACACTCGATTGATACTCGACCGATACTCGGTCGATATATCGACCGATACTCGGTCGAGAAATCGACCGAGTTTCGGTCGAGTATCGATCATGTGTCGGTCGAGTATCGGCCGATATATCGGCCGATGTATCGGCCGAGGCCCCCCATAAGATACCTGATCCCAATTGACTAGTGCATAACACAGAGTGTACCTAACATTTTTTATATTAAAGCTTATTAGAAGTTACAAATCAAGCAAATTCAAGGTAGTGCATTACCTTCCAAGACTGTAGTCTAATGGTGCCCGGTCGTCTGAGGCGACTGGGCAACAAGAAAAACTTACCAAGTTGCCCGGCAGGGCATGTAAAACATGTACACAAATGTCACAAACAGTAGAATTATATTTTCTTCTAGATTTATATATTTTTTACAACAGTTTGGAGCATTAAAAAGTTCGCTGGCTGTCAAGAACTTTCAACCTCTCAGGGTTCTCTTCAGGACATGATAATGAATATTAAGAACAGTAGTAGAATTATAATAATACAGAAATGAATGTTGCTGTTATTAGTAATCAGTTCGGTAATCGAACATAATCAAACTCACAAGAAAAACTAGTCAATCGAACACAATCAATGTTTGTAATTTATTCCGTTAAACGGAAAGGTTGATTATTCCTGCGAATCTGAACAAAATCCAACTGGATTCGATTTGATTGGTTTGATAATCAAACTCACAAACTTAAATGTTAGATTATGTTTAATTGTGTACCAGTGAAAAGCCGGGGAATGGCGAAGCGTTAGACCAGGGTTTCCTTCTAAATGAAACAAATTCTTCGCTATGCGCCCGGGGCTGATAGTTCAAAAATCACAAAATCAATATATTTCGAGAATTTCTGCCTGAAATGAAACTTTTACAGAGAACAACGTCCCCTTTATGCAGGATGTGGACAAAACACTGACACCCCTTAAAATACTATTTTAGGTGAGTAATATTCAGAGAAGCTGCTGTTATACTTTCTTTGCACTAACCTGGCTCAGTTCAACCTTGGGGTGAGGACAAAACATGGACCCGGCGTCCATGGACCCCCCTTTTGGACCAGGTCCATGGGCCCCCAAAATGGACCGGGTCCATGGACCCCCTAATTTTCCTTCTTTTTTTTTTGGAAAAAATTTTAAAAAAAATTATATATTCATGACAGCAATCGCCCATGTACACGTAGACTTAATACCTTTTTAGTGTACTATTGGAATGGTTTAGAGGGGTGAAAACTTAACAAATCATATATGACAGCAACTGCCTATGTACATGTAGTGTTCTATTGGAATGGTTTAGAGGGCCCGGGATGAAAACTTAATTAATAATTCTTGCGTGGGGGACACACGTGTACACAACACAAAACGTGGAGCATTTTCTATCCGTGTTATTACCGCTTGCATTTCCCACAATATATGTTTCAGATGGCGCTTTGCTTTGTGGTGGCACGTTATTAAATAACTGACATACACCAAAAACAAATTGATATGAAATAAAAATCTTTATTTTTTTTCTGAGAGCGCGAGTGGGCGGAACTCTCGAATCCTGCAATCTGATTGGTTCCGAGAGACTGAGTGGGCAAGATTTTTCTATCTTGCCCGCGGTCCTTTGCGAAAACGTTTTAATTTCAGCAACATGTGAAGGTCGATGCGAAGAAGCTTTTACTGAATTTTTCACATATTTATATTGCTCTCTTATCAAGAACTGTCCAAGTCAACAATCAGAATTATAATGTTAATCTTACACTGGCTTCAGGGTGAAATAAAATAAGTGGAAAATGTATTTCTCACACACTGCTGGGGCCTGAGGCAGGCATGTTGTGGCATGAATGGCAAGCATTTTTTTTGTTTTTGCATCATCATTTTTTGACCTTCCCACATACCCACCCTTACACCCACCCTTACATGTACAATTTTAGATTTCAGGTAACAGCAGTACATTTTCGTTTCAACACTGTAGTATGTTTAACAGAGTTATTTTGTTGTGAGAATTATGGCAATCAGCTTGACATGGCTCTCAGCAATGGGTGAGAAGTATTGATAATAAGCTGGCAACAACCTATATGTGACAGTGAAGAATTGTACAATAATTATTAATTAAGTTTTCACCCCTCTAAACCATACATGCTCTCTCCTCTCGCAGAGGCTTCTTGGGATAATAGGGAATAGGCAAGATTGGGGAGAGTGAAATATAAAGCGCGCGGGGGCTGGAGAGAGAGAAAAAGCAAGCGCGCGGGGGATGCTGGGAAGGGAGAAGGAAAGAAGCGTTCTCCCCCTCCCCCAAGGAAGCCTCTGCGGAGGAGAGAGGCCTACATGTACATGGGCGATTGCTGTCATGAATATATAAAGCAGCACGATTTTTGAGGATTAGCCTCAATACATTCAGATATTGCTGTCTGTTTTAATTATTTTGAAAAAATGTGCGGGCTATTAGGGATAATATTCCGTCGGTTATTGTTCTCCCATCTTGTTATCTTTTAGCTTGTGGATTTTCTGGATTACTGGCAACACGATTAAAAAATACTGTGTGACATATTTAAAATGCGATATATTTTACACTCGCACTTCAATGCTTTTCAAGTTATGTTGCTGCTTATAAACCCTGGGCTTATACGACTTCTAGACGGTTTATAAACGGGGGAGGGGGGTGGGGGCTTATATCTGGCAGGGCATATAGGCGGAGAAACGTTTCGAAATGACTTATGAGCTGATAAGAAACAAATTGATGCAGCTGAATATCGAGAAACGTTTTACATTTTACTTTGTGAATGAAAACAAATTTCAAGTACTGAAACGGAAAAAGAAAATATATATGGAGGACATTTATAGAAAGGAAATAGGAAAGTAGGGATGGGTTATATCCGGGGGGGGGGGGGGGGTTATAGCCGGGACATTGTTTTCTTGTGAGCGGGACTTATAAGCGAGATTTGGGGGGAGGCTTGTAAGTCTACGCTTTTTGTGTTCAGCGGTTGTAACTATAATGGCGGCCACGCGAAGTGCAAAGAAAGTATAACAGCAGCTTCTCTGAATAGTACTCACCTAAAATAGTATTTTAAGGGGTAGTCCATGGGGTAGTCCATGGACTGGGAGTCAGTGTCTTGTCCACATCCCTTTATGCATGTTGAATTCGTACTGTTACCATCGCCGAGGCGAAATTTTGGCTTTAATGTCGAATCACACGGGAACATGCCCAAGTTATGGCAGTCGAATGGCAATGGATCTCAGTTCGATTAGACACGTACCTGTTTGACATGTCGATAGTCTTCGATAGTCCCTGTTTCGTCCCCTTTCCTCTCTGTCACTCACTCGCGCAACGCTACACTCAGAGAGGTGCCAGAACTAGACTATAAACCGGGACTATAAAGTCCCTGTTAGGCTCGAACACTGATCACGGAAATCGTGACGGCTATCTCTAAAACAGGAAATGGAGGAACGGGAATTGAAGAATGGGGAACGGGAATGAATGAAGATGATACAAGTAGTTTTGTCACCCTGAAGAAGACAGTAATGCCGAAACGTCGGTAGTCATTATGACTTCTAATAGTGCCAAAAATCAATTTACTCAACATTTAATGAATGAATGAAGATGCCTTCAGGGGCACCCAACGGATCATTTCGGTGAAATATCTGTTCGAAAGGCCTATAATCGCCTCGGATATTCGGTTAGGGAAATGTCATCTCGAACTTTCGTAATATGGGAAAATTAATGCCTTTTGTTTTCGGAGAGATAAAAATTTAGTTTTGGGTACAAAAAACGGTCAGCTAGGATTTTCGGAAAGGAAAATTCACCTCATAAATTCGGGTAATAAGATTTCAATCCCTAAAATTTTCTGAAGTTTGAAAGTTCAGCTAACGTATCCGAACAGATACATTATTCTTAGCGTTTAAAAATAAGCCATTAAACTGCACAAAAAGCACAGTTATAACGTAAAAACGACGTTCTGACACCTACAGGAAAATGTTGTCGTTGGGTGTCCCTGATGCCTTGGTATGTCACTATTAATTTTGGAAGGCGGGGTACCCCACAATTTATCCCCCGGGGAGAGGGGAGGGGATTTTTGTCATGGGGTGACGTGCACACCAAATATGGGCATGGTTCGAAACATTTAAAGGGAACGTGGATCGAACAAACACGACAAACTTTGATGCCCGCTGGAGTCCAGGAACCGACGTTATGGAGGTTTGGAGATTTCATTAGCAACAGTTTTCTGGTCCCTTGTAGTTTAGGTTCTCCCAGCGGTATCTGTCATAAACCATGTGGCTGATAAGTGACTTCACTGTTAAGGCGGGATTCTACCTGAATGCCATTTTTCCGCGACTTAACATGGGTTAAATGGAAATATCTTGTTCACGTTTCAAGCAATCCAAAAACTCTATGCTCATCCCATGAATCTATGTTATGGGGTGTTTTGTAAATTTTTGGGTGATTTTGGGGTATATTTGGGAGGAAATAGTTTTTCTCAAAGGAGTTGTAAAATTTAGGAAAATGAGAAATATTGAAGATTTGATGTAGTTTTAAAATTAGAATTTGAAGTTAAAAATTAGTAGATTGACATTGACAGACAGTTGATAACCACGCAAGAGCACCCGCGTGGGTATCAACTGTCTGTTGGTGTTCCAAAAAAAAATTTATTTCTTCTATTCCTTCTTTAAACCTGTTAAAATTTCCTTGAAATTTAGGTGAAGTCCCCCCTTAAACCTGTAAGAGGAGCGGAGTCTGATTTACAAAGTGATTAGTTTCAAATGAAACTGTTGTGCTGCGTCGGCGGGAAAGTAAAACACTTAGTTGATTATCAACTCGAAGTTGATAAAGGTAAATTAACCGCCTTTGCGAATTTGGAAAAGCTGACGTTTCGAGCGTTCGCCCTTCGTTGGAGCAAAGTGGAGGATTGTGGGTTGTGTGTGTGTTTATTTTCTGGAGTATATGGAGTTACGTGATTGGAAGAAGCATGGTAACGGAGGATGCATGAACTGAAAGATGTGCTGATTTGAAAGATAAATTTTTGTTCTGAAGTTTTGCGACTTTCAGTGTTGCCTTGATGAAGGGATACAATCATGTTTTCAATAGAATGACCGGGAAGATTAAAATGTTTAGAGACCGGTTAGAGGCATCTTTGTCGTTGTTTTTAACGTCTCCCAAATGCTCGCGGAAGCGATCTCCTAGTCTTCTTCCCGTCTCTCCAATATAAAGCATTTTGCACAGAGTGCAAGTTATGCAGTAGATTACATTGCTAGAGGTGCAATCAAATCGATCGGTTTCGGGGTCGACTTGGAGTAGTTTGAAGTTAGTTCAAATTGTTTTTTACTGCATGGTTTGTGGGTGGTAGAAGTGTAAATGGAATTCTCTCTTCTTTAGATCTTTATGGCGTTTGTAGCGCTGTTTGTTGGTCGATTTGTTGTGCGCGATCTCGCCCTGTAATGACAGTGGAGTCGGTATAGCTGCGATCTTTGAAAAATTTGAACATTTCGTCTGACTTGGCTGTGAAGTCAGAGTCGTCGCTACATAAACGTCGTAGTCTAACGAATTGAGAATAAGGGATGGAGTTTTTAACATGTGGCGGGTGCTGTCTAAAAAGGTGATTGAAGATTCAGAAATTTCCCACGTGAATTTAAGGGCTGGAAAAAAATGAGTTAACAAAAGTGATGAATTGATTGAGTTCGTCTTTTCTACAAGAAGCAGCGCTAAAACAGTCGTCGATTGTAGTGGCCGAAAATTTCTGGTTTAGGTCCGGTATATTGATTGAAAAGTTGATTTTCGATGTGATCTACGAAGAGATTGGCATAGCACAACCTCGTTCCCAGGGTCTCTCTTCTTCCCGCCAAACGCGATTGAAAAGTCAATCGCGTTTGGCGGGAAGAAGAGAGACCCTGGGAACGAGGTTGGGCATAGCATAGTATTGTTCTGCAAATCTTTGACGCATGTTTAGCGCCGGGAGCGGAACTTAATAATACCTTGGCCCAATACGACTGTAAACACTGACTTGTTGCAAACTTTTTTGAGATTGGCTAGGAACGATTATTTTTTAATTTAAAAAATATATCATTCAACTTTAAACTGAAAATATATTATTTAAAATTGGTAATGATTTCAGCTGTGTATCTTTAGCAAGATTGTTTAATGTACATGTATGGTTTCTTTTGTTTTTGAATGCATGACGCGCAGAATAAGTAAAGTTGTCCTCTTCAGTTATTTTTATATTATGTTGTTCATGTTACTATTGTATTACTTTAATTTATTTATGTTAAGTTAGTACTTTAGGGGATGGCTATGTATACGTAGCGAGAATACCTAGTCTATCAACTTCATGTGGCGTTTTACTGATCAGTTGTTTCTCAATATTTTGCCAGGTCCCTGCTCAAAGGCTGGTGTATAAGTTTAACAGACTTCCCTACAAGTACGAACCTGGCGTGACGAGATCTCTGCGTCACGCAAAACAGATCAATGCAAGTATCACCAACGAGCAAGATCAAAAACCAATCACACCCAAACCTCCTCAGATAACCACTGGCTTTTCATCTCTACCTTCAGCATTCATCCCCACCAGTACCCCTGTCAGTAAAGGCAGGCCCTGGCCAGTCATGCCCATGCCTACTCGTCCTGTTTGGTGGTATCCAGGTTCTTCGCCTCTAGCTCTCAAACCACCAGTCTTTAGTACCGGAAGTGGCATCATGTTTCCACTTTTCAATCCGTTGACGTCACTTCCTCTAGGTTTTAAACCCGTGGAACGTGTGTCACCTGTTTACGAAGTATTCCCATTATCTAATAATACATCAGTTCCTGTTTCTGTAATTCAACGAACTGCATAAACACTCTCAGCTAGCTGTAGCTTGTTAGTTGTTTCATTTTTTATCTTTTTTATTAAAAGAGTAAGATTTTTGTGACCAAGCGAACGTTCTGTACATATCTTCGTCTCATAACCAAACATGTACATAATAATGTCAATAAACCTAAGTTTCGTTTAATAAAAATGTTAATTATTGTCTCCTAAATCTCTCCCTGTCTTAACCCCCATCTCCTAAGAGCAATCAAATCTAATTTTCTCCTTACATTTGCACGAGCTCGTACGGCAAAAATACTGTCTTGATGTACAGTGTTATATTAATTTACATTCCCTGAAATAGAAATATAGTGGATTCCTGTTAACAATAAATACAAGTTTACACAGAAAGCACCAGTTTACTCAGATAGCTCGAACCAGGGGGGGCAGGCAGCGCCCTTTGATTTTGCCGCTTTTACGCTATACATGATCGCACAAGTAAAGAAATCTGTCAATCATTCGAGAAACGTACCTCTACGGGAGTTTGCTGTGGAATTTTCATCCATGGTGTCCCACAATGACCAAAGCTCAGTTAAACAGCGACCGAATCGTAAACCAGTACTTAGTCTCGCTCGGCCAAATTTCTTAAATGTGCAATCATGTATACTAGGTCCCAGGCCTCGCTGCTAGCCCCCCCCCCCCCCCCCCCCCGGCTCGAACGTTTCATTGGGCTATTTGTATGATACACTAAAAATTTTAACTTGAACAACGTGGTATACACGTGGCGATGTCTACTACACCTTTTTTTGTAAGAATGTATATTTTTCATGCCCAGGCTGAATATTCTTATTTTTCTATCGATTTTAGGCTGAAAATATTCTTATATACATTCTTAGATTACAAAGTGATCCATGCAGAGTAGACTCAGAGTATATATAGTATTTCAGTAAAATAACAAACAATACGACCTGAGCTGTACACGTTTTATTAACTCGTTTTGATTTTAGAAAAAGGGAAGAAGTATACATGGTAAATATTTACCACACTTTTAAATTAAACATCATGTGATTTTATTGTATTTTATTCACGGTCTATGACATGCAAAAAATTCTTAACTAAATCTCAGCCTTCGCCAAGGTCAGCCTCAATATTCTGATAAAAAGAATCTTACAAAAAAGAGTGTATGCTACAACATTGTTCACGGAAATTCCTTTTTAGATAGCATTTCAGAGTTGGAATGATTTCTAGGGTAATTGTAGTAGAGTAATTGTTTTAACCTTCTTTATGTAATAAGTGTTCCAATGATTTTTGATTAGGATTGTAGATAAGTTGAAACTGTGATATTCAGGATTTTGATAACATCTTCAGTTGATTCAGTGTTAAACGGCTTAATTTCACTTAGTACTTTAAATTGTGTGTATGATCTATCACTTTATAATTATATAATCTTTATTGCTAATTACATCATATATGTTGCAAAAAAGCTATATTCTCGACATCCAACATAAACTAAACTGCTAGATTTGTAAAATGTAGAGAATAATTCTTCTCAGTTATCCTGACTGACTGACTGACTGACTGACTGACTGACTGACTGACTGACTGACTGGCTGGCTGGCTGGCTGGCTGGCTGGCTGACTGACTGGCTGGCTGACTGACTGACTGACTGACTGACTGACTGACTGGCTGACTGACTGGCTGGCTGGCTGGCTGCTGGCTGGCTGGCTGGCTGGCTGGCTGGCTGGCTGGCTGGCTGGCTGGCTGGCTGGCTGGCTGGCTGCTGGCTGGCTGGCTGGCTGGCTGGCTGGCTGGCTGGCTGGCTGGCTGGCTGGCTGGCTGGCTGGCTGGCTGGCTGGCTGGCTGGCTGGCTGGCTGGCTGGCTGGCTGGCTGGCTGGCTGGCTGGCTGGCTGGCTGGCTGGCTGGCTGGCTGGCTGCTGGCTGGCTGGCTGGGCTGGCTGGCTGGCTGGCTGGCTGGCTGCGGCTGGCTGGCTGGCTGGCTGGCTGGCTGGCTGGCTGGCTGGCTGGCTGGCTGGCTGGCTGGCTGCTGGCTGGCTGGCTGGCTGGCTGGCTGGCTGGCTGGCTGGCTGGCTGGCTGGCTGGCTGGCTGGCTGGCTGGCTGGCTGGCTGGCTGGCTGGCTGGCTGGCTGCTGGCTGGCTGGCTGCTGGCTGGCTGGCTGGCTGGCTGGCTGGCTGGCTGCTGGCTGGCTGGCTGGCTGGCTGGCTGGCTGGCTGGCTGGCTGCTGGCTGGCTGGCTGGGCTGGCTGGCTGGCTGGCTGCTGGCTGGCTGGCTGGCTGGGCTGGCTGGCTGGCTGGCTGGCTGGCTGGCTGGCTGGCTGGCTGGCTGGCTGGCTGCTGCTGGCTGGCTGGCTGGCTGGCTGGCTGGCTGGCTGGCTGGCTGGCTGGCTGCTGGCTGGCTGGCTGGCTGGCTGGCTGGCTGGCTGGCTGCTGGCTGGCTGGCTGGCTGGCTGGCTGGCTGGCTGGCTGCTGGCTGGCTGTGGCTGGCTGGCTGGCTGGCTGGCTGCTGGCTGGCTGGCTGGCTGGCTGGCTGGCTGGCTGGTTGACTGGCTAGCTGGCTGGATGACTGACTGACTGACTGACTGACTGACTGACTGACTGACTGACTGACTGACTGGCTGACTAGCTGGCTGGCTGGCTGACTGGCTGGCTGACTGGCTGGCTGACTGGCTGACTGGCTGGCTGGCTGACTGGCTGACTGGCTGGCTGGCTGACTGACTAGCTGACTGACTGGCTGGCTGACGGACTGACTGGCTGGCTGGCTGGCTGGCTGGCTGGCTAGCTGGCTGGCTGGCTGGCTGGATGACTGACTGACTGACTGACTGACTGACTGACTGACTGGCTGGCTGGCTGACTGGCTTGCTGGTTGGTTGGCCATGTGGTTAGCCATATGGTTGGCGTGGGTTCGTGAAGGATGGTGTTAGAAGGTTGATGTAGTAAAAACCTTTATTTGACTTTGAATTATAAAAGTGGAACTCTAGAAAATCTATAGAGCACACTAAATTCACGTGAAATCTAGCCTTTTGATCACATTTTTCATATTGTATTACAGGTTCCTGGCCAAGATTTGTGTACAAGTTGAGCAAAACGTGTCTACAAATACGAACCTGGCACTGGGAGACCTCAACAAGCCAAGTCAGTACCTCCTCAGAAAACCACTGACTCCTCTTTTTTAGATTCATTTAGTCCCACAACAACTCCCCTCGAGAAACTGTCTTACTGCCCACTTTGCTTGTGCCCAAGCTACCCGCTTCCCACACCAGAGTCAACTCCTTCTGCAACCTCGATCCCTGTTTCTGTTATTCAGCTGACTGAATAGGGAATCTCTATTTTGAAGAAATAACTTTGTTTGTATTCTAAGTGATCATATTTTACCATCATGAACTGAGATTGTAAACTGTTTATCGACTTTTTTTAATTGGAATGATTTATAAATTAAAATTGTTGACAACCACTTACAAGCCTTTTACAAGTGTATTATTGCTTGATTACAAAACATAGGCTATTGCATATTCCTTATAAAATTATTCATATTATTAACAACAAACAAAACAATTACAGAACCAAAAAATAAAGACAACACACCACAGACAATGCAATAGGCCAATTTCCGAGGATTAGGGGAATAAAACAAAAGAAATTATTTATTCATCCCTCGACCTCGATGTGATTTATTTTATTTTATTCCCCTAAGCCTCGGAGTCAAGTTAGAATTTTAATATATCGGAATTGGCCTATTACACTTACAAACTAACCTAATAAAGAAAAACGTAAAACTGGTGTCAGATATACAAAAACGGTTACCCTTTCACTCCAAGAGTGCTACGATCAAAACTGAGGAAAAAATCTTGAATTGCATTTTGCAAAATTAAATTTTCAAAAACAACAGCACCACTTGAACACTGAGTACTGCTCAATAGCTTTTATTTGAAAAAAAACTCACACACTAGGGTTTCATCCACAGAACTGCCTTGTACAGCATAAATAAACTGAGGAAAAAATCTTGAAGTTCGTTTTGCAAAAATTGTCAAAAACAAATAGTACCACATGAAAGTACTGCTCGTTAGCTTTCATTTAAATGGTCACACACTAGATTTTCATCCACAGACTCAAAAGGTAGAACCGAATCAGTTATTGACTCAAGATTTGACAGTCTGGTAGTAAAAGGGTTAAAGCAACGCGATCAAGAAAATTCCCCGGGGGGTACTCCCTATAATGGACTATACGGGGAGGCTCCGCCCGAAAGGGGTCCTATTTTAGGGTCGAGGTATTTGAAAGGGTAGGGATTTCACGAGTTGAAGTATATGAAAGGGTAGGGATTTCACGAGTAAATGATATTATTGTTTGGTTAACATCTCTACTGGTAATGCTTGATGATTTCTGGTGCTATATATTGTTCATTAAGTTCATTACAAGGGTATAGAACTGAGGGATGCAGTGCTTCTACTGTAGGTATGTGAAAGGGGTACCATTTTCATAATTTCTATGGAAGGTATATGAAAGGGGTACCTCTTCTGTGAAAAATGGTATATTGAAAGGGTAAGGGTTGGACTTCTGGGCGGAGCCTCCCCGTATAAAACTTTTTTGAGTACCCCCCCCCCCCCCCCCCCGGGGGAAAATTCCCTTTTAGACCTTTTATTTCCTGATATTTAGTAGTATAAATATAGTTTCCTTGCACTACACCCATGAACCTGAAGGCAGGAGAACCTTTATAGTCACGGGACCAAATTATGGAACAGGTGATTCTCTGAAACAGTAACTCTTTTAGCTGCAGTAACTTATACTTCTGAACACATTGAATATGTGCATCATAATTAATGATGCACAGGAGGCGGCGGCGTGGCCGAGTGGTTTAGGGCGCTGGATTTGAAATCTGGAGGTCCCTGGTTCAAATCCTCCACCCTGCCACTAGCTGGATTTGCTCTCGGTACTCCCGAGTTCAACTCCTCGGCCACGCTTTGTAAATAACCAACTGGACAGCCTCCCACCAGTTGGGATTCTTAACAACTTTATGTTCTATTTACAATATTTGTTTGTTCATTTACAGTGTCCGCAATTAGTACAGCAGTGCTAAATCCTCTGACACTTAAATAAAAAGTTGTTTATTTGTTTGTTTTTAATGTTTTATTCAGAAATTATGTGGTCGACTCAGAGTCAGAAGTCGTCAGAAGGAGAGAAATACAGAGGAACTATCTATTATCTTATTTAATTTACTGGTAGATAAACCAATAAATTAAAAAAAATAAAAACATATTACGTGCTCTATTTTTATACAGTTTTTGCAATCTTTTTTTTTTTGTCGGTTTTCTATATACAGTAGTTAGAACTTGCTAATGAAGAAGAATGTTACTTGTATTTGAAGAGTTGTAATTGAATTGACTCGATCACGGTGTTTACCAATTTTCCTTCTCCTGGTTTTGAACTGTGTTATGACAATTTAAAGAGACTGACTGACATACTTTAATAAGTTATTTATTTCTGACATGTAATTAAACTATAATTTGATACACAAATTTTAATTTGTCAACAACGTGTTTGTGTGCTGCATGGCATGAAGTAGGAGTGAGCAAATTCCCATTTTTTTTTTAAGAAAAGGTGTTTTATTGATTTTGACTCTTCTTTGTGCTTTCAAATTTTTCTGAAAGCCAGTTATCCAACATAAGGTACGAAATAAGGGCGGAAAACGTGACAACTTTAAAGTCACCTGTCAATCAAACAATTCAAGTTGTCAGGTAAAATACTCTTGGCTACAACAATGCAAAATATATATTTTTGCTTGGTTAAATCATTAATAAAAAGCAGACATATGACGTCACAGCTCCGGGGAATCACCAGTCAATCCAAAAAATGTCATTCTTGAAAAAAAAAATGATCTTCTCAAAAACTATAATTATATAGTTTTACCTATTTCCTGTTCTTCGTTTTATGGTAAAAGGTATTGGTAACTGGGCACCTTAAAAATCCCCCCACCTCCTTCCCCAAAGGGTTTAATAAGCAAACTCCCGTGTCATGAGACTGCAAAACAGTCGTTTTTTCTCTAAATCGCTGGTCGCAAGGCGCGAAGCGCCGAAAGCGTGGATCCTCGCGTGCGAAGCGCGCGAGCCTCATACGCGTGTGAGGCGAGAATATAGCGTCTCTCCCCAGTTCCACTCTCCGTTTTCACACTCGCTCCAGACCTTTCGTTCAAAGACCGCGCGCATTTGTTTGACAGACCAACGCAAAAAATACGACTGTTTTGCAGTCTACCTGTGTCAACAACCATACCCAAAATAACGAAGTGCCGAGTGCAGTGACAAACGGACGGCGTCAAACGGTAGGGCGGTGACAAACGATAGGGAAAAATCCCTTCGTATCATAGTCAATCTCTCAGAGCATAAAAAATCTGCTAATCTTGCACATTCTCTCAGGATATAATTAACCCCCTACATGTATCTTTTTCTCCTCACGTATAAATGATTCAAACAGTTCAATTGCTGAAGGCATCCGTACTTTTTGAAGCTTATTTTGGTGTTTATCGATAACTATTCTCCAGCAATAAGAAACACACCGCTTATAAAAGAGCAAAAAAGCGTTTTTAGTCATGCGTGTCTCCGCGTGACACGTGCATGCTTACAATTCCTTAAAGTGTCACGCCTTATAAATCCTGAAATCTGTCCTTGTAGCCTTGTGAACATTACCTTCTTCAAGAGCCAGCATCGACAGCACGTGCACGGAGTCACTCCGAAGGTTTTCAACACGATAGGAACTCTAGCATTCGAACTGACTCACAACAGAAACTGCTCAACCAACAACACTGAAAACTGAGTTAAACTAATTTTCAGGATCATAGTAAATAAGCCAGTTATGCCTGCCATAACTTCTCTTCCAGCTACCACTAGTGCGACTCAAGGTAATATATTATAAATATTTCATCGTATATTTAAACTTGCTATACATTTTATAAATTGCATATATATCGCATATGCGGCCCCATGGGCGCATGAACACAGAAAACGAATCGAACCGAGCTAGTGTCACATGGTGGCCCATCTTGAAAAGTTAGCCAAATTCTTTCGCGTTCGTCGTTCGTTATCCATCTCAATCTTTGCCAATCTTAACCATCCTTGTTCCTTTCTGGTTTATTATTGCCTCTTTGGTGTTTTTCCGCCTTGGTAAACTATTATTTTGAGGTTTCCTTCGCTCTGAAGGTAATTTTGTTCATCGCAAAAAAATGACTTAAAATATCCTGCCATAGTGCTTAAATTGTGTTACCCAGCAAGCAGTGGTTTCTACTACGCTTCCCGCCAAATTGTGCGCACAGTGGAGCACAGTGAACTCTTCGTCTGATTTGTAAATATTGCAAATATCACGCTCTGTAGTTTTAAAACATACCGAGTCGAAGCTCCCATAAGCCGGATGCCCTCGGGAAGTGTCCGCAACTGGAGCTGTCCGCTTACGGGAATGTGTAAATATACAAAATTTGTATGAGCTAGAGTTCAAACGGTGTTTTGTCAAGACGGCCTTATTTTCATGATTAGAACTGTCTACTTACGAGAGTGTCCGCTCAGAGAGCTTCGACTGTATATGCCTGATAACTGATTTAAAGAACGACTCTTGTCGGCTATCAGTAAAGGTACTTGACTGTGTTGTGCATTAATGCTGACTGATTCTGTTAAATAGAGTTTTCCATATGCATGCATAAAGACATGACCCAACTAGTTAATGACGATATAATGAACCGCCCGGCGATTACGAGGATGGAAAAGAATTCCAATATGAAACTAAACAAACGCAAAGGTGAAGTTCACATGTTTATTTGCTGACACACGTTTTCCGCATTTCGAGTAGAGCTTCCGCTGCTACCTTTAGTCATCCTGTGTTACTTGAGTCTTCCTATAAATGGCCGGTTTCATTTTTACTGATTTATGGATAAGATTCACCCATGAAACCGCCGAGTCAAGGGAATTCGTGATTTGTTCATAACTAATCCATTTCCATCCTCGCCATCGTTAGTCACCAGACCCTTCCTCGTGAGCTCTTTTTAACGAGTGAATGCTTAGCATGAACGAAGTTATAGCGTATAGCGGACAAATTTCACTCGCTCCCTCGATCCCTCGCTCGATCCCTCGGTCGATGGCCACAAGTTGTAAACAATAATGTATGCGTAGTGCGGTAATTTATGCATTATCAGTAAACAAAATGGCGTCTGGCGCGGATCTCTTCTATTTTTCAACACGGTATTTTCACTCCTACAATTACAATTAGACACCTTTTTGGAGTTCGAAATTGAAAGAAATAACCCTAAATAATACTCGACCGCCCAAAGAGGAGACATTTAGAATATTAAAAGTGAGTCACGTTTGAAGTTCTTCGATCGATCAAGCTCTGATGAAGACTCAAGCTGTCGAAACTTTAAAAACCAAGCTGCGGACTTCAAGACTTAGGAAAACACTTAAGTATGTTAATGTTGTATCTTCTTTATACCAAGTGTATGAATAAAATCTAATTTATCTGAATCATTCTATATTTTCTTTTGTACCACTATGGAGTTCTATGATATTTTCTTTTGCTTGCGTCTGAACTATAAAAACCCTTCAATGCTTTTTTTCCAGCGTATATATTTAAAGCGAACTGATATTAGTACCTGTGTTTCTCATACTTGTGGGGAAAAAAAAAAAAAAAAAAAAAAAAAAAACGTGCCTCCACCGGGATTCGATCTCGCGACCTTCGATACGCAAGATTCCTTTTTTGACTCACGGGGGACACCCACGGGAGCGACAGAGGCCCTGTACTTTTGCTCCGCTGAACGAATGAACGCCTATCGCGGGCTCAAATGAGATTCACCGAGGACACCGAGTTGCTGTTGTTTTGAGCTGGAAGTGGCTTGATTTACTCACCAAAGGACTGGTTTCAGTGGCTATGTTCATCTTTTCTATTCATGGATCTATTTAGACGCTCGACAGTGTTTTTTTGGCTCACCCCATATTTCCTTGACGCTGGCGAATGGACTCGCATCGTTTGTTGAGTTATTTCTTTTATTAAGTCTTACCTCAGCTAGTCAGCGCGATGGACGATGTTATCATATGCATGTATGTTATTTTAGTTGCATGAATGGTTGAAATAATTGTAAAATATTATTATCGGAACGACTGTGTGAGGAAGCGTTGCGTGACGGGGGACAAAAAACTAAGATTTACCTGTCATTTTCATATGTTTTTTTAATAGGAGAGCAAACCCATTTTTGATAATTTAACTGTAGCTAATTTTAGTCCAAGAATTGCAACTTCATAGATAACTGAAGTATTTTTCTTTCCAAGAGTTTCGTGTATGACAGAACTGAAGACGAATGAATGTTTACATATACAATTAATTTTATATTGTGCGTGCGAAGCACAGACTACACAAACAAGATCAGAATGTTTTGAAATGATTGAAATATTTTATTTCACGAACAGCAACATGCTTTAAAATAAAACTCAAACCAGTTCGAACAAATTGGCCGAATATTTAAACGACGTCTAAAAAGTTAGTTAATGAGGTCTAAATCAACTTATAAGCAGGTCAGTCTAAGTTGCTAAATGTTTTTTTAGTCTGTGTTTATATACACCTTCTAAACAGGGTTAACGTTTACTGTACGGTTATGAGCTTAAATATATACATTTAGGTTGGCCAGTCAGTTTAAAATCGTATTAGGCCATGGCTTTGTTAAACCCTGTGTAAACCTTGTTTTTAAAAATATTCGGCCCATAAAGTTGGCGATTATCGCCCGGGGATTATCGAATATCCGATGAGTACGATTAAAGACTTTTCGTTTGAGTTTCCCTCCCGACCAACACTGATTTGGACGTGAATACGAAATACACCGGCTTGCGTGAATGCCGCGCGGAATCTTATTGTTCTGTTTCGAGAAATAAATCGTTTCCTCGAAATCCCTATTCGAGTCAGACTCAAAACTCGAAACTCGATTCTCAAAAACATCGAGGACGAGACTGTCAACTTACATTTACCCGGTACTACATTTACCCGGTACTACTGCATATTTCTATGTTAATTAATTTCTTTACTTTTCCATTCACGAGTTGGCACATAGTGCCTTTGATTTACAAGGGAATGCCATTGCGTTTTCAAATTTGTCCGTATTTTGTACATAACCCATTTCCATCCTCGCCATCGTTAGTCATCCTCACTAAGAATGGATTCCTTTCTTTTGATTTGTCGTCTACAAGATTAATCAATGAAGTCAACAAAGGAAATCCCATGCAGCCATTCTTGAAACGTGAGCTTAACGTTCACTATTCTAGCCTGTGTAGCTGGCGGTCTTGTTGGCGCGCGAAGGCAAAATTCGTAAGCGGCGAAGGCAAAATTCGTAAGCGGCGAAGGAAAAATTCGTAAGCGGCGAAGGCAAAATTCGTAAGCGGCGAAAGCAAAATTCGTAAGCGGCGAAGGCAAAATTCGTAAGCGGCGAAGGCAAAATTCGTAAGCGGCGAAGGCAAAATTTGTAAGCGGCGAAGCCGATGTCGCGAGCGGCGAAGCCGCGAGAGTCTGGGGCGGGAGGGTCTGGTTCAGAGATTCAAGATTCAGAGATTCAAGATTCAAGATACGCTATCCGTGACATAGCTCCTTTAAGCTTAGTCTTTCTAAGGATGTACAAACACAATCACTGGGCTTAACCTGAAAACGTGTTGAAGTATATTTTGTGAATTTTAAAAGCTTTGGGTGTTTCTATGAAATAGTTTAAGAAGTGTGTTCTTACGTGTGATTTAAGATTATTTAAAGTTTGTTGTAACGACAAACAAAGCCACCGTCACTCACTTGTAATTCACTCACGTTCTTAGTTGTTTTTAGCAAAACCTTAAGCCCAGCCGAAATGTCCTTTGGTACTATACCGACGCATTGCGTTGGTCGCCTCTTGGTCGCCAACGTAATTTCAAATCTGGTCTAGTTTAATAACTTTTCCTTCATTTGTCGGTTTATTTGTAAGTTTATTTCGAATACCTAAAAGAATTGCCCAAAGAGTTTCCGCAGCTCGGTCATGTTATCAGTGATACGTAGTTGTTCTAGTTAACTGGTGTGATTATAAGTAATTTTAGTGTGATCGCTTGATGAGCAAGCTTTCTTTCTGCTCACTTCGGGAGCTGTCCACCGCGTCTTCTAATGTCCTCATTTTATATAAAGAGGTCCTATACAATTCTGATTCTCTAAACAAGTCTTGCATATCTTAGGCTATGTTCACACTTGGTGCCCGAGGACGATTCTCGCTGGGCACTAATGCGAACACGCCAGAATTCGGGCACAGGTACAGTGTCCGAGTACAAGGTACCTAGTATATAGACCTATATAGTGTCTGAACACAGCAACATTTTGTTCCAGTGCTCGGGCACCAAGTGTGAACATGGTTTTATTCATGGGTGAACGTTATCAATATGAACGAATAGTGGCGCGTTAAATGAGCTCTACGCACTTCAGTTAGATTAGTAAAATAATGTACAGGCAGCAATCGGGTTGTAGCTTATGCTTAGAGCAGAGTCTTTGATTCCGTTGGTCTCGTTCCAACATGTAGTCGGGTATGACTATAGAATTATGTGCACGATGAACTGCAGCAGTGTGTAGTAATCAGGGGCGGATCCAGGAATTTTTGATAGGGGGGTCCCAGGGTTTTACCGAAAATGTGAAGTAGATTGAAGGAGAATTTTTGGAAGTAGATGGCAGTAGTTATTGCTAAAAGACGCGGAGGGTGGTGTTTGGCGGCCTCCCCCAGAAAAAAATTGAGATTTAATTCAGGCTCTGAAAAGTGCATCCTGGAGATGGTTTTCTATGGATAATGAGAAAGCAGAAAACCCTCAGGTCTGATAGGGGGTCCGGACCCCAGACTCTCCCCCTGGATCCGCCACTGGTAATAGTACTCTGTTGTTAGACTTATATGTGATGTGAATCCCAGTGTTGTGGTCAGATAATTTATTCTTTGACCCTGACCCACTTTTACAGATATTTATCATATCGAATAAAACTGACAATGTCATGAACCACTTGTATCTTTATTTAAAAACACGGTATCGCATTCATTACAATGGTCTTCCAGTGAGCCGTGATATCTAACTAATACTATAATAGTGAAATAAAATCCTTCTACATTACAATTAATTTAGCACTACACTACAAATTAAATTTACTAATTACATCAGTTTTTAAAGTCCAGCTTAGAACAACGTAAATATTATCAGAAACTTGTTTTACTTTACAAATGCCTTATATATTTATAATTAGGGACAATGGTCAACAATACCTTCAAGAGGATAAAAGCTGACAGGCTCCGGCTCTAAAAGTCAGCCAGGAGTCTTTCAAAAGTGGCAGCTTAATTTTTTTTTACCGTAAAATCAAAATCTTATTAGGATATCTTTAAAATATTTTCAGTATGAAAAAAGTATACAAGTAAATGATAAAATTTGTTTCTGAACTTCGTATTTCAAAACACTAAAGGACAATGCTTCTTTCCCTTAGTCTATCGAGCAAGAAGCGAAATAAAACAAGAGGAAAACATTTGCCGCGCGAAAAATGTAATTTGTGATAATCTGAATTAGCATAAATTATTATTTTGCCGGCAAGGAACAGAGATCTGGGGGTGAGTGTAGCGCGCGAAGGTTCACGGTTCGCTGACCAACGCCCATGTCTCGTAGCCTGTGGAGCCAAAATTTGGTGGCGCAGCCATGTTTTTGCCCCTCGCTTTATTTCGCTTCTCGCTCTCGACGGACTATAAAGGGAAAGTGGGACTGCTCGTAGTCTATATTTCTCTGATCAGAACTGAAGGAAAAGAACAAAGAAATACTCCAAAAATAACATGATTAAAAAATACAGAAAGTTCTTCTAACAGATCACTGGTCTGATTTTCATTTGAGCTTTTTTAATGGATTTCTGGTCATCTTTCCACAATGCCCAGTACACACCATTCATGCTGTTCAGATCAGAGTCAACACAGTCCCTGTACCACCAGCCACCTTTAAACCTATCAGCACAGTTACCGGTGGAGTTTATGTCGTTGTCCTGATCTTTGGTTGTAAAGGGAGATCCACGATGATAGCTGAGAGAATCACCAGCAGTTCCTGAAAAAAAATAAAACGAGAATTTCACCTCAGATGTTACAAAATAGTTGCGGCAATTTTTTTGGTGTGCGTAAGGGGTGGGGTTGGGAGGGAGTGCTGGGGCACAGCCGCTATAGTTGTAAAATTGCTTCAAAGAAGTGATGACAAAATAATATACATAAATGTGCTATTATTTTTTTAAATACATCGTGTGAGTAGTTTTCCTGCCTTATATCATAAAGGGCAAAATTACTCAAGACAAAATATAGTTTATAGTAAACTGCTGTAAGTAACTTGATTTACCTGAGTAAATTCCACTGATGCTGAGCTGGTACTTAGTCCTCTCGCACGTCACTGCAAACATGTCGTACTCGGCGTAAGCAGTGTTGCTTGTAGTGTTTTCCAGATCTACTCGAAGCCTATTCTTTGTTTTCGTCAGGCGGTTTTATCTTGTCTAGTCCCAGCCAAAACTCGCCATTTAAGTCCCCAAAGCCATTCTTGTACTCGGTCCAGCCGCGGTTGAAATCAACAGTGCCGTCCAGTTTCTTCTGGAACACTGTCCACCCCCCACCGGCTGTTGTTTGGTCACAGAACACATCGAAAGCACCTGAACCATCAGGGTCGATTGTATAAACACCGCTGATTGTTTGACCAAATTTGTACTGCTCAGCGCAGTTCTTCTTGGCTGTTGAGCGAGAAAGACGAGTTTTATAATCGAAAATTAAACCAAATCTGAGGGTACTTGTGCCCGAAGAACTACCACTAGGTATTACATGAAAATATCCTTTTTTCAGTATTTGCTGATCAATACATAGATGTTATTGAACTAGCGTGAGGTCCCTATTTGGGAAACATTGGTCGAGTTCGTTTTTTGTCGGCGAGGTCCATAAACTTGCAAAAAAGAGACCAAGATATATATATCTTATTAAGGTGGTCTTATGCCCTAAAATGTCAAGCTTGCGATACAAAAGTCATTTCTCTGAAACATTAGCATTTGAAACCACTGAACACTTGCAAAACATATTCTGAATTGAATTTGCTGTATTTTTGCCTTGATTTATGTAAAATTTAAGGAATCTGTACAGTAGTAAACAATTTTTACATAGCAACGCCTATAGCAACGATTGTTTACAGTGAGAAAAACGGTCACCGAAAAGAGCCATTTCAATATATTTAAATTAAATTTCGTAGCAGAGCACTGATTTAGGACGTATATAATTTGAAATTTTTAATAATTTCCTGAAACGATTTTTTAATTTCGATGTTGTGCACGGTTATCGTTTAATACGCAGATAATGCAGCAAGCCTTACCGCCCCCGCCCCCGCCCATAACTCCCCCCCCCCCCCCTTTGCTTGTTGATTAAACGCCAATCTACACTCTAATAAACTTTAAGTGCATTTTTCTCAAATGGGACCAATCTACGTTAGCTCAACATTTCTACTTGGAACGGTATTTGAAGGAATTTTCTGAAACTTGGGGTATTTAGATATCAATAGTGTCTTTATGCAATGAACCTAAAAAATTGAAGCATTTGACGTCAGGTCACTGTTAATTGATGTTTCCATGGTAACGACACATGCAAAAATATGTAAATTAAGAAACAGTTGTAATTTTGTGGTAGTTTGGTATAGAAAAGTTGGGGTTTTTTGGGTTCAAAACCTAAAGCTATCTGTTTAGTCCACTTTGATACCAATATCATGTGAATGGGACCTCTAATTATTGAGATATCATGTTTATAAAAACACCACTTTTTCACAGTTGGGGGCCCAGAACCGTTGGTTACTATGGAGACCGAATGTCTATTTGTCAAGAGTATCAGTTTGAGATGAACTCTCCAATGGTGCTTTAAATTAGTTGGGTAGAACAAAAACTTAAAATTTTCAAATTTAGGGTATAAGACCACCTTAACCAAGCGCGAGGGACGTACTGGGAGAATATCGGCCCAGCGAGGTCCCTACCCAAGACCCGGGGCCAAGACCGAAGGCCGATATTCTCCCAGTACGGTCCCGAGCAAGCTTGGTTAATAAGAAATTTATTACACGACTTTATGCTTAAAAATAGCTGTGGAAATGAAACCATAACAATGTAAGAAACTTTACCGCGGTCCGATACTTAGAAAATATTGGACCGACAATAAAGCGTTCTGATTGGCTGATTTTACTTATCGACCATCTCAACTGCCTTAGTCGTGTAATAATCCCCAATACGAACCGAACAAGCTAGTTCAATAAAGTTTTCATTATAATGGCTTTTTTAAAACTTTACTGATAAATTAATGCAACCATTCTCTGCTAACGCGCGCGCGCCAAAGTTAAGCATATTCTTGCATTTTTCAGGTCACTTTGCGAACAGTTTAACCAAAATTGTCCTTCTGACGTAAGGAAAAATGTTTCTACTTAATAGAAAACAGTTTTCTTTTGTTCAATGTTTCATAAAAGGAATTCGGTGAAATGAGTTCATCAGCGGCTCATCTTAGCGGTCCGTTTCATCGAGGACCAGTTTGCCATATAATAAAACATAATTGTTCAGAATAGCTCAAGAATGAATACTGGTTATTTGGATGCGTAAAAAAAGGTTTCAGATGGGTCCTTGAATTACATGCACCAAAAAAGAAGAAATTAATTACCCAGAAATTGACGATTCGAAGCTCTAAATAGTATGAACTGGTAAATATAATTTAACCCTTAACATGCTCACTGGGCATATATGTCCACTTTGTAGTCTTACACATCAAAGCCATTGTGACGTCATCAATTAACACGTGACAAGATTAGTTTGACACGCATCTGATACAGAAAGGATGGATCTTTGTAACCGTGCATCAATTTTGGAAATCTAACAAATTCTTCCAGAGTTATGCTGGAAAAACCTGTTTAATTTTTGTTGAAAAATCAGTGGCAAATTTGGCTCTCACACCCAACATACTTCGAGGTTCATTTTTCAGCCCCCTTAATTAAAAGGTCCTTTCCAGCTGATAGGAAGTGTATCAAGCGCCGAAGATAGCAAGAAAAGAAAGGGGGAGTAAAAGGAAAGGAAAAGAGAGAAGGAAAAAATCAGAAGAAAAAACCTTTTTGGGGGTCTTTTTTTGACTATGCACTGTGGCCAACGATAAAACTGAACGTTTTTGCCCCAAAACCTTTTTAAAATCTTCCCCCAGTACTCCAAATGGCACTTTTAGCAAAGGTTAGCCAAATTTCTGGTTACAGCACCAAGAAAACGGGTTCCGTGACCGGTGGGGCTAAAGTAGAGGTCACAGGTCACAGGTCAGGTTACAGATCACAGGTCAGAGGTTACAGGTCACATGTCACAGGTTACAGATCACATGTCACAGGTCAAGTCACAGGTCACAGGTCACAGGTCAGAATAAAAATTGAAAAATAAATTGAAAAATTAAAAATAAATCAAATAAATAGATAAATAAACAAATAAAAATCCCGAAAACAGACAAATTACGAAAACAATTCCCTTTTTTCTGTAAAATTCCTTTTTATTTGTATACACACCCTACCCCGAAGGGATGTAATCACATGATCAGTTCTCGACAGGGGGGGCAGAAAACTGCTGAAATTTTCGTATATGAATCATCCAACAAAATATGACGTCACATCCGGTAAAAATTGCCCCGAAGAGTCGTTTTCGCGAACTACCGAAATCAAGTCTTGAATAGACATGATTTCTTCGTTTTTTTTAACCTATGGTTTGGTTGAATTTTATACTATGGATATAAAGAAGTTGCAGAGATATTGCTTCGACTATTTCAGCAAAGATTTCGGCAAAAGAGAGAGGTTTAGTATTGTTTTGAAGGCAAATAACACGACGCGAAGTGCCGTGTCATGGCGGATATTTCCCGTTCTCAAAACAAGTGGCGTTCCATCTTTTGGCTCTAATAGTTCCTGGTTCTGTGATAACATCGATTTCTATAGCCCACTCGATTTACAGCAACATGGATAAAACATTGGTGGTCATAGTATGTAGTGTATACTCCGGGAAGGTAATTAGCACTCGCCGTAAAGTGTTGGAGGTCGACGTTGTTGCTCTTGACCCGTGTGTGTTTAATTGAAGACACAAGCGAAATCTTATACTGAAGGTTGGTATTTTCTTTTTCTACATCTCCTTGTTGAAGATTGTTGTTTCCAGTAAGACACAATACATGTATGCCCATGTATATTCCGGATTTGGGGTCATCAGTTGCTTTTGTTCCGTGAATTAAGTAAGTAAGTAAGTAAGTAATTTATTTAACCACATGTCACGGATGAGTTCGAGACTCGTTTAAACGTGAACGTGAACGTGCAATTAATTTTAATTATCATGATCCTTAAGGCCGTGGCAAACGAGGAAACATTGTTGCGGAAACATTGTTGCGGACGCAAATGTTTCCCCGTTTGCCGGCGCAGGAAACATTTGTTGCGGACGCAAATTTTGCGTCCGAGACGCAAAAAATGTTTCTGAATTCTTTCAGAAACATTTTGCGTCCGCAACAAATGTGTCCCCGTTTGCTCGCGAAGGAAACAATGTTGACTAGATTCCAAGGCTTCTTTTGCATTGCGCGCGCATAATATCGCGTGTTCGCAGCATTTGTTTCCCGTAAAATGTTTCTTCGTTTGCGCAGCAAGGAAGCAAAACATTGTTTTGCTGCCCGATCGTGCAAACGGGGAAACATTTGCGTCCGCAACAATGTTTCCGCAACAATGTTTCCTCGTTTGCCACGAGGAAACATTGTTGCGGAAACAATGTTGCGGACGCAAATGTTTCGGCGAGCAAACGGGGAAACATTTGTTGCGGACGCAAAATGTTTTTGAAGGAATTCAGAAACATTTTTTGCGTCTCGGACGCAAAATTTGCGTCCGCAACGTGTGCGGGCAAACGGGGAAACATTTGCGTCCGTAACATTGTTTCCGCAACAATGTTTCCTCGTTTGCCACGGCCTTTTAAGCCCATTGAATTATCCGAATTATTATTCGAATCATGTTCTTAGCATCATGACCATTTACTTACAATTCTACTGTACAAAATAGATCCTTAAGTTTAAACAGTTTTGAATTATCAAACCCTTGATAGGGTCGAAATACAAACTGCAAATTGACTGCCGAGTCTGCATGTTTTCAGATAATTAATTTGCAGGCTTTTAAAAGAACTAGGCATACAAATATGTAGGTATAAATAAATGCCCAGAGTACATTTTAGAAGGGTTTATGAAATCTTCCATGGGTTTCAAAAGTGTGTGGTGTATCCACGGGTTTTTTTTTTCAACTTTTGATATTGGCCAGTTAGCAAAAATCTACACTGCAGCTGGAAAGAGCTGAGTGACCTCAGGCCATTTTACTAATTTCAAGGTTTGCTAAACTGGACAATATCAAAAGTTGAAAAAACCGTGGAAGGGTCTATTGGCATGCGATCATAGTCTTTGGCGTATACTGACATGTAATCAAGGCAGTAGTTGGAGTAATCTTACATTACAGACTTGGCTTCTTGGAGCAGGGGACTCTATATATAAACCTGCTTGCAGGGTACTTTGGTGTGGCATGTACTGTACATGGAATGCACCTGCTGGTAAAATAATTTTATTGCTAATTATATTACTACTGCAAAATCCTATTCAAGCAACTATCCAATTATTTCCCAAATTGGACAGCGCAAGTTTCTGTACACAATATAATCAACACGTAAATTATACGACTACATACTGTCCAATTTGGGAAATAATTGGATTCAAAAAATTCCTCGGACTGCCAAATTGGACTCGGCATATTTACGGCCTCATCCAATTAAGCAGTCCTCAGAATTTTAATCATCCAATTATTTCCCAAATTGGACAGTACATGTATAGTCCTGTTACATGTACAAACCTGTTTCTGTCTAAATTATATGTGAGTAATGTGACATACATGTACATGTATTTTCAATTTTGAACTTATCCAGTATTAGTGTCACGCAATCACCTTTCCAAATTCATTGGTCTTTAAAAAAATGCCAACATTAAAATGCTAATATTATTTTGTTCTGAATAAAAAGTAAAGGAACAAAACTGTTCTGTCTTAAAATAAAAATAACCAACTTGAAGGTGATAGAATATTATAAGCCTTCATACTTCTCGAAATAATAACTGGAGTTATATGATATAAAAATTATTAATGACCAGTTTGTACCAAAGTGAACATTTTGTGGCCCTAAATGTGGAAATATGTTAATTGTTACCATTACAGGTCTGACTAGCCAGTGCAAGCTAAGCAGGCTCTCTTGTTTTATTAATTTTTTTGTAGGTCAATCCTCCATATGTGCATGTTACTAGCACTATGCTAAATACTGCTGTTGTAAATACCAGAATGTCAATTTAAGGAGTATGAATGAGACCGGTGTGAAGTCAGCTCATTCTGATTGGTTTGACTGCTTACACAGCTCTAACCTGAGTATCAAGCCTAATTCCTTAGAGTGCGGGATGGGGGTTCGGAGAGGAGGGAGATGGAGAGAAGATCACTGAGGTTTTGGAACTTCAGAATTTATGTTATTGAATAGCCTGTGTAGCAGGCATAGAAAGGGGAGGGAGGTGGAGTTCGGGCGCGAAGCGCGATTGGCGGGGAGGAGGCTTCGCGCTCTCTCCTCGCACTTCGTGCTCGAACTCCCCTCCTCCCTCCCCTTTCTACGCCTGCCACGCAGGCTAGTTATTGAAAGGCACTTTGATCTTTGCAGTGTCATTTTTAAAGTTTGATCATTGAGTTATACATGTAATACATAAATATAGTTAACTACTTTTTTATATATTTGTTGTCTGTATTGCAGACTGTTTTTAATAACATCAATATTTTACAGGCTTTTAAAATTTAAATTGTGATTTAGCTAGTTCAATAATATTCTACTTTTGTCGAGTCAATGTAAATCAAGTTTTAATTACTCTAAATGGTGATACTAAATCAATTGTGCCCCTAGACTTTTTGGAGGTTTGCAGGTTATACAGGAGCATCTAATTAATTTAGCTAGCTTAACTAGGCTAGTTTAAACCCTGGTTAACTAAACATCAATACAGACAATAAAACACACTATACAATAAGGTAATTGCGCTGTGGTCATTGTTATAAATAATATATTATCAATAGAGTCAGTAGACTTTTCCTCATAAGCTGTCTTGTCAACTGATGTCCAGGGGGTTGGGGAGAGGATACTCCCATCATATATGGCCTATACGGGGATGTGTCACTAAATAGGGTATGAGTTTTCGACCTAGATTCATAAACAGGGCTATGGGTTTTTGACTCAATGCTATCATAGACAGGGTACATTGGTGCCCTTCAGTCACAAGGAATTATTTTCCCCGACAATTTCTGCAGGCCTGGCTGCCATCCAACCTTGTGTCCGACAAAATGATATCAATGTTGAAAAACAGATCACTTTCGGGAATCAAATGCTCAAATAAATACCTTCTTCCGTAAATACATGTCATCAACAGGGTAGGGTAAGTGGAAATTTTTTGTCATAAACAGGGTCAGGGTTTGACAGCCTGGGCGGCACACCCCCACTCAAACTTTGGTTGAGAACCCGCCCCCACCCCGGGTCAAGATGAAAAATAGCCCTTTTTTACTATCAGCAAATATGTATCAAGACTATCTTTTTTCAAATTGTTTTCTCATTTTTTTCTTGGGCTGTTAAGTCTTGTACATATCTCGTCTAATCAGTTAGGGGTTACAGGAAACATACATTTTCTGAAAAGAAAACAAAAGAAAATGACAACTTTTACCTATACACAATCCTTACAAATTCCTCAAATTGCTTGCCCTTCTTGGCTCTAAAATCCCCTTTCCCCTCCCACTGTTATTTTATAAGAATATAGGGGATAATAATGATTACAGTGGAAGACACTCGTTAATACGGACACCCGCTTATTACGGACAGTTTTGTTTGTCCCGACGACACATATTTTCTCTTATATCAGCCCAGTTATACGAACACCCGGATAATACGGCCACTTTTTCCTGTCTCTTTGGTGTCCGTATTAACCGGGTTCCACTGTACTATTATGTCATGTCTCTCACAGTGCAGTTGGGGGATGCACTGGCTAAAAACACCTGCTAGGCAGCGGACAACCAGTCCCAATGAGCCTTATAAGCCTAGTAGCATGATAGAAATATCTGCAAGATGTGGGCAGAGGCCAGGACTGCTGTTTTCTGGATCCTGTCGCTGCGGCATTTGTATGCATTGTTGATGCCCAGATGTTGGAGGGATTTATTGAGTATACTATTACTGTATCTCATGCATCCCAGCTGGGCTCCAACAATGATATGGGAATGATAGAAGTCTTTTTCTGCCACAGTCGAGAGAGTTCCAAGATCTAGACGCCCAGGTCTTAATATAGCAGTCAACTATTATTGAGGGTAATTATTATAATAATAAACTTTATTTTTGTGTCAAGGGAAAATCTAGCCCCCTAGCCTGCAGTATTTAGTCATTTTGCCATAATTACATATTATTTACCCCATAAAGGGTTTGATAAATTTTTGGATCTACTTTGTACAGTAGAAATAAGTACATGGTCATGATGCTAAGACATGATTCGAATAATAATTCGGATTCAATGGTTGCTTCTTTGATCATGATAATTAAAATTAATTCACGGAACAAAAGCGACTGATGACCCCAAATCCGGAATATACATGGGCATACATGTATTGTGTCTTACTGGAAACAACAATCTTCAACAAGGAGATGTAGAAAAAGAAAATACCAACCTTCAGTATAAGATTTCGCTTGTGTCTTCAATTAAACACACACGGGTCAAGAGCAACAACATCGACCTCCAACACTTTACGGCGAGTGCTAATTACCTTCCCGGAGTATACACTACATACTATGACCACCAATGTTTTATCCATGTTGCTGTAAATCGAGTGGGCTATAGAAATCGATGTTATCACAGAACCAGGAACTATTAGAGCCAAAAGATGGAACGCCACTTGTTTTGAGAACGGGAAATATCCGCCATGACACGGCACTGCGCGTTGTGTTATTTGCCTTCAAAACAATACTAAACCTTTCTCTCTTGCCGAAACCTTTGCTGAAAAAGTCGAAGCAATATCTCTGCAACTTCTTTATATCCATAGTATAAAATTCAACCAAACCATAGGTTCAAAAAAACGAAGAAATCATGTCGATTCGAAACTTGATTTCGGTAGTCGCGAAAACGACTCTTCGAGGCAATTTTTACCGGATGTGACGTCATATTTTGTTGGATGATTCAGATACAAAAAAAGTTCCAGGCGTCGCGGAGTGTTCTCCCCCGCCCCTGGTTCTCGAGCACATGGTAGCTAAGATGGCTGAGTATGTTACCGTTTGTTTTTGTCAAGTATATTATTCTTTTATTGCCGCCATACTGTACTCCCAAAAGCTGACGGTTAAAGAAACGGTACAGTGTACATTTGTGACTATTCGCCAATTTATTTGATCTTAATTTTGTTGCGTTAAAACCTGAAAGAAAGATTTGAAAGAAGATAGGTCACAGGTTTAATACAGGTCACAGGTCACAGGTCAATTCAATGTGACCTGTGACCTGACCTGTGACCTGTACTTTAGCCCCGCCGTTACGCGACCCAAAAATGCGTTTTTCAGTGCGAATTCTAGTACCTTAAAGGTTAACATCCTCCCCTAGCTCCTCTCCCAATCCAGTTCTATGCAAGAAAGAAATCCACTTACGGCCGGTTCCGTAGCAAAACGGTCTTAAAATTTCACCGCAAATAGATTTTCAGTGGAGAAATTAAAATTCTCAACACACTTTAAAATTGTCCTTACCTTTAACCAACGTTTTGTCCTCTTTGATGATGATTTTGATGTCATCTTTTACTTCAGCAATTTGTTTCTTTATCTCGTGAAGGGTAGTTTCAATCCTCTCGATGGCTGCAGAACTCACCGGGGTGTCATTATCGTTATTCGGCACTGGCTTAGCTAAAGTTTGACTCGTCAAAAACAACGCCAGGAACAGCAAACTGCAACGAAAACCCGAGGAAACGTTAACACTAGTCATTGTGCGAATTTCAGTGTGCTCAAATAAAGTAGTTATTAAATCACGAACGAGCAATCAGTTCAGCGACTCATTTTATACAACACCAGAGCCATTATTTTTTTTCCAATTCAGCTGTATATATATTTTGGTACCAGCAACGTGGCGCGGACAGTTTCAAAATGATAATAGCCTAACTGTTTTATGGCCTCCATTGATCTGAAGGACGCTTACTATCACTCCTCTTCATCCCTGTCTTCATTGCATTTTTACACCAGAAGTTCCCTAAGTTTGAACATGTTTGAATGATGGGAAATTGTATCATTTTGCTTTCTTTCCAAATGACTTAGCATTCTGTCCACGGAAGGAAGCCAGCCTACGCTGCTTTGAGACAGTTTGGGCATTTAAACTCACCATATTATTATTATATTATTCGGATGATTGGACCTTCACTATATAGTCTCCTACGCAGCCGTTATTTGTGTCGTCACGCAACGAAGAAGAAGCATTGCGTGACGACACAAATAACGGCTGCGTAGGAGACTATATATATATCCCGGCCTGAACAATCGATGAAATCGATGATCGATGAAAATCGATAACACTCGATGATAATCGATGCCAATTAATTGATTGATATTGATAATCGATGACCAATCGATTTGTGATTATCGATTGTTATCGATTATCAATCGATTAATTGGCATCGATTATCATCGATTGTTATCGATTTTCATTGACTGTTATCGATTATGATCGATTTTATCTGCACCCATGTATCCGAGTGCAAAACGCCGGAAAACGTAACGGCGTGATCTAACCCCGCTGCTTTCTGCATATTTTATCAAACATGGTCAACATGGTAAAGAAGCTTACAAATTAAACCCCTGAGCAATTTGTACCGTGGCTCATATAGGACATCAATATATTTATTTTAAATTTACATTTGCAATGCGTATTTTTGCTGCAAAAATACGAATTGTGTAAATTTAAAATGTACAACTCGGATTCTTACTGCAATAATCCGAGTTGTAAATTCACAACTCGGATATTTACAACAAAAATCCGAGAGTTGTGTAATTTTAAAATTTACAACTCGGATTTTTACTGCAGAAATCCGAGTTGTATAAAATATCGTCGAATTCACAACTCGGATTTTTGTAGTAAAAATCCGAGTTGTACATTTCGAAGTTACACAACTCGGATTATTGCAGTAAGAATCCGAGTTGTACATTTTAAATTTACACAATTCGTATTTTTGCAGCAAAAATACGCATTGCAAATGTAAATTAAAAATAAATATATTGATGTCCTATATGAGCCACGGTAAATTCGGTATCTGTCCTTCAGTCCTCTAAAGTATACTGACTGCAGTGTATACGCGTTAGATTTTATGCTAGACTGCAAAACAGTCTCTCTTTTCTCGAGATACTGTACGACGCACGAAGTGAGAGGCGCGAAGCGCCGACACGCGAGCCTCCACTCGTAATTTTCACGCTCGATCCAGATCCTTTTCGGGCCACGTTCAGCCGACTCTTTCGCAAAAATACGGACTGTTTTGCAGACTAATTTTATGCAAACACGATTATCGTAACTACTTGATTACCAAACTCATGAACTGCATGCACAGGTCACCAAAGCGTCTTATAAGAGTTTGTATGGAGCTGAAATTCGATTGAAAATAATTTTCACTTTTCTTTCGAAAAGTTGTAAATAATGTGAAATAAAGTTTAAAAACATCACCTGTTGTCTTTTCCTGTGTTTTTTATCGCTTCTGGAAGCTGCTTTGGGCGAATTTGAGCATTTCGCAACCGTTTTTCGAGGTCCGGTTCGAAATCAGCAGATTCGACCGTAGGTCGAAATTCGCCCAAAGCAGCTTCCAGAAGCGATAAAAACACAGGAAAAGACAACAGGTGATGTTTTTAAACTTTATTTCACATTATTTACAACTTTTCGAAAGAAAAGTGAAAATTATTTTCGATCGAATTTCAGCTCCATACAAACTCTTATAAGACGCTTTGGTGACCTGTGCTGCATGCAGCCAAAGTCATGAAAACATCAGTCAACCGTGAAAAAAGTACATTTCTCAGATTTCTGAAGTTTGAAAGTTCAGCTAACGTATTAGGCTCGATTCCCGCCGCTCTCTCGAGTCGGGTCTTCGTTCCTCCCCGAGAAGAAGCGGCTGGTAATCGAGCCTACTAACGTATCCGAACAGATATATATCTTAGCGTTTAAAAATAGCTTTTTATAGCTTTTTGGCATAAATTCCCTTCTACAAAGATACTAAATATGATTTTCATCTTCAATGATTTTTCAGCCCTTTCGCATCTCTTAGCCGGCGGGGCCTAGGCCTAGGCCCCGCCGGCTAAGAGATGCGAAGATGCGAAAAAGATGCGAAAGGGCTGTGGGGACGAGAATGTTCCATCTTCTCTTTGATGTTCAAAACTTCAAATCGAGGCTACGGAACTCGAAACTCGGGCCGGAAATACGTGTGCGTTCGCAGGCTACCAATCAACGGACCGTGAAAAAAGATACAACTGTTGTCGGCAGCGATGCGTGACGAGTGGAAAAGAAATTGGCATGAGGAATGTTGTTCATCCGTTCATGTGATGACTCAGAATTGATTGTGAAAAGTAGCTGTTATTGCTGTGAAGGCTGCCAACTTAAAGACTGACTCAGAATTGAAAGGTAAGTACGCAAAGTTATCGTTCGTGAATCGTGACCTATATAATTTTTGTGTGTATAAAAGAATGGCGAAATAAGCTTATTACCGTCTGAAACCCAACCCCGGCCAATTTCCTGCCTGATTGTATGCGAGGTAGCGGTCTTTTAGCGTTTTCAGGTCGACGGAACTCGGTAGAAACTGAAATGTTCTTCACGGTATTTCGGTTACTGGTCGTTTCTATATATTGTTTCACTGTTTTAAAGGTGATAATGTCGATAATGCGTCAGTCAATCCACCGTAAGAAAAAATATGGCGACTATACCCACAATTCTTAGCGCAAATAAAGTAAAGTAAAGTAAATATTTTAAATATTTTAAGTAAATTGTACATAGAGTTTAGCTAGAGTTTATAGTTAACTACACCTCCTAGTATAGCGTAAGCTGTTTTTTTAGGAGTACTTCATTAAAGCATTAAAGCATTAAACGCACGAAAACCCTAAAAACGCTCATAAAAACGCACAGAAAAGTTCTAAAAACTTCAAACGTAGCATACACAATGTTGTTAGTACAGGGACGAATTTTGCAAAAATATGGCTTTCAGATGTGCCCATTGACTGTGTTAGGTTCGCAAGGTACATTATTGTGGTAAAATGTACCGCCACCATCTTTTTTCCTACAGTGGATTCCAGCAGTGCCCATCCCCCCCCCCCCCCCCCCCCAGGCAAACCCCTGGGCATTTGACATTTTTGAAAAAATTTGGTCAAATTCCCCACGGTGGGGACAAGCAAGCCGTTCAAATTACCCACGGTCAGGCCAAAAAAGAAGGCAAATGCCCCACCCCCGGGCTCATCAGTTTTCAAGTCTAAAATCAATGCAAAGATTCAAGACACAAATAAATACAAATATTTGTGTTTTATAGCCAGTGAGCAGACATAAAACGGGCAAAAACACCTTTAAAAAAATATTCACAAGCTTTTCTAGCCCTTGCTGGATAACGAACTCTTTGTTCTTGTCAATAAAGTCAGCAAACGATTCCATGTTTGAGTTGTCCGAAACTGCGAGGTCGAAGCCACGTGGTTGTTAAATTCCCCGGGGTGGGCTAATGCCCGCCCCCCGGGCCGAGATAAAATCACTAATGCCCTACCCCGGATTGCAGCATGTGCAAATGGCCCGGTAACCTGCATGGAAGGCGTAGAAAGGGGAGGGAGGGAGTTCGGCGAGCGCGAAGCGGGAGGGAGTACGGGAACGCCTGCAACCACGGTATTGTTTTTGCCATTCCGCCCCTAATTGGTTTTGACAGTTTTCACGCCACTTGATTAAATATGCAAGATATCTTTGAAATCATTCTTGTCTTTCGCTATGACAGAAATACTTCTTAACATAATAAACATATATGTAATTAGAAAGATGGGGTTGGAAGTAGCCAAGTAAAGTTTTATAATTTCAACGTGAAAGCGGAAGTTTCCAATTAAATAATAAGACGTCGGTCACGTCCGAAATTCAACAGACATTCCGACTTCCGTCATGCATTGAATACAGTGTATTGCAAGTCTTCGCTTTCCGTGAATGAACACTTCAGAAGAAAAGTGGAATGATTTTCTCATAATATTTTCTCCGAAGAACTAATTGGCAAAAGGTTGTCTTTGACTGCGAGACATTCTCACGAGAGTCTTGACCAGCGTGGCGAACCCGAATAACTTTCTTTCCCAGCATGATGTTATGTATGTGTTTTGCTTTACAGCTGTACTTTAGTTGTGGAAGATCGTGTGTCGTGACCCTTTCCTCTGCTCCACTTTTAATTCAAGGTTAAAGCCGTTTTCTTCCAATAGAGAAAGAAAGTGATTCCCGTACAAGTAGCTCAAAGCGATTGTCTCGATTTATCCGTCTGGTTGGCAGTTGTATGTAAATTGATAAAAACCTGGAATCACTTAAATTACATATAACTGACCAATCAGAACAACCGATTAACTAACCGATTGACATTTCATTCATTCTGGCCAATCACGATTTTTGCGTCCAGAATGTGGACGTAAAAAACGAAAAAAACAATACCATGGTTGCAGGCATTCCCGTAATCCCTCCCCCGATCACGCCTCGTGCTTCACTCTCTAACTCCCTGGGGGAGATGGGCACTGTTGGAATTGACTGACACATAATGCTGTGTGCGATGGGACTATAAACGGTCAGTATAAAATGCAGACTGCAGACTGGGTATAAAATGCAGACTAGGTATAAAATGCAGACTGCAGATTGCAGACTGGGTATAAAATGCAGACTGAGTCAATTTGTGTTATTCGCGATTTATTTTCAATTTTTAACTTATCAGAGTCATGCAATCGGCTTCTGAGTTGAAAACTGTCACTTTGTCTTTAAATATGGGATATATTTTTCAATGTTTAACTTGTACGTTTTGTATTAAATACGTTTCACAGCTTACCATAATAAGTTCAAAAGTCTATAAAAATAACGACAACAAGATGGATGGTCAACAAACTCCCGGCGTATCACATCGAACAAAATCGAACAAAATTTTAATTGAACTTAATCGAACTCAATCAAACTAAATAGAACGATTAAATTCGATTTTGTTCGGTAATCGAACGAAATCGAACACATACTTTTTTGTGAGTTCAATTTCCGAACCAAATCAAACGAAATTGAATGTCATCGTTCAATTTTGTTCGATTTTTTTATATTTATTTATTTTATGGTCATCCCGTGTCTCATTAGCACACTGTGACAGGCAACTCAGTCTTGTAAATGACCCAAAGGGCAGATGGAGCCTGAATTTATTATGTATTTATAATCAAGAGCTTGAAAACCGAACGTTTGATTTGTTTGATTCGCAATTTTTTTTTGTGCGAGTTCGATTTCGTTCGATGACCGAACTAATCGAACGTTCGATTTTGTTCGATTCACAATTTTTTTTGTGAGTTCGATTTTGTTCGATGACCGAACTAAATCGAACTCAATCGTTCGATTGAGTTCGATTAAGTTCGATTTCCGAACGTTCCATGTGATACGCCGGGACAAACTGAAAGGCACTTTGGGTAGCCCTTCACAACAATGTCACGCAAGCGCTTTTTCAAGTTTGTCTGCCGCGAAAAGTTTCCTTCTTGGCCCATTCTTTAAAAAAGTCATCAACATTGAAAGGCTATACAGTATTCGTTTTCTTTGGCTCGATTTGTTTGCTTTCTTTTCCTTTCCTTTATGCTCAGTTTTCCACAGAGGGGACTGGCTAGCTGGTGTGTTAATTTACAACAACATTCAATTTGTTTTGATTTGATCACAGGTTTGACCTATTTTCACAATACGTTTTTGTCACTATAAACTCAAGGCGATGATTACTCAAGACCTGTACTAACCAGGCACAGAGGTCTATTTCTGAATGTACCAGATTAAATATTTCGCGACTGATATAAACTGAACACCGGGCATGGGCCAAGAGAAAAACATTTCGTGGAAGATGAACGTGTGACTCTGAGGTAAAAAATTGAAAATAAATCGCGAATAACACAAATTGACAGTTTTGGTATCAGTCTGCATTTTATACCCAGTCTGCATTTTATACCTAGTCTGCATTTTATACCCAGTCTGCAATCTGCAGTCTGCATTTTATACTGACCGGACTATAAATGTCTGATAGCAAAAGTAATGCACCTACCAATGTTAAGCCCCAGGGTGGGGGGGCGGGCAACCCCAGGACATTTTTAGGCATGCCATTGTCAATTTCCCCACCCCTGGGCATCACTTGAGCATCAAATTCCCACCCTAAGGGTATCCTTTTTTGTAAAAAAACTAAGACATATTACAGAAGCTAATTAATGTGTTCGAGAAAACATCTACCTTGCAATTTGGCCTCTCACAGGACCCCAGGGGGGTACTCAAAAAAGTTTTATACGGGAGGCTCCGCCCAGAGGTCCAACCCCTTACCCTTTCATATACAGAAAAGGTACTCCTTTCATATACCTTCCATAGAAAATGGTACCCCTTTTCTGGGCAACAAGAAAAACTTACCAAGTTGCCCGACAGGGCATGTAAAACATGTACACAAATGTCACAAACAGTAGAATTATAATAATACAGAAATGAATGTTGCTGTTATTAGTAATCAGTTCGGTAATCGAACAAATATAATCAAACTCACAAGAAAAACTAGTCAATCGAACACAATCAATGTTTGTAATTTATTCCGTTAAACGGAAAGGTTGATTATTCCTGCGAATCTGAACAAAATCCAACTGGATTCGATTCGATTGGTTTGATAATCAAACTCACAAACTTAAATGTTAGATTATGTTTAATTGTGTACCAGTGAAAAGCCGAGGAATGGCGAAGCGTTAGACCAGGGTTTCCTTCTAAATGAAACAAATTCTTCGCTATGCGCCCGGGGCTGATAGTTCAAAAATCACAAAATCAATATATTTCGAGAATTTCTGCCTGAAATAAAACTTTTACAGAGAACAACGTCCCCTTTATGCAGGATGTGGACAAAACACTGACCCCCAGTCCATGGACTACCCAAATGGACTACCTAAAATGGACTACCCCTTAAAATACTATTTTAGGTGAGTAATATTCAGAGAAGCTGCTGTTATACTTTCTTTGCACTAACCTGGCTCAGTTCAACCTTGGGGTGAGGACAAAACATGGACCCCCCTTTTGGACCGGGTCCATGGACCCCCTAATTTTCCTTCTTTTTTTTTTGGAAAAAATTAAAAAAAAATTATATATTCATGACAGCAATCGCCCATGTACACGTAGGCTTAATACCTTTTTAGTGTACTATTGGAATGGTTTAGAGGGTTGAAAACTTAACAAATCATATATGACAGCAACTGCCTATGTACATGTAGTGTACTATTGGAATGGTTTTAGAGGGCCCGGGATGAAAACTTAATTAATAATTCTTGCGTGGGGGAACATACGTGTACATGTACACAACACAAAACGTGGAGCATTTTCTATCCGTGTTATTACCGCTTGCATTTCCCACAATATATGTTTCAGATGGCGCTTTGCTTTGTGGTGGCACGTTATTAAATAACACATACATCAAAAACAAATTGATATGAATAAAAATCTTTATTTTTTTTCGAGAGCGCGAGTGGGCGGAACTCTCGAATCCTGCAATCTGATTGGTTCCGAGAGACTGAGTGGGCAAGATTTTTCTATCTTGCCCGCGGTCCTTTGCGAAAACGTTTTAATTTCAGCAACATGTGAAGGTCGATGCGAAGAAGCTTTTACTGAATTTTTCACATATTTATATTGCTCTCTTATCAAGAACTGTCCAAGTCAACAATCAGAATTATAATGTTAATCTTACACTGGCTTCAGGGTGAAACAAAATAAGTGGAAAATGTATTTCTCACACACTGCTGGGGCCTGAGGCAGGCATGTTGTGGCATGAATGGCGAGCATTTTTTTTGTTTTTGCATCATCATTTTTTGACCTTCCCACATACCCACCCTTACACCTAACAGCAGTACATTTTCGTTTCAACACTGTAGTATGTTTAACAGAGTTATTTTGTTGTGAGAATTATGGCAATCAGCTTGACATGGCTCTCAGCAGTGGGTGAGAAGTATTGATAATAAGCTGGCAACAACCTATATGTGACAGTGAAGAATTGTACAATAATTATTAATTAAGTTTTCACCCCTCTAAACCATACATGCTCTCTCCTCTCACAGAGGCTTCTTGGGATAATAGGGAAGATTGGGGAGAGTGGAATATAAAGCGCGGGGGGGCTGGAGAGAGAGAAAAAGCAAGCGCGCGGGGGATGCTGGGAAGGGAGAAGGAAAGAAGCGTTCTCCCCCTCCCCCAAGGAAGCCTCTGTGGAGGAGAGAGGCCTACATGTACATGGGCGATTGCTGTCATGAATATATAAAGCAGCACGATTTTTGAGGATTAGCCTCAATACATTCAGATATTGCTGTCTGTTTTAATTATTTTGAAAAAATGTGCGGGCTATTAGGGATAATATTCCTTCGGTTATTGTTCTCCCATCTTGTTATCTTTTAGCTTGTGGATTTTCTGGATTACTGGCAACACGATTAAAAAATACTGTGTGACATATTTAAAATGCGATATATTTTACACTCGCACTTCAATGCTTTTCAAGTTATGTTGCTGCTTATAAACCCTGGGCTTATACGACTTCTAGACGGTTTATAAACGGGGGAGGGGGGTGGGGGCTTATATCTGGCAGGGCATATAGGCGGAGAAACGTTTCGAAATGACTTATGAGCTGATAAGAAACAAATTGATGCAGCTGAATATCGAGAAACGTTTTACATTTTACTTTGTGAATGAAAACAAATTTCAAGTACTGAAACGGAAAAAGAAAATATATATGGAGGACATTTATAGAAAGGAAATAGGAAAGTAGGGATGGGTTATATCCGGGGGGGGGGGGGGGGTTATAGCCGGGACATTGTTTTCTTGTGAGTGGGACTTATAAGCGAGATTGGGCAGCGGTTGTAACTATAATGGCGGCCACGCGACGAAGATAAACAAGGTTGAACGGAACCAGGTTAGTGCAAAGAAAGTATAACAGCAGCTTCTCTGAATAGTTCTCACCTAAAATAGTATTTTAAGGGTAGTCCATTTGGGTAGTCCATGGGGTAGTCCATGGACTGGGAGTCAGTGTTTTGTCCACATCCCTTTATGCATGTTCAATTCGTACTGTTACCATCGCCGAGGCGAAATTTTGGCTTTAATGTCGAATCACACGGGAACATGCCCAAGTTATGGCAGTCGAATGGCAATGGATCTCAGTTCGATTAGACACGTACCTGTTTGACATGTCGCTGAATCGTAGGTCTTCGATAGTCCCTGTTTCGTCCACTTCCCTCTCTGTCACTCACTCGCGCAACGCTACACTCAGAGAGGTGCCAGAACTGGACTATAAAGTCCCTGTTAGGCTCGAACATCACGGAAATCGTGACGGCTATCTCTAAAACAGGAAATGGAGGAACGGGAATTGAAGAATGGGGAACGGGAATGAATGAAGATGATACAAGTAGTTTTGTCACCCTGAAGAAGACAGTAATGCCGAAACGTCGGTAGTCATTATGACTTCTAATAGTGCCAAAAATCAATTTACTCAACATTTAATGAATGAAGATGCCTTCAGGGGCACCCAACGGATCATTTCGGTGAAATATCTGTTCGAAAGGCCTATAATCGCCTCGGATATTCGGCTAGGGAAATGTCATCTCGAACTTTCGTAATATGGGAAAATTAATGCCTTTTGTTTTCGGAGAGATAAAAATGTAGTTTTGGGTACAAAAAACGGTCAGCTAGGATTTTCGGAAAGGAAAATTCACCTCATAAATTCGGGTAATAAGATTTCAATCCCTAAATTTTCTGAAGTTTGAAAGTTCAGCTAACGTATCCGAACAGATACATTTTTCTTAGCGTTTAAAAATAAGCCATTAAACTGCACAAAAAGCACAGTTATAACGTAAAAACGACGTTCTGACACCTACAGGAAAATGTTGTCGTTGGGTGCCCCTGATGCCTTGGTATGTCACTATTAATTTTGGAAGGCGGGGTACCCCACAATTTATCCCCCGGGGAGAGGGAGGGGATTTTTGTCATGGGGTGACGTGCACACCAAATATGGGCATGGTTCGAAACATTTAAAGGGAACGTGGATCGAACAAACACGACAAACTTTGATGCCCGCTGGAGTCCAGGAACCGACGTTATGGAGGTTTGGAGATTTCATTAGCAACAGTTTTCTGGTCCCTTGTAGTTTAGGTTCTCCCAGCGGTATCTGTCATAAACCATGTGGCTGATAAGTGACTTCACTGTTAAGGCGGGACTTAACCTAAATGCCATTTTTCCGCGACTTAACATGGGTTAAATGGAAATGTCTTGTTCACGTTTCAAGCAATCCAAAAACTCTATGCTCATCCCATGAATCTATGTTATGGAGTGTTTTGTAAATTTTTGAGTGATTTTTGGGTATATTTGGGAGGAAATAGTTTTTCTCAAAGGAGTTGTAAAATTTAGGAAAATGAGAAAAATTGAAGATTTGATGTAGTTTTAAAATTAGAATTTGAAGTTAAAAATTAGTAGATTGACATTGACAGACAGTTGATAACCACGCAAGAGCACCCGCGTGGGTATCAACTGTCTGTTGGTGTTCCAAAAAAAAATTTATTTCTTCTATTCCTTCTTTAAACCTCTTAAAATTTCCTTGAAATTTAGGTGAAGTCCCCCTTAAACCTGTAAGAGGAGCGGAGTCGACATATTCTGATTTACAAAGTGATTAGTTTCAAATGAAACTGTTGTGCTGCGTCGGCGGAAAGTAAAACACTTAGTTGATTATCAACTCGAAGTTGATAAAGGTAAATTAACCGCCTTTGCGAATTTGGAAAAGCTGACGTTTCGAGCGTTCGCCCTTCGTTGGAGCAAAGTGGAGGATTGTGGGTTGTGTGTGTGTGTTTATTTTCTGGAGTATATGGAGTTACGTGATTGGAGGAAGCATGGTAACGGAGGATGCATGAACTGAAAGATGTGCTGATTTGAAAGATAAATTTTTGTTCTGAAGTTTTGCGACTTTCAGTGTTGCCTTGATGAAGGGATACAATCATGTTTTCAATAGAATGACCGGGAAGATTAAAATGTTTAGAGACCGGTTTAGAGGCATCTTTGTCGTTGTTTTTAACGTCTCCCAAATGCTCGCGGAAGCGATCTCCTAGTCTTCTTCCCGTCTCTCCAATATAAAGCATTTTGCACAGAGTGCAAGTTATGCAGTAGATTACATTGCTAGAGGTGCAATCAAATCGATCGGTTTCGGGGTCGACTTTGAGTAGTTTGAAGTTAGTTCAAATTGTTTTTACAGCATGGTTTTGTGGGTGGTAGAAGTGTAAATGGAATTCTCTCTTCTTTAGATCTTTATGACGTTTGTAGCGCTGTTTGTTGGTCGATTTGGTATAGCTGCGATCTTTGAAAAATTTGAACATTTCGTCTGACTTGGCTGTGAAGTCAGAGTCGTCGCTACATAAACGTCGTAGTCTAACGAATTGAGAATAAGGGATGGAGTTTTTAACATGTGGCGGGTGCTGTCTAAAAAGGTGATTGAAGATTCAGAAATTTCCCATGTGAATTTAAGGGCTGGAAAAAAATGAGTTAACAAAAGTGATGAATTGATTGAGTTCGTCTTTACTACAAGAAGCAGCGCCAAAACAGTCGTCGATTGTAGCGGCCGAAAATTTCTGGTTTAGGTCCGGTATATTGATTGAAAAGTTGATTTTCGATGTGATCTACGAAGAGATTGGTATAGCACAACCTCGTTCCCAGGGTCTCTCTTCTTCCCGCCAAACTCGATTGAAAAGTAAATCGCTTTTCAATCGCGTTTGGCGGGAAGAAGAGAGACCCTGGGAACGAGGTTGGGCATAGCATAGTATTGTTCTGCAAATCTTTGACGCATGTTTAGCGCCGGGAGCGGAACTTAATAATACCCTTCGCCCAATACGACTGTAAACACTGACTCGTTGCAAACTTTTTGAGATTGGCTAGGAACGATTTTTTTAAATTTAAAAAAATATATCATTCAGCTTTAAAAAATATATTATTTAAAATTGTTAATGTTTTCAGCTGTGTATCTTTAGAAAGATTATTTAATGTACATGTATGGTTTTCTTTTGTTTTTGAATGCATGACGTAGAATAAGTAAAGTTGCCCTCTTCAGTTATATTTATATTATGTTGTTCATGTTACTTTAGGTAATGGCTATGTATACGTAGCGAGAATACCTAGTCTATCAACTTCATGTGACGTTTTACTGATCAGTTGTTTCTCAATCTTTTGCCAGGTCCCTGCTCAAAGGCTGGTGTATAAGTTTAACAGACTTCCCTACAAGTACGAACCTGGCGTGACGAGATCTCTGCGTCACGCCAGACAGATAAATGCAAGTATCACCAACGAGCAAGATCAAAACCAGTCACACCTACCTCCTCAGATAACCACTGACTTTTCATCTCTACCTTCAGCATTCATCCCCACCAGTACCCCTGTCAGTAAAGGCAGGCCCTGGCCAGTCATGGCCATGCCTACTCGTCCTGTTTGGTGGTATCCAGGTTCTTCGCTTCTAGCTCTCAAACCACCAGTCTTCTATAATGCGGTGAATTTGGTCATTTGACGTTGTTGTTTTTGCAATATGTAAAACGCAAATGCAGAGCCATTGTACTGCTAATTAAGCCTATTGTTTTGTGACGTTCTCGTACAATGGCTCACCATTTGCGTTTTACATATTGGTACATTTCTTTGCCGTCCGGTCTGCAAAACAACAACGTCAAATGACCAATGTCACCCTATAATTATTATTATGAGAGAACAACTGTGCACTGACGTCTATAGCGTGTAACTCAAAAAGTTCAAAAAAGTTCAAATGAAATTTACACCGATGAAAAAGCGAAGGTTGCTCTATGCATACGCCGAAAATTACCGTTTTGTTTGGTTTAGATCGCAGGCAATTAACGTCTGTCTTTTCGCGCCCACACTAAAAGAGCAACGCGTTTCGAAGCAGCTCGACTTATTTTAAATAAAATCGTTGTTGATTTTACATATTGAACCCATTCTTTATTGCTTACGGCTTTACCAACATGTTGACATGTTCATTGTACAAAAACTAAGCGGAAATCATGTACCGTTCTCTTGTAGCAATCCCTTTTCTGTATCAGCTATTGAACTTCATTTGCCGACATGTTTTGAACTCGAGCGCGCTCGGCCCAGTCTCGCTCCGCATCAAACTCGCACAAGAGCGCAGTGGTCGTTTCACTACCCATCCATTCCAGCGCCCTGGACAGACCAACGCAAAAAATACGACTGTTTTGCAGTCTACCCGTGTCAACAACCATACCCAAATAACGAAGTGCCGAGTGCAGTGACAAACGGTAGGGCGGTGACAAACGATAGGGAAAAATCCCTTCGTATCATAGTCAATCTCTCAGAGCATAAAAAATCTGCTAATCTTGCACATTCTCTCAGGATATAATTAACCTCCTACATGTATCTTTTTCTCCTCACGTATAAATGATTCAAACAGTTCAATTGCTGAAGGCATCCGTACTTTTTGAAGCTTATTTTGGTGTTTATCGATAACTATTCTCCAGCAATAACAAACACACCGCTTAAAAAGAGCAAAAAAGCGTTTTTAGTTACGCGTGTCCTCCGCGTGACACGTGCATGCTTACAATTCCTTCAAGTGTCACGCCTTATAAATCCTGAAATCTGTCCTTGTAGCCTTGTGAACATTACCTTCTTCAAGAGCCAGCATCGACAGCACGTGCACGGAGTCACTCCGAAGGTTTTCAACACGATAGGAACTCTGGCATTCTAACTGACTCACAACAGAAACTGCTCAACACTGAAAACTGAGTTAAACTAATTTTCAGGATCATAGCAAATAAGCCAGTTATGCCTGCCATAACTTCTCTTCCAGCTACCACTAGTGAGACTCAAGGTAATATATTATAAATATTTCATCGTATATTTAAACTTGCTATACATTTTATAAATTGCATATATATCGCATATGTAGCCCCATGGGCGCATGAACACAGAAAACGAACCGAGCTGGTGTCACATGGTCGCCCATCTTGAAAAGTTAGCCAAATTATTTCGCGTTCGTCGTTCGTAATCCGTCTCAATCTTCGCCTATCTTAACCATCCTTGTTCCTTTCTGGTTTATTATTGCCTCTTTGGTGTTTTTCCGCCTTGGTAAACTATTATTTTGAGGTTTCCTTCGCTCTGAAGATAATTTTGTTCATCGCAAAAAAAATGACTTAAAATATCCTGCCATAGTGCTTTAAATTGTGTTACCCAGCAAGCAGTGGTTTCTACTACGCTTCCCGCCAATTGTGCGCACAGTGGAGCACAGTGAACTCTTCGTCTGATTTGTAAATATTGCAAATATCACGCTCTGTAGTTTTAAACATACCGAGTCGAAGCTCCCATAAGCGGATGCCCTCACGGAACTGATGTGTAAATATACAGAGTTTGTATGAGCTAGAGTTCAAACGGTGTTTTGTCAAGACGGCCTTATTTTATTAGAACTGTCTACTTACGAGAGTGTCCGCTCAGAGAGCTTCGACTGTATATGCCTGATAACTGATTTAAAGAACGACTCTTGTCGGCTATCAGTAAAGGTACTTGACTGTGTTGTGCATTAATGCTGTCTGATTCTGTTAAATAGAGTTTTCCATATGCATGCATAAAGACATGACCCAACTAGTTAATGACGATATAATGAACCGCCCGGCGATTACGAGGATGGAAAAGAATTCCAATATGAAACTAAACAAACGCAAAGGTGAAGTTCACATGTTTATTTGCTGACACACACGTTTTCCCGCATTTCGAGTAGAGCTTCCGCTGCTACCTTTAGTCATCCTGTGTGACTTGAGTCTTCCTATAAATGGCCGGTTTCATTTTTACTGATTTATGGATAAGATTCACCCATGAAACCGCCGAGTCAAGGGAATTCGTGATTTGTTCATAACTAATCCATTTCCATCCTCGCCATCGTTAGTCACCAGACCCTTCCTCGTGAGCTCTTTTCTACAAGGGAATGCCATTGCGTTTTCAAATTTGTCCGTATTGTACATAACCCATTTCCATCCTCGCCATCGTTAGTCATCCTCACTAAGAATGGATTCCTTTCTTTTGATTTGTCGTCTACAAGATTAATCAATGAAGTCAACAAAGGAAATCCCATGCAGCCATTCTTGAAACGTGAGCTTAACGTTCACTATTCTAGCCTGTGTAGCTGGCGGTCTTGTTGGCGCGCGAAGGCAAAATTCGTAAGCGGCGAAGGCAAAATTCGTAAGCGGCGAAGGAAAAATTCGTAAGCGGCGAAGGAAAAATTCGTAAGCGGCGAAAGCAAAATTCGTAAGCGGCGAAAGCAAAATTCGTAAGCGGCGAAGGCAAAATTCGTAAGCGGCGAAGGCAAAATTCGTAAGCGGCGAAGGCAAAATTTGTAAGCGGCGAAGCCGATGTCGCGAGCGGCGAAGCCGCGAGAGTCTGGGGCGGGAGGGTCTGGTTCAGAGATTCAAGATTCAGAGATTCAAGATTCAAGATACGCTATCCGTGACATAGCTCCTTTAAGCTTAGTCTTTCTAAGGATGTACAAACACAATCACTGGCTTAACCTGAAAACGTGTTGAAGTATATTTTGTGAATTTTAAAAGCTTTGGGTGTTTCTATGAAATAGTTTAAGAAGTGTGTTCTTACGTGTGATTTAAGATTATTTAAAGTTTGTTGTAACGACAAACAAAGCCACCGTCACTCACTTGTAATTCACTCACGTTCTTAGTTGTTTTTAGCAAAACCTTAAGCCCAGCCGAAATGTCCTTTGGTACTATACCGACGCATTGCGTTGGTCGCCTCTTGGTCGCCAACGTAATTTCAAATCTGGTCTAGTTTAATAACTTTTCCTTCATTTGTCGGTTTATTTGTAAGTTTATTTCGAATACCTAAAAGAATTGCCCAAAGAGTTTCCGCAGCTCGGTCATGTTATCGGTGATACGTAGTTGTTCTAGTTAACTGGTGTGATTATAAGTAATTTTAGTGTGATCGCTTGATGAGCAAGCTTTCTTTCTGCTCACTTCGGGAGCTGTCCACCGCGTCTTCTAATGTCCTCATTTTATATAAAGAGGTCCTATACAATTCTGATTCTCTAAACAAGTCTTGCATATCTTAGGCTATGTTCACACTTGGTGCCCGAGGACGATTCTCGCTGGGCACTAATGCGAACACGCCAGAATTCGGGCACAGGTACAGTGTCCGAGTACAAGGTACCTATATAGACCTATATAGTGTCTGAACACAGCAACATTGTGTGGCCAGTGCTCGGGCACCAAGTGTGAACATTGTTTTATACATGGTGAACGTTATCAATATGAACGAATAGTGGCGTGTTAACTAAATTAGCTCTTTACGCACTTCAGTTAGATTAGTAAAATAATGCACAGGCAGCAATCGGGTTGTAGCTTATGCTTAAAGCAGAGTAATTATCTTTGATTCCGTTGGTCGCGTTCCCGGATGTAGTCGGGTATGAGTATAGAATTATGTGCACGATAAACTGCAGCAGTGTGTAGTAATAGTACTCTGTTGTTAGACTTATATGTGATGTGAATCCCAGTGTCGTGGTCAGATAATTTATTCTTTGACCCTGACCCACTTTTACACTCAGATATTTATCATATCGAATAAAAAACAATGTCATGAACCACTTGTATCTTTATTTCATTACAATGGTCTTCCAGTGAGCCGTGATATCTAACTAATACTACAATGGTGGAATAAAATCCTTCTACATTACAATTAATTTAGCACTACACTACAAATTAAATTTACTAATTACATCAGTTTTTAAAGTCCAGCTTAGAACAACGTAAATATTATCAGAAACTTGTTTTACTTTACAAATGCCTTATATATTTATAATTAGGGACAATGGTCAACAATACCTTCAAAACCGTTTCAAAATACGGACTACAGGATAAAACCTGACAGGCTCCGGCTCTAAAAGTCAGCCAGGAGTCTTTCAAAAGTGGCAGCTTAATTTTTTTTTACCGTAAAATCAATATCTTATTAGGATATCTTTAAAATATTTTCAGTATGAGAAAAGTATACAAGTAAATGATAAAATTTGTTTCTGAAGTTCGTATTTCAAAACACTAAAGGGCAGTGCTTCTTTCCCTTAGTCTATCGAGCAAGAAGCGAAATAAAACGAGAGGAAAACATTTGCCGCGCGAAAAATGTAATTTGTGATAATCTGAATTAGCATAAATTATTATTTTGCCGGCAAGGAACAGAGATCTGGGGGTGAGTGTAGCGCGCGAAGGCTCACGGTTTGCTGACCGACGCCCATGTTTTTTCCCCTTCCTTTATTTCGCTTCTCGCTCTCGGCGGACTATAAAGGGAAAGTGGGACTGCTCGTAGTCTATATTTCTCTGATCAGAACTGAAGGAAAAGAACAAAAACATGCTCCAAAAATAACATGATTAAAAAATACAGAAAGTTCTTCTAACAGATCACTGGTCTGATTTTCATTTGAGCTTTTTTTAATGGATTTCTGGTCATCTTTCCACAATGCCCAGTACACACCATTCATGCTGTTCAGATCAGAGTCAACACAGTCCCTGTACCACCAGCCACCTTTAAACCTATCAGCACAGTTACCGGTGGAGTTTATGTCGTTGTCCTGATCTTTGGTTGTAAAGGGAGATCCACGATGATAGCTGAGAGAATCACCAGCAGTTCCTGAAAAAAAAAAAACGAGAATTTCACCTCAGATGTTACAAAATAGTTGCGGCAATTTTTTTGGTGTGCGTAAGGGTGGGGTGGGAAGGGAGTGCTGGGGCACAGCCGCTATAGTTGTAAAATTGCTTCAAAGAAGTGATGACACAATAATATACATAAATGTGCTATTATTTTTTTAAATACATCGTGCGAGTAGTTTTCCTGCCTTATATCATAAAGGGCAAAATTACTCAAGACAAAATATAGTTTATAGTAAACTGCTGTAAGTAACTTGATTTACCTGAGTAAATTCCACTGATGCTGAGCTGGTACTTAGTCCTCTCGCACGTCACTGCAAACATGTCGTACTCGGCGTAAGCAGTGTTGCTTGTAGTGTTTTTCCAGATCTACTCGAAGCCTATTCTTTGTTTTCGTCAGGCGGTTTATCTTGTCTAGTCCCAGCCAAAACTCGCCATTTAAGTCCCCAAAGCCATTCTTGTACTCGGTCCAGCCGCGGTTGAAATCAACAGTGCCGTCCCAGTTTCTTCTGGAACACTGTCCACCCCCCACCGGCTGTTGTTTGGTCACAGAACACATCGAAAGCACCTGAACCATCAGGGTCGATTGTATAAACACCGCTGATTGTTTGACCAAATTTGTACTGCTCAGCGCAGTTCTTCTTGGCTGTTGAGCGAGAAAGACGAGTTTTATAATCGAAAATTAAACCAAATCTGAGGGTACTTGTGCCGAAGAACTACCACTAGGTATTACATGAAAATATCCTTTTTTCAGTATTTGCTGATCAATACATAGATGTTATTGAACTAGCGTGAGGTCCCTATTTGGGAAATATTGGTCGAGTTCGTTTTTTGTCGGCGAGGTCCATAAACTTGCAAAAAAGAGACCAAGATATATATATCTTATTAAGGTGGTTTTATGCCCTAAAATGTCAAGCTTTCGATACAAAAGTCATTTCTCTGAAACATTAGCATTTGAAACCTCTGAACACTTGCAAAACATATTCTGAATTGAATTTGCTGTATTTTTGCCTTGATTTATGTAAAATTTAAGGAATCTGTACAGTAGTAAACAATTTTTACATAGCAACGCCTATAGCAACGATTGTTTACAGTGAGAAAAACGGTCACCGAAAGAGCCATTTCAATATATTTAAATTAAATTTCGTAGCAGAGCACTGATTTAGGACGTATATAATTTGAAATTTTTAATAATTTCCTGAAACGATTTTTTAATTTCGATGTTGTGCACGGTTATCGTTTAATACGCAGATAATGCAGCAAGCCTTACCGCCCCCCCCCCCTCCCCCCCCGCCCATAACTCCCCCCCCTTTGCTTGTTGATTAAACGCCAATCTACACTCTAATAAACTTTAAGTGCATTTTTCTCAAATGGGACCAATCTACGTTAGCTCAACATTTCTACTTGGAACGGTATTTGAGGGAATTTTCTGAAACTTGGGTATTTAGATATCAATAGTGTCTTTATGCAATGAACCTAAAAAATTGAAGCATTTGACGTCAGGTCACTGTTAATTGATGTTTCCATGGTAACGACACATGCAAAAATATGTAAATTAAGAAACAGTTTGTAATTTTGAGGTAGTTTGGTATAGAAAAGTTGGGTTTTTTGGGTTCAAAACCTAAAGCTATCTGTTTAGTCCACTTTGATACCAATATCATGTGAATGGGACCTCTAATTATTGAGATATCATGTTTATAAAAACACCACTTTTTCACAGTTGGGGGCCCAGAACCGTTGGTTACTATGGAGACCGAATGTCTATTTGTCAAGAGTATCAGTTTGAGATGAACTCTCCAATGGTGCTTTAAATTAGTTGGGTAGAACAAAAACTTAAAATTTTCAAATTTAGGGTATAAGACCCCTTAACCAAGCGCGATGGACGTACTGGGAGAATATCGGGCCCAGCGAGGTCCCTACCCAAGACCCGGGCCCAAGACCGAAGGCCGATATTCTCCCAGTACGGTCCCGAGCAAGCTTGGTTAATAAGAAATTTATTACACGACTTTATGCTTAAAAATAGCTGTGGAAATGAAACCATAACAATGTAAGAAAACTTACCGCGGTCCGATACTTAGAAAATATCGGACCGACAATAAAGCGTTCTGATTGCTGATTTTACTTATCGACCATCTCAACTGCCTTAGTCGTGTAATAATCCCCAATACGGACCGAACAAGCTAGTTCAATAAAGTTTTCATTATAATGGCTTTTTTAAAACTTTACTGATAAATTAATGCAACCATTCTCTGCTAACGCGCGCGCGGCCAAAGTTAAGCATATTCTTGCATTTTTCAGGTCACTTTGCGAACAGTTTAACCAAATTGGTCCTTCTGACGTAAGGAAAAATGTTTCTACTTAATAGAAAACAGTTTTCTTTTGTTCAATGTTTCATAAAGGAATTCGGTGAAATGAGTTCATCAGCGGCTCATCTTAGCGGTCCGTTTCATCGAGGACCAGTTTGCATATAATAAAACATAATTGTTCAGAATAGCTCAAGAATGATACTGGTTATTTGGATGCGTAAAAAAAGGTTTCAGATGGGTCCTTGAATTACATGCACCAAAAAAGAAGAAATTATTACCCAGAAATTGACGATTCGAAGCTCTTAAATAGTATGAACTGGTAAAAATAATTTAACCCTTAACATGCTCACTGGGCATATATGTCCACTTTGGAGTCTTGCACATCAAAGCCATTGTGACGTCATCATTAACTCGTTACAAGATTAGTTTTGACACGCATCTGATGCAGAAAGGATGGATCTTTGTAACCGTGCATCAATTTTGGAAATCTAACAAATTCTTCCAGAGTTATGCTGGAAAAACCTGTTTAATTTTTGTTGAAAAATCAGTGGCAAATTTGGCTCTCACACCCAACATACTTCGAGGTTCATTTTTCAGCTCCCCTTAATTAAAAGGTCCTTTCCAGCTGGCAGGAAGTGTATCAAGCGCCGAAGATAGCAAGAAAAGAAAGGGGGAGTAAAGGAAAGGAAAAGAGAGAAGGAAAAAATCAGCTAGAAGGTCTTTTTTTGGCTATGCACTATGGCCAACGATAAAACTGAATGTTTTTGCCCCAAAACCTTTTTAAAAATCTTCCCCCAGTTCTCCAAATGGCACTTTTAGCAAAGGTTAACCAAATTTTCTGGTAACAGCACCAAGAAAACGGGTTCCGTGACGGTGGGGCTAAAGTAGAGGTCACAGGTCACAGGTCACAGGTCAGGTTTACAGGTTACAGGTCACAGGATACAGGTTACAGGTTACAGGTCACAGGTCACAGGTTACAGATCACAGATCACAGGTCACAGGTCAAGTCACAGGTCACAGGTCAGAATAAAAATTTAAAAATGAATAAAAAAATTAATAATAAATCAAATAAATAGACAAATAAACAAATAAAAATCCCGAAACAGACAAATTACGAAAACAATTCCTTTTTCTGTAAAATTCCTTTTTTTTGTATACACACCCTACCCCCGAAGGGATTGTAATCACATGATCAGTTCTCAAGCACATGGTAGCTAAGATGGCTGAGTATGTTACCGTTTGTTTTTGTCAAGTATATTATTCTTTTTTGCCGCCATACTGTACTCCCAAAAGCTGACGGTTAAAGAAACGGTACAGTGTACATTTGTGACTATTCGCCAATTTAAGAAAGATTTGAAAGAAGATAGGTCACATGTCACAGGTCACAGGTCACAGGTCAATTCAATGTGACCTGTGACCTGACCTGTGACCTGTACTTTAGCCCCGCCGTTACGCGACCCAAAAATGCGTTTTTTCAGTGCGAATTCTAGTACCTTAAAGGTTAACATCCTCCCCTAGCTCCTCTCCCAATCCAGTTCTATGCAAGAAAGAAATCCACTTACGGCCGGTTCCGTAGCAAAACGGTCTTAAAATTTCACCGCAAATAGATTTTCAGTGGAGAAATTAAAATTCTCAACACACTTTAAAAAATTGTCCTTACCTTTAACCAACGTTTTGTCCTCTTTGATGATGATTTTGATGTCATCTTTTACTTCAGCAATTTGTTTTTCTTTATCTCGTGAAGGGTAGTTTCAATCCTCTCGATGGCTGCAGAACTCACGGGGTGTCATTACAGGGGCACCCAACGAACATGTTTTGATAAAATGCATTATTTTACCCAGATAAATGAAAATACATGATATAAAAGCATTTCCAGGTGTTTTTCTATGTTGCTGGGGAAAAAATATATCTGTTCCTCTTTCCCAGCATGACACACATAGGGAAATTCCCAGCCAGCTGGATAAAAATGTCTGTTTCCCAGCCAGCATTAAAAATAATAATTAATAAAATAATAATATAATAAGTAACCAAAAGGGGCTTGGAACTAATTAAACATCGATGGAAAAACCATTCGAAGCTTGTGTTAATTATTGTTTTGTATATATCCTCCTGTCTTGAACAGTTTGAATATTCAGAAAATTTTATGTTTCCCTTTTCTCAGGCAATAATGACCGTGTAATCATTACTCTTTCCCAGCCTGCAATGTGAACCCAAAACATTACAATACCAAAGCAGCATGTTAATTAAAAGCAATAATGCATCAATTCAATTTCAAGGCTAACAATAATACATCCAACAAATTATACATTCTGATTGGCTGAGAGCATGTAAATTTATCCCAAATGACTGCAGAAAGTTTAAATAGTGTAAAAAGTTGAAATTAAAAAAAATAATGATTGACAGTTACGGCAGCTTAATTTGGCCAAACAGAATGGTGAACAAAAGTGTGACAAGATTCAAGCTGTAAAGCAGAATTATAATGCAAAGATGTGAACCTTTTTGGGTGTCTCTAAGCAATGGTTCAATTTGCTGCTATGAAGCTGAACCCTTTAGCACCAAGAAAACCAGCATCAAATTTCTCCTCACAATATCAATACATACATGTAATCAAGAGAAAAAGGTCATGAAAAATCAATGTAATGATCAGTAAAGATAAATTGCTTTGACCTTATAATGTATTATCTAACTAACTGTAAGATATCAATACATAACACAAAGAGAAAAGGTCATGATAATTAATGCAATGATCAGTAAAGAGAAATTTCTTTGACCTTTTTAATAAATTCTCCCACCTACATGTAGATCTTTAAGAAATGTTATACAGACCAGCAAGGAGAATTTGTATGTTGGCATTGGGACTTGGTGACAAATCGACAATACAAAAGGCTGAAGCGACATGCTGAGGGAATAAATAAACATTATGTAAAGTTACCTGCAACGCCTTAAAAGACACTATAGCATGAATTACACCAGACAAATGTTTATTCACAAATAATTTTGTTATACTACAGAAACAGGGGACTACTTGCAGTCCCTCTTTCTGCTCTGGGATAGTCGAACGACAGGAACATGTGAGCATGCACAAGAAAGAGGGGACTCTAAGTGTACATAAACACCTGCTCCTTGGCACCTTGCTTCGGTGAACTTGTTACACACATTAACCTGCAGAGCAATACAAAAGTCCTATTAGCCTAAAGTTAACATAATTGGCAACATTTGGCTTCAAGAGAAGCTAGTTTCTCTCATACATGAACTAATTACATCAGTCAGTCTCAAGGAAGGGCAGACTTGGATTATTTCAAATTATGCATACATGTACTTGATTGTTCTGAAGTTCTGTTAAGTTAATGTGTATGGAACTGGACACATTGCACTTTGGGATAAATGTACCTCTTTCAGGGTCCACTCTTTTGACATGATTCTTTATCTGAAAGTGTCCAATAAGATGCCATTTTACTGAGAATGCCATAGCAATGTATATAAGTCTTAAAAACACCTCTACTTTTATAGTCAAAACAGATCAAGCACTGCCCCGTAGAACCAATAAAATAAGTTTATTTTCATAGATTTGATTTCATTCCTTGCTTCAAAACTTCCACACTTTAGGAATGCACATTCTCTGAGAAGTTCACATAAAAAGTGAAATCAGTGGTAATAACAACGCTTTAAACAGAAACACATATTTATCTTGAAAGTGTAAAAAAATGCTGTGATTAAATTTGTACATTAAAAAGTAATTTTTTTCCCCTATGAAGGGTCATGTGGACTGAATCAAATAATTTTTATTCTGAATGGAGTTATTTGACTTTCAATCCATAAAAGATAACTATTTATCATCACATCATTTACAATTTACCATATCTGGACAATCAGAGCACCAAGTAATCCCATCTGTCTGTGAATTGAGCCACATTCATTGCAGAGAAAATAATGAAAAATTCATGAAAGGGGGAAAATTACAAGGAAAGAACAGAACAGCGAATGAATGCTTGTTAATTTGCCACAAGCGTGACTCAATGTGCTGAAGAGAAAGGAGTCGCAATAACGAACAGCCAATGAATGCTCGTCGTCACAAGCCTGACTCAACCTGTGGAAGAGAAAGGAGTCGCAATAACGAACAGCCAATGAATGCTCGTCGTCACAAGCCTGACTCAACCTGGTAGAGGAGAAAAGGAGTCCGCAATAACGAACAGCCAATGAATGCTCGTCGTCACAAAGCTGACTCAACCTGTGGAAGAGAAAAGGAGTCGCAATAACAACAGCCAATGAATGCTCGTCGTCACAAGCCTGACTCAACCTAGTGGAGGAGAAAAAGGAGTCGCAATAACGAACAGCCAATGAATGCTCGTCGTCACAAGCCTGACTCAACCTGGTGGAGGAGAAAGGAGTCGCAATAACGAACAGCCAATGAATGCTCGTCGTCACAAGCCTGACTCAACCTGGTGGAGGAGAAAGGAGTCGCAATAACGAACAGCCAATGAATGCTCGTCGTCACAAGCCTGACTCAACCTGTGGAAGAGAAAGGAGTCGTAATAACAAACAGCCAATGAATGCTCGTCGTCACAAGCCTGACTCAACCTAGTGGAGGAGAAAGGAGTCGGCAATAACGAACAGCCAATGAATGCTCGTCGTCACAAGCCTGACTCAACCTGGTGGAGGAGAAAGGAGTCGCAAATAACGAACAGCCAATGAATGCTCGTCGTCACAAGCCTGACTCAACCTGGTGGAGGAGAAAGGAGTCGCAATAACGAACAGCCAATGAATGCTCGTCGTCACAGCCTGACTCAACCTGGTGGAGGAGAAAGGAGTCGCAATAACGAACAGCCAATGAATGCTCGTCGTCACAAAGCCTGACTCAACCTGGTGGAGGAGAAAGGAGTCGCAATAACGAACAGCCAATGAATGCTCGTCGTCACAAGCCTGACTCAACCTGACAGAAGAGAGATGGGTAGTAAGAAATAACAGCCAATAAAATTAATGCTCATTGCCATAAGAACTAACTCAACCAGGCAGAAGAGAAAGGAGTCACAAGAATTGGGCAGTCAAAGATTGGTTGCTGCTGTTTGTAACAGTATAGGTTCCTGGTCCTGACCCACTCATCTGCAGTTCTCCCCCCGGATGACTAGATTTTCCTAAGTAGAACAAATTACTCGAAAGGAAGGACAAGTAAAATTTACAATGGATGTACATGCTACTTGTTTCTCCAAATTAATTTTGCTTGCAATCAAACCGAAGTAAGCCATTGAGACTATTAATAAGCAAAAGGAAATGAAATTTAATATATTATCAGGCTTTGATTTGAATCCAATTAACTGTTTACCTTTCAGGCAATTATGCTGTATCAATAATCAAATTACATTTCACTCGCCAATTTGCACAAAATTTCAGCTTTGAATTTACAGACGAAATAAATCGCCGAAACTTCAGAAAGACAGAAATGACTTTAATTCTGGACACATTTGATTTTTTTCATTCAAACAAAAAACCCTTTTCGACAGTGAGCGTCTCACTCAAAAAGCTCACTGGGCTTAAGCTTATAATATTTGTGCAGGAAATATATTAATAGTTTTCGTAACGGCCCAACACTTTTGTAGGACAATTTTAAAGGCATTGCATGGACCCAACCTTTACGCAACCAGACTACACAACTGACAAATGTTGTTATAAGCTTAAGCCTTTAAAGCCCGGGAAAACGAGAAAGAGAGTCGGCCGAGAGTTGGCGGCCGAGAGTCCTCTGCATTCGTAAACTCTCATGGCGATCAAATAGTTTACATGTAAATCTGCTCAAATTTTTAATTACAGATAAAGAAAACATGGCAAAGTAATATCCAAGCTCAAGCTTACCTTTTGTTTTACAATTTCCCACCGGGAAAGACGCTCCATTGATTCCATTCAAACAAACCCCAAAAGTCCCGCTGAAAATAGGCTCGATTATTGAAAATGGCGCTGAAAGCGGTTGTCGGTTGTATTTCGAACCAGTCTCTCTCGATTTCCTCCAGTCCCTCTCCGTTTTTTCTCTCGACCCAGTCTCTTCCGATCTACTCAAGTCAGCCAGCGCAAAAAATAGTAATTTTTCAGTGAAAATTTCCAGGAGAAAAAATAGACCGAAAATATTTTGTCAGCCAGCAAGAATTCGCCTGAGGAACAGATAAAGTGAGGAACAGATTCGTTGGGTGCCCCTGTCATTATCGTTATTCGGCACTGGCTTAGCTAAAGTTTGGACTCGTCAAAAGCAACGCGAGGAACAGCAAAACTGCAACGAAAACCCGAGGAAACGTTAACACTAGTCATTGTGCGAATTTCAGTGTGCTCAAATAAAGTAGTTATTAAATCACGAACGAGGCAATCAGTTCAGCGACTCATTTTATACAACACCAGAGCCATTATTTTTTTTCAATTCAGCTGTATATATATTTTGGTACCAGCAACGTGGCGCGGGACAGTTTCAAAATGATAATAGCCTAACTGTTTTATGGCCTCCATTGATCTGAAGGACGCTTACTAAAGATCACTCCTCTTCATCCCTGTCTTCATTGCATTTTTACACCAGAAGTTCCCTAAGTTTGAACATGTTTGAATGATGGGCCGAATTGTATCATTTTGCTTTCTTTCCAAATGACTTAGCATTCTGTCCACGGAAGGAAGCCAGCCTACGCTGCTTTGAGACAGTTTGAGCATTTAAACTCACCATATATTATTGATGATTGGCCACCTTCGCTATATAGTCTCCTACGCAGCCGTTATTTGTGTCGTCACGCAACGAAGAAGAAGCGTTGCGTGACGACACAAATAACGGCTGCGTAGGAGACTATATATATATCCCGGCCTGAACAATCGATGAAATCGATGATCGATGAAAATCGATAACAATCGATGATAATCGTTGCCAATTAATTGATTGATATTGATAATCGATGACCAATCGATTTGTGATTATCGATTGTTATCGATTATCAATCGATTAATTGGCATCGATTATCATCGATTGTTATCGATTTTCATTGACTGTTATCGATTATCATCGATTTTATCCGCACCCATGTATCCGAGTGCAAAACGCCGGAAAAAGTAACGGCGTGATCTAACCCCGCTGCTTCAGTTCTGCATATTTTATCAAACATGGTCAACATGGTAAAGAAGCTTACAAATTAAACAGCAATTTGTATGACTGCAGTGTATACGCGTTAGATTTTATGCAAACACGATTATCGTATTACGATAATCGTGTTTGCGATAATCGTGTTTGCATAAAATCTAACGTTAAACAACAGCAATCATGATACTTGATTACCAAAACATCAACTGCAGCCAAAGTCATGAAACATCAGTCAACCGTGAAAAAAGTACATTTCTCAGATTTCTCTTTTGTGCTGACCGATAAAATCGGAATCCCGGAATACTAGGAATTCCAGGAATACTCGGAATACCCGGAATAGGTTTCTTTTTTTAGATTTTACTAAAAATTAATAATTAATGATAATTAATTAATGAAAATTAATAATTAATCAAAAGTAATAATCATTAACTTTGCAACCTAACAGTACGAGGGCGCTTGTTGGGACACATGTTGAAAATGCAAAAACATTCTCTTAGTTACCGAAAGCTACCGAAGGTAATTTTTATATAAAAATACCAGAACATTGACTTAAGTAAATAAAGAAATTAACAAAATATTTAGGTTATTTAGGTTGCAAAGTTAATAATTATTACTTTGATTAATTATTAATTATCATTAATTATTAATTTTTAGTAAAATCTAAAAAAAAACCTATTCCGGGGATTCCATGTATTCCGGGGATTCCGAGTATTCCTGGATTCCGGCATGAATTTCCCCCTGAAAGTCAAATGTAATTCAATGTGAATTTGTTTATAGCGAAATCAAGCCAGTAATATTTATATTTCCGGGATGTGGCAACTCGCGCGCGTGACCCAGAGTATCATTCATTCCATAATGGTAACAAGAATAATCTATGGAATACCTGTATTTTTATTGTTTATTTCCCGCTCTAAAAAATGATTCAATGAACTTGAAAATTACAGAGACAGGGTATTACATATAGAAATTCAGATCAAAAGATTTAAAAAACAGTCATCGACAATGTTTTGACATTTTTTGATATTTTGTCATGCTAAATTGTGTAGGAGGAAGAAATCTTTATTTAGCAGACAAAGTACAAGTTCAGTGAATACGTACCGCTTCCTTAAATTCTATGCTGTCCTCACACTAATTGAGTCAATTCCCCTTGGATTTGCTAATGGTAATCTTGTGCCCCGAGCCCGTTTGTCTTGTCACAGTAAATCATTATTTGCACTACTCAAACAAATATCTTGTCCTCCTGTTCTTTTGCAATTTGTTAAGAAACACTGAGTATTGAGTTCTCTGAGTTCTGCTGTTAGAAGAATACATTTATTCACAGATTTTAATCATTATAGTTAACAATAGCGCCAGAATATTTACCAATTTGCACTTGACCTAATTATAATTAGCTGAACATAAGATATGTTAGTCCCGGCGTAACTAATCGAACAAATCGAACTGAATCGAACTTAATTGAACCTAATCACGTGATTCGGTTCGATTAAGTTCGGTAATCGAAACAGAATCGAACTCTTACAAAAATTTGGAGTAATCGAACGCAATCGAACTTTTGATTAGGTTCGTTAGGTTCGATTGAGTTCGATTAGGTTCGATGGCACGAAATACGCAAAAAATGAATATCAGAAACAGGAAAGTTTGTCAAATAAATTGCCATGCAACATGATACAGGAGATCGCAGAACAGGGAACTTCAAGCGAAGCAAATGCCTCGGGAAAACGAGCCATTAGATGAAGATCAATCGGTGCTCAGCATTGATCTTGAAACAGAGTATCGATACCGGTTATGACGCTATTTTGACTCTAGACGTCTAGACGGCATCGCCTACTAAATATATTAATCGATCGTTATTATTTTTTTCTAACCACTTTACTCGACATGAACATCTTCAAGTTCATTGAAGGATTTTGGGAAAATCGTAGAGTTTTTTTACATATTGTTTATACTGTTAATGTGGCGGTTTCTTTTATCTCACGTTTACCTCGGAACATTATTTTTAAATAATGATTGTAGCTTCCATGACCGCGCTGTTCGCAACTAATTTGTATTATTATCTATTCATGCTTTTGGCTTTGTTTCAGTTCACTACATTTTGTTCGGCCGTTAATTAAGAGTAAGCTTAAAAAAAAAATCATGAAATGGAACTACAGTGAAGTGAGATTAATTTCCTATTGTCTGTTGAACGTAATTCTAAGTTGTTCTCACATGCTGAGAGAGACTGTTCAAATATCTGGTATATTTGAGTCATTTTTAAGCCGTTTTTCGATTGTGTTCGATTAAGTTCGATTCGGTTCGACTCGGTTCGATTTGATTCGATTGGATTCGGAAATCGAACGTAATCGAACTCTCACACAAATTTTTTGGTTCGATTTGGTTCGACTAAGTCCGATTACCGAACGGTTCGATTAGTTACGCCGGGGTTAGTGAATTACTAATAGCTGGCCACTGAGAAAGCCACTCATATCTGCTGTTCTCAGTCTGTTTCTTCTGGCGTTCGTACCAAACATTCTTTCATTAATTCTTGCTGTATTAAACTTTCGGGTCCTTTTGTACTGGATTATCGAGTTTAGAAACGTGATTTAACACTGAATCAACAAACAGCCATCTATTTATCGGTTACCCAGGGGGGGAGGGGGTACTCCCTTAACGGGAGGTGCGGCCATCGATTTCATCACTTTTTGGCTAATGCCAGATAAACATATACGTTAATTTATAGAAACCTCACGGCGTTGACTTCCGTTGACTTCGCCAGCTACAACAAATTTTTGGTCATGTCTTAGACGACCTTAGACGGGGTAGGAAAATCAGTATTTTTGTCTAAACAGGGTCAGGTTTTGAGCGGCCTGGCCACACCTTCGATCCCTTCCCGAGCGTCTTCGTGTACCCCACCCCCACCCCCCTCCCCCAGCCGGGTCGGTTACTAAGCGGGTTACCTTACTTTCACTTTGAGTCAACAAGCAGAATTGGAACTCATAAAGCAAACGAGAATGAACTAGGGCAATTTCGAGTTCAACAAGATGAAAAGGAAAAGTTTATATTTCATTTTCAGTTAAACGGGTTGTAAGTTTTCGCTTTATACCGAAGCACTACGAAATGCTGTCGGCTTCCGATTGTGTCAAAAGCGTATCATAAGGAGGGATTCCCTGCTAAGGGCGTGTCTGGCTTATGACCTCGTACGTGCATGTTCTAACGCATCTGACTCGTCCCCAGTCGTCTCCTTGTGAGAAACTTGTAAGACGCGGTTGTGATGATGGAAGGAGCAAAGAGCATCCCCCGCGTCTTGTGACTCCCAACAAAGGAGACAAGAGAGACGACTGGGGACGAGTGAGGTAACGCATCATTTCATTACAGGATTTGCGGCAAGTCCTTCCTCGCACTTGCTTTTGTGTGGCTTGTGTACAGTGTCTACTTGTTGGACTGCAAAAACAAATTCCGAGTTCTAACTTCGATTTTAATCAGTGAATCAATTTGCCTGTTTGTCGGCGATCAAGATTATTCGCATTTTGACTTGAAGTCAAGGTAAGTTTTACAGTTTGTTGAACTCTGATCGAAACGTTTCTTATCGATGGGAGCGAAAGTCTTCTCATTTGAAGATCATAATTTCTTCAATCGATGTGGATCATGGTGTTTTTCTCGTGTGTAGTGAGTCGCATGGTGTGTTTTTTGTTGTTGTAGACGGTATATAGTCATTCTTGTATTTGTTGCTGCTTGATCAAGTGTGAGCGAAAAGTGGCGATCAATTGAACTAGTTTGTCCGGGTTCATTTGAGCAACATGAATTAGTTTCTGAATGTTTCGATTCTTCAGGCTCTGTTCATGCCATACCGTAACTATATCGCGAATGAACTGTTGTAAAACAGGGGCTAACATGCCTAACTCAGAAATAGAGAAAGACAACATAGAAAGAGAATTATTAAATTGAATCTCTCGTGCATTTTCGGAACTGCATGCTTACTGAAGCACTTTGTTCGATAAGTAAACCTATCTGTCTAGAGCTTTTTTGATTAAGCTACTGTCTTTTGCAGAATTAAAATTCAACCGAGAAGAGACTGAGTATATAACCTGGGCCGGTCTTGTTGTTAATTTATGGACTCGTTTGTTCCAAAATGTCTCGTAGAAGGTGCTTTTGAACCGGCTGAATAATCAGTATGATCAGTATGCTATGGCGTCGTCTTCAGTTCGCGAGTGTATCTTGTTACCGTCCATCCAATGCGAATGGGGAAAAAAAACCTATTCCGGGGATTCCGAGTATTCCGGGATTCCGGCATGATTTCCCCCTGAAAGTCAAATGTAATTCAATGTGAATTTGTTTATAGCGAAATCAAGCCAGTGATATTTATATTTCCGGATGTGGCAACTCGCGCGCGTGACCCAGAGTATCATTCATTCCATAATGGTAACAAGAATAATCTACGGAATAACTGTATTTTTATTGTTATTTCCCCGCTCTAAAAAATGATTCAATGAACTAGAAAATTACAGAGACATGGTATTACATATAGAAATTCAGATCAAAAGATTTAAAACAGTCATCAACAATGTTTTGACATTTTTTGATATTTTGTTATGCTAAATTTGTGTAGGAGGAAGAAATCTTTATTTAGCAGACAAAGTACTAGTTCAGTGAATACGTACCGCTTCCTTAAATTCTATGCTGTCTCGCACTAAATCAGTTCCCCTTGGATTTGCTAATGGTAATCTTGTGCCCGAGCCCGTTTGTCTTGTCACATTAAAATCATTATTTACACTACTCAAACAAATATCTTGTCCTCCTGTTCTTTTGCAATTGTTTAAGAAACACTGAGTATTGAGTTCTCTGAGTTCTGCTGTAGAAGAATACATTTATTCACAGATTTTAATAATTATAGTTCACAATAGCGCCAGAATATTTACCAATTTGCACTTGGCCTAATTATAATTAGCTGAACATAAGATATGTTATCTGCTGTTCTCAGTCTGTTTCTTCTGGCGTTCGTACCAAACATTCTTTCATTAATTCTTGCTGTATTAAACTTTCGGGTCCTTTTGTACTGGATTATCGAGTTTAGAAACGTGATTTAACACTGAATCAACAAACAGCCATCTATTTATCGGTTACCCAGGGGGGGGGAGGGGGTACTCCCCTTAACGGGGAGGTGCGGCCATCGCGATTTCATCACTTTTTGGCCTAATGCCAGATAAACATATACGTTAATTTATAGAAACCTCACGGCGTTGACTTCCGTTGACTTCGCCAGTTACAACAAATTTTTGGTCATGTCTTAGACGACCTTAGACGGGGTAGGAAAATCAGTATTTTTGTCTAAAACAGGGTCAGGTTTTGAGCGGCCTGGCCACACCTTCGATCCCTTCCCGAGCGTCTTCGTGTACCCCCCCCCCCCCCCCCCCCCCCAGCCAGCCGGGTCGGTTACTAAGCGGGTTACCTTACTTTCACTTTGAGTCAACAAGCAGAATTGGAACTCATAAAGCAAACGAGAATGAACTAGGGCAATTTCGAGTTCAACAAGATGAAAAGGAAAGTTATATATTTCATTTTCAGTTAAACGGGTTGTAAGTTTTCGCTTTATACCGAAGCACTACGAAATGCTGTCGGCTTCCGATTGTGTCAAAAGCGTAACATAAGGAGGGATTCCCTGCTAAGGGCGTGTCTGGCTTATGACCTTCAGTACGTGCATGTTGTAACGTACCTTATTATCACTTATTTTTGCGCGACTTTAATTTCGCGAATTTGGAATATAAATATTTCGCGGGACTTAAATTTCGCGATTTTGACGAATCACCGTTTTTCAAGGTAATTAAATTTCGCGATTCAAGTAACTGGTGCTCGTTTTTTAAACTTCCATTTCTGTATTTTATTTAACCATAACCCAATTTCTTTAATTATCGCGAATGCGGCGTCAGTCGTGAAATTTTGGATTTCTTCATATTTTGCCCAAATAACCTCTATAGTGAGTTATTTTCGAAAATACCATTCAAAGTTTCAGGAGCGCTTTCGTTTTTCGAAATCGAGAAAAGTTTGAAAAACGCCATTTTGGCTTCCAGCCGCTTCCGAAATTAGGCGAAAATGATGCATATTGTTGTCGCTCGTACAGATGAACGCGATAACATCTACCGCCGTACTTTGGGCAAATCATAACCCATCTCTTGCTTTTTCTACATCACTGAATTATTGTGGGAAAGCTGCCGATATTGTACTGTTTTGGGCTGTTACAATTGCCCCAGTTGTAACGCTTGAGCGAAAGCGCTAAATTTGGCTAACTTCCACACCATCGAAAGTCCATTGGTACATAGAATTTGAAGTCGAAACTAAAATTGTCCTAAAGCACATCCTTTATTTTTTGTTGTGTGAAAATGTTTACCGCGGTCCGACAAAAGTATCCCGTCGAGAAAAATAAACGTAACGTGTATTTTGGCACTTTGGACATTCACGAAGCGAACAATGGCCTTCAGGGGCACCCAACGGATCGTTTCGGTGGAATATCTGTTCGGAAGGCCTATAATCGCCTAAGATATTCGGTTAGGGAAATGTCATCTCAAACTTTCGTAATATTGGAAAATTAATGCCTTTTGTTTTCGGAGAGATAAAAATGTCGTTTTGAGTACAAAAAATGTCAGCTAGGATTTTCGGAAAGGCAAATTCAGCTCGTAAATTCGGGTAATAAGAGTTCAATCCCTAAAATTTTCTGATGTTTGAAAGTTCAGCTAACGTATCCGAAAAGAAACATTTTTCTTAGCGATTAAAAATAAGCCATTAAACTGCACAAAAAGCACAATTATAACGTAAAAACAACGTTCCACACCTACAAGAAAATTTTGTCGATGGGTGCCCCTGGGCCTTCTCTGCTCTGAACATGACCTTCATTAAAAACTAAAAATCAACCGAAAGGAAGCCTTTTTCGCAATTGTAGGTGCATCAAAATGCTTTTTTACACAAAACGTGACAAAACTGATGTCTATTTTTGATAAAGAATAATATTCTGTCAACACTTGTAGTAAATAATAGACCCGTCTGAAGTGTAACAAATTATGTAATTCGACGCTGTAACGCAAAGCACACGTACACGCGACGGTACCTTCATTGACAGCTTATACGAAAAGGTTAAAAGTGGGTGTACAAAAAATCATATAACTCAAAAGTTAGACTTTACACAGATGTTTCGTTGCATTTGTGGAGAGATAAAGACTTGATCTTCAATGCTATTAAATAAATTCCGGCCAGCAGGTATTATCGCCTAGAGGTCATTGTGAACTGTATCAGTATTTCAAAATTTTCTAATTAATCGGCGAAAAGAAGGTCAAACATACGCGTGAAATTTTGATCCAAATAATGTTCTTTTCCATCATAATCACGTATGAATAGTTTCTAAACACGTTTTACTGCTTTACTTTAGCAGTACTCATCCAAATAAAGCTGGAAAAATCATAAAATGACCTAATTATTTATGCATATTGATGCTCAAAACACAAGTAGCTGTCAAATTTACTCCACTAAACAGCCGATCAAATTTCTTGATATACAGATAGTTTAGCTTACTTATTCGATGGGAGAAAACAGTAATCCAAGAACAAGACAAAACAAGGTATAGATGGTATATTGTAACAAATTTAGACAGTCAAACAAATCTGAAGAAACTTACCCTTGATGACCTTGAAATCGACAACTCGCATGTTGGCATATTTGCATACCTGTCAACCCCCGGAGTTTCAAAATCTGGAGACGTCTCGAAATCCTTGCATTGTAAGAACGTGATTTACGACAATGTCCGAATAATCTCCGAGAATCACCCGAAGGGCTTTCCGAATGTTCCCGACGTCTCTCCGTTAGAAACAACATTAGTGTTGGCAGTTCGCCGGCAATCCTCGCTTCGACAAAAGAAAAGCGCGCGAAAAGCGCGCCAATTCACTAATCTATTGTGCAATTTGATTGGTTTATTGTTTGACCAATCGTGATACTCGTTAAATATACCTCAATTTGACTGCTCTGTTTTCCGTTTTCCGATCGTGAACAGCTCAAGGAAGAGCACTAAATAGTTACACTTCTTGTTTTATTTACCTTTTCAATTTTGACATCTTGAAAACAACGAAATCAACGAAAAAAAAAAAAATCGAAAGAAGCCGCGGAATTTTCCGGGAGATTTGGTGCTCTAACCGGGAGACCGGGAGATTTGATGAAAAACTTGGAGACTCCCGGGAAAACCGGGAGAGTTGACAGGTATGTATTTGCCTAAGTATGTATAGCTGATTTCGCAGACAGTTTCCTTGAGATTAGATTACAGTTATAATTGCTGTTACAATTAGATCTATAATGATTAAAATCACATAAAAATTGAAGCAATTACCTTTGTGATTGCGTGAACATTCTTCGCACATGGGACGTTAATTCCCACTTGCCGTGACAAGAATCACACTGTTATTCAACAGCCTCTTCGATGTCCGAGTCAGTAATGACCTGGAAAGGTCGAGTCATTACTGGTGAGGTTGAACAAGATGCAATTCGCAAGCATTGTTAACCAAGCAAGCAAGAAACTAAATAAATTGCGTGATTTTACTCTATGGAGCGTTTCCTCGGTTTTTGAGGCGATTCTTGGGGGGGGGGGGGGGGGGCGTCTATTAGACACGGGGCGTTTATTAGAGTGGAGCGTCTAATACAAACTTTACACCTCAGGGGGGGGCGGGGGCATTTATTAGATACGAGACGTTTATTTGAGAGTGGGCGTTTATTAGATCATTTAAGGTACCTGCCCAGGCAATTTTGGGTCATTTTTGTCGTAAAAATTTAGCTGCAACGGTGTATCCTAATAATCCAGATACTTCATAGAATGAATCACCCACAAATACTGAAATTTGAAAATTCACCTGCTTTGTGTGTATCTGGCCCCCTAGGGAGGTACTTGGATTAAATATTAACCCATGTCTGAGACAAACTTTTCGTTTTTTGCTCAAACCATTGAATGAAACCAAAAATTAAAAACAGCAATGTTTAAATACAAATAAAAGGAACAATCGCCAGTTTGGGTTTCACTGAAATGTTTTAAAACTCCGAAGTTATTGCGAGGTGTCTGAAAACGAACTTTGTGCACTCAGAACATGGCATCATTTGCCTTTCCCTCCTTCCGAAGGAGCATGCCAAGTTTCATAGAAAAAACACCTATGGTTGTCTTGAAAAATGAAATGTAGTAATTGTGGGTCCGTTAGGAGTGTCTTAATAACTTCAATTAAACGCTTCTGACTTTAGAAATCCAAGCACATTCATCAAAACAATCGTCAAACATGAGCTCGCGATCTTAGATAATAGTACTCCAAATAAAACAAAGGCTGCTACCCAAAAAACTTTGAGGCCGCTTGTAGATCCACCCCTTTATATATATACTAGTGATGAGCGAAGAATGTCGTCCTCGCAAGTTCAAGTTGGATTTGTTGACTCTACCGGTAATGCAGGAGTCAATGTTAACCCCCACCCCCCCCCCCGGGACAGGGTGGGGATTACAGGGGAAATATGGGGGTTTTAAACAAAAACCGTGCCCGAGGGTGTAGGGGATTAGCAATTTTTAGTATTTATCTGTCCCCTGGGTACGGGGAATAGGTGGGGATTTGTACAGCGCCTGCTGATGTGGTGTCAGCGGTTGCACCCCCCCCCCCCCCCCCCATTCAAAATCCTGTCTACGGGCCTGAGGGTGGGGGAATTTTAAGACTTTTGTAAGTGGACAGCATCCCCAGGGCTGGGGGAATTTGACAACATTTGATTGAGGGTTTTTTCAAATCCCCACCCTGTCCCGGGGTGGGGGGGCGGGGGTGGGGGTTAACATTGACTCCTGCATAATAATCTCGGCAGAATTTGCATTCGGCATACCGTGCGGATGCAGTAGACGCCCAGTTTAAAGCTTTCCGAAGCTTCTCAGTCAGAAAATTATAGCGATCCTCGCAGCGAATGAACGATCCACTTGGGTACGAATAGGGCAAGCTGTGATGTCTGGTGCGCGGCGAATATTCCGGGAATTTCGGTTGACTTTTCTAAGAAAACGACCGGCTTTGAAAAATTATATTACGGATTTCTGAAGCAAAAATTATATACACCCACCACAGTAAAAAGCGTTTTTATCGTGTACAACTCATTCATTCATTCATTTATTCGCAATTCATGATTTTACAGATATATTTATATAGCCACAAAAGAACGGGTGAAATTTACCAGCGCGAATTTACATGCAAGGAGCCCAAAACAAAACGACGACAATTAATCGAACGTTACTAGCCTGCGTAGCAAGCGTTCCTGTACGAACGAAGAGCTTTTTCCGCGATCGAAGAGCTTTTTCTGCATTTTGGCCGCGCGAAAATTGGGGCGAGAGCAAAAAAGTCGCTCGGCTCTCGCCCCAATTTTCGCGCGGCCAAAATGCAGAAAAAGTTCTTCGATCGCGGAAAAAGCTTTTCGTTCGTACAGGAACGCTTGCTACGCAGGCTAGAACGTTACTGAAGTTAATTGCCAGCTTTACAAAAAGTCTAGTAGAACGGCCCGGGCTGTTTTCCAATTAAATTTGACAAAACCATTTAGCTAGCTCTCCGATTATATAAACGTAAAGAAAAACGCGAGATTTTCTCTGTTCTCCATGAAGGTATGAAGTACGGAGTAAAGCCGATAAGTGGTCATGCACATGGCGTAGTGTATGTATTGGTCACGCAATCGCACATACACTGCACTCTTGAGTCTTTGAATTGTTCTTTCCATCGGATCAGTAAATAACCATTACAAAAAAATAGCTGTTTCGGTGTTTCGTTAAAAAAATAAAAAATAAAAAAAATAAATAGCTGTTTCGGTGTTTCGTTTCGGTGTTTCGTTTCGCTGTTTTGTGGTTTAGCACATGTTTACATATAAAACAAGCGTGTGTGGTGATGAAGGAATAATAATAACAATACTGAATGAACCCTGAAAATGAATCTCTGCTAAACTATTTTTGGCTTTGGCTTGTAACGGCGAAGTATTCTGTTCGTTTCTTTGATCGTAAGTCTTAAGAACGTGTCAATCGACGAAAGAACACACTAGATCGGAATTGAGAAGCGAACAAGCTGGTGTGCGTATAACCCTATTCCTTGATCACCTGTTGCTTACAATTCAATTTACAAAGAGAAATAAGGTGACTAAAAGTCCTTTCAATGAAGAAATATTAACCTTTAATATTCACCTGTACAATAGACCAATTTCGATATATTAATATTCTAACTTGGCTCCGAGGCTTAGGGGAATAAGACAAAAGAAATGATTTATTCATCCCTCAACCTCGATGTGATTTCTTGTCGATTTCTTTTGTCTTATTCCCCTAAGCCTCGGAGCCAAGTTAGAATATTAATATATCGAAATTGGTCTATTACAAGCAATTACAATTACATGATCATGCACGAAAACGACACTGTTTATGAACAACGGGGTATTACTTACTCCCAAATATGGGGTATTACTTACACCCAAATATGGGGTATTACTTACACCCAAATATGGAAAACAAAACTCACGGTCTATCGAGAATTTTCACCCATATACAAATTTATGAATGGCCGCCTCGGCAGCTTCGCCTCTTGGCTCAGCTGCCTCGTTGGCAACAAGTGTCGACAGAATATTATTCTTTATCAAGATAGACATCAGTTTTGTCATGTTTTGTGTAAAAAAGCATTTTGATGCACCTACAATTGCGAAAAAGGTTTCCTTTCGGTTGATTTTTAGTTTTTAATGAAGGTCATGTTCAGAGCAGGGAAGGCCATTGTTCGCTTCGTGAATGTCCAAAGTGCCAAAATACACTTTACGTTTGTTTTTCTCGACGGGATACTTTTGTCGGGCCGCGGTAGAAATTTTCACACAACAAAATATAAAGGATGTACTTTAAGACAATTTTAGTTTCGACTTCAAATTCCATGTACCAAGGGACTTTCGATGGTGTGGAAGTTAGCCAAATTTAGCGCTTTCGCTCAAGCGTTACAACTGGGGCAATTGTAACAGCCCCAAACAGTATAATATCGGCAGCTTTCCCACAATAATTCAGTGATGTAGAAAAAGCAAGAGATGGGTTATGATTTGCCCAAAGTACGGCGGTAGATGTTATCGCGTTCATCTGTACGAGCGACAACAATATGCATCATTTTCGCCTAATTTCGGAAGCGGCTGGAAGCCAAAATGGCGTTTTTCAAACTTTTCTCGATTTCGAAAAACGAAAGCGCTCCTGAACCTTTGAATGGTATTTTCGAAAATAACTCACTATAGAGGTTATTTGAGCAAAATATGAAGAAATCCAAAATTTCACGACTTACGCCGCATTCGCGATAATTACAGAAATTGGCTCTTAACGCAACAAGCAACTGGCTGAAATGTTCAACAATGTCAGCAACATAGTAACATCTTTTAAAAGTACAGTGATATAAGCAACCGATGAGTCAGATGAGTCGGACGATGAGGAATAAGGACATGCGTTGAACTGAAATTTGAGCCCTCCTACTCGTATGTAAACTCCTAGCAGACTGAAAACTTAAATAAAGGATTTTATAAAGGTCACTAAATTTCGCGTCTTTAATTTTCGCGGCATCTTTTTTTCGCGGGACTTTAATTTCGCGAAATTTTTAAAATCGCGAAAATAAGTGATAATAAGGTATCATTTGCACATACAGGAACACTTAGTGGCTTGTGTACAGTGTCTACTTGTTGGACTGCAAAAACAAATTCCGAGTTCTAACTTCGATTTTAATCAGTGAATCAGTTTGCCTGTCGGCGATCAAGATTATTCGCATTTTAACTTGAAGTCAAGGTAAGTTTTACAGTTTGTTGAACTCTGATCGAAACGTTTCTTATCGATGGGAGCGAAAGTCTTCTCATTTGAAGATCATAATTTCTTCAATCGATGTGGATCATGGTGTTTTTCTCGGTGTAGTGAGTCCCATGGTGTGTTTTTTTTGTTGTTGTAGACGGTATATAGTCATTCTTGTATTTGTTGCTGCTTGGTCAAGTGTGAGCGAAAAGTGGCGATCAATTGAACTGTTTGTCCGGGTTCATTTGAGCAACATGAATTAGTTTCTGAATGTTTCGATTCTTCAGGCTCTGTTCATGCCATACCGTAATTATATCGCGAATGAACTGTTGTAAAACAGGGGCTAACATGCCTAGCTCAGAAATAGAGAAAGACAACATAGAAAGAGAATTATTAATGGCTCCGTCAATTCCAAGCCCGACCATCCCCCCCCCCCCCCGGGCATTTGTCGGGCATTTTACAACTTTTCCATCCCTAGGGTGGGGCATTTGCTATAACCGGGCATCCCGGGGGTGGGGCATTGTCAAAGGCAAAGCGATCTTTCATATTTTAAAAGACGTACACGTTTTGTTGTTTATTTAAAATTTCCTGATTGCCCCCGATAGAAAAATATAAAAACTGAGTTGATATTAAACCTCGTTTGAGTCCCGCACTTTTCAAGTGTACCGTAGCCCCACCCCACATGTGCAAACATTTGCACCGTTGCTTTCCACGTGCGAACCAAAGATGGCGGAACGAAGCCGAAAGCTTCGACATCAACACCTTTGCAGTTGTAATGAAAAAATGTTCCAAAAATCATGATTACAGGTATAAATAAAGAGCTATGTATTTGTGAACAATTATAGTGTCCATCATTAATAGTTCTGCTTGGAATTTAGATTTTTAAATTCCTCGATCCTCTCAAAAAAGTTTTTGAACTTGTCCCGTGGGTCGGGCATTTGCACTACTCCTGAAGCCCCACCGTGGGGATTTTGTGCATGTAAGCTGACCCCACCGTGGGGCATTTTCAACCTTCTGACAAAAAAATGATAAATGCCCGACAAATGCCCGGGGGGGGGATGAGCGGGCTTGGAATTGACGGAGCCATAAATTGAATCTCTCGTGCATTTTCGGAACTGCATGCTTACTGAAGCACTTTGTTCGATAAGTAAACCTATCTGTCTAGAGCTTTTTATGGGTACTGCGCTTGCGCAAGTGCCCATTATTGTCGTCGTCGAAGCATTCTTAACATTCCTTCGTAAGACTTTTTTGTAACAATTCTTTGAATAACTGAACATGATATGGCATTGTTCGATTGTTTCGCTTCATTGACAGTGGTGTCAAGTGCAATGCTCAAAAAGAAGATTGGCATATTTAGTGAGCTACATGGAGAGAAATTGCGTTGCAAAATAAATATGAAAGACACGTTTGTTTTTAAATGTTTTTATTTACGTAGGTGTATTTCTTTGACAACTGCACGAACAGGGTCGCGTTTGATTGAGTCACATTGTTGAAGCTTTTGTTGAGTAACCGCCGGTCTTTTAGAGTCCTTCGTACAATTCATTTGTTTGAGTTGTACTATCGTTATTGAAGTTTCCTGAAATAAAGATAATAAATATTATCAGTTGCTAAAAAGGGAATAGGTAGTAATGTTTATGTGGGAGCTGTCAGTTTGTTTGGCTAGGCTTCAAGGAGACTTACGTTTAAGCCTCACGCGCGAGGGGCGAAGCCGCGAAAAGAAGACGGCGAGCTAGTTTACTGGAGCAGAATTTCATTCCGGCACAGCTTCAGTTGTTTAAAACGAGCAATTGATAACTGAAGAGATAAATGAAATTTCTACAGGTAAAAGGTTGTCGTGTGACGTGATATTCGTTAACAGACTGTGACCCTCCATAGGAAAAGGGGGCTTATCGCATCAGCGTTTCAAGGCGTTTATATTTGAAACGCATTTGAAACCCGTTTGAAACACATTTCAAACAGTGTTAGAAACGTTTACTTTTTTCAGCGTTTGAAACGTGGAGAAACGCATTTGAAACGCCCATCTGCCAACAACCTGCATTATTATTACCTGACTGAAGCATAATTATTCGACAACACAACAAATGCTGGACTGAAGATGGTAAACGGTAACTTCAGGCGTCGTTAATGAAATTTAAAAAAGCTAGATAAATCACGGTGGTGCAGTCACACTTTTTACTTTTGATTAAAAGTTCAGTAATATTCCATCGTTAGGTCGATCAATAAGTAGTGCATAGCAGTATTCTCAAAATTAACGGAAATGTCAACAAATATGATGCGTGAACAAGCTATGACATTATTTGTCAACTCCTGTAATTCTGTAATTACCTTTCCTTTCGAGTATGAATTCAAGATCGTACGACATTCCAATGCATGAATTAGTATTCTTGGAGCGTCGTCTCCGTTGATTTAAGCTTCATCTGAGTCGCAACCATCGAAAACCTTCCACTCGGTTTTCGTACAATATTTGGACAAAGTCAATCAAGTTCCGTATGCGAAGCCGGTCGCTTCGCCAACAAGTTAACTCGCCCGCACTGAAGTCAACTCGCCTACATCATGTACCTAGTAATTAATTTGTTTAATAAGAGAACAGCGCGTAAAAGTGTTCTAAAGACGCTGGAATAATCCTGGGGAATAACCTCGTTCTAAAAGCATGTTTTCGTGTATAAATACGCGAAAGATATCAAGAAAGATAACAGGAATGTTCAGGTGTATTTCTTGTTCTAAAAAACGTGTAAGCGAGCACGTACACAGTATAAACATCATTACCTGTGTATAAATTGACGATCTTGCAACGTTTTTCAAACACTTCGCAATGCATTGAGCGTGCACCTAAACAGAAACGCTCGGACAAGGCTTGACATGACATCGACAGCAGACAAGACTTCTAACCGCAGATCGAGCATAACGCACGCAACACTGACGTTTGTCACGGAGGCCCATCAGTTCTATGCCTCGATTCCAAGTGAAACCAACACAGTACGATAACTCCTCGTTTTCTTTCCTGTAATGTTACAACAATTTACCTCAATGTATTTGTAACATACTTGTAACTCTTGCGGGTCGAAGACGTCAGTGTTATCTTTAGTTTAATCAGTCCGCCGATCATCTGTTCACAAAAGCGCGACATTCTTTTGTATCTTGAATGAAGGAAATGGCGGTCGATTTTTACATACGTTTGTAGTTCTGTTTCAATTTTTCAGTTAATGCACTCTATGGATTTTTTTGTGTGTTAATTCTACTAGCTGTTAGCAGTTTTTTATTGCGTGCGTCATGTATCCAGCATGATCCAGAGAACAGATAATAATCTACGGAATGTAAATTAGGCTACGACCGTCGATGATGCATACAAGATTTACGAATGAACTTTATAATTTTAGAAACTTTACACGTCAACGATTCTTAATATTTTGTTTACGTTTAATCCATGATTATGAGCTGCCCCTTCGAAGCTATCCGTATATCGGATACTATTTTTGAGCTAAAGCTATAAAGTTCCCGCTTTTAGCATTTATTAATAGGACTTGTTTCCATCACGCTTGAACCGGTTCTGCAAAACTTTTTCTATTCATTCGTCTAATAGTTCGTGCGCGAGCTTCCCTACAAAAAAAGACCCTAGTTGTCCGGCTCTGTTATAAATTTGGCCGGCGTATGGCCGTTAACCTCTGTAATGGGAATAATTATGCACATCTTAATTAATTATTTTTGTGTTTCAAACGCAATGAAACGCGTTTCTTCTGTTTGAAACGCCTTCAGTTTGAAACTATTTATTTTATTTATTTATTATCTACTCATTTAGTCACACGCGCGCGCGAGGGGTGAAGTCAGAGAAGAAAGTATTGCTGAGGGACCAAATAATTTTGTTATGCTAGCGTGAATTTACAACTCTTTGAAAATCTTTCAGAGCTTCAGTTGTTGAAAGGCTGATATGCAATTTATTTTTAGATTCAGTTATGTCAGCGCGAATGCTGCTGTGTAAACAAAGATATTACAGTATGACGACAATCAGAAGAGTATGAGTGATGAGTGATTTGAGAATTTTGTTATGTCAGCATGAATGCTGCGAATGCTGTTGTGACAAAGATCAAAGCCGCGTGCTGGATTGCAGAAAATTAATTCACCGCGCTTTCGGGAGTCTGACGTTGGACATCGTGACAAAATGATATTAGAAAATGGATTTTAGATCTACTATTGTTAAGTGTGTTAAATTTTTTTCGAAACGAGGAATGATTTTAATATGAAAATATCTTCTAAAATTAAAGACGAACTTATCTGCTTGGTTTGTAGACGAAAGATAAGATCATCTCATTTGAGCACAGTTTCCGTTGTTTTAAGAAAACAGTGGTGATTGTATTCAAATTAGCTTGGGTTTCAAGTCTTGTTAGATGTACTGATCAAAATGACATGAAGGTAAATAAACTGAACAGAGTTTGTTGTCCGCAACTGAGAAGTCGGCGAGCTAGTTTACGAGAGCAAAGTGTTGCTAAAAGTGACCTAATAAATTTGTTACGTTAAACGTGAATCGTGCAGTGTACTGTAATTACCCAGTTCAGTTAGCTAGGATATGAGCAGAGTCACGTCACGCGCGAGGAGCGAAGCCCGGGAGGGGGGAGGGGGGGGGGGGGCGGTACTCCCCAAAAAAATTTGGGTAGGGGTGTGCCGCTGGACTATAAAACCCCTTAACCTGTACCGACTACAAAACGCTAATTTTGCGACCCTGTTCCAGACTAAATGTTAAAAAAGATACCCTGTTTCCAGACGATTTTTAACGATTTTTTTCTAACCCAAAAGGCTAAACTAGTAAGCAGCAGTTGTAAAGCTTCTTTAAATTCAAAATGGATTAATGACAAACAATTGCAAGAAACTTTATGTGACATGTAATTTACAATTTACGGACAAATGTATCTATCGATTGACAGGATTTTGCTGCGGCCTTTCTATTTCGCTCTTCTGTGACCTCTGGCTCTGTTCGGTCCATTTTATCCAATATTGACACACATGCTGAGCCCTTTTGCAGTTCATTATTGGGGTACCCAGTCTTCTCTCATTTTGAGATCCTGGGGATTAAAATTCCGTATGAGGATTTTAGGTCGAATTTATCGTTAACGTTAAATTCAGCTTATAGAATCTCAAGATCTGGTCCAAAATTTAATATGTCACCCAGCAAATCTACAAATGGCGGACCTTCGATGTTATCTTCGTTGATTCAGGCTTCATTTCCAGACTACACCAGTTAGCGAATTAGAGCTTTTCATTCACTTTATTGACAGCCATCGGTCCACGGACGCACCTGTCGCATCCCTCGCCCTACGGGCCTGATTATTTTAGTGTGGTTAGCCAAAGCAAGAGATGTTGCCTTAGGGCTAGGGTTATCAAATGCAATACACCAAAGAAAAAAATAACAAAACCAACAAAGTTGCTGCACTATCCTCAACGGCGACAACTCGGAGAACGAAGTCTTGACCTATATTATCAATTGAGAGGTCTGGTGAGAGTTAACGAAAGCCATTGGCGTGGAAATGTTTATATCTAGTATGTCTAGTATACATATTATAAAGGGATGATGTGGATTCATGACTGCTGGGTAGAGAAAAATATAACTTACTGATTGAAATCGTGAGAGTCCCTAACCCATTTCGTTTAATCGGCTCATGGGCTACATGTATGCGCATTCTCTGAGTAAAAAATGCAGTAGCCATGAGCACGCCTCGCGGGCCTATTTTTTGATTAAGCTACTGTCTTTGGCAGAATTAAAATTCAACCGAGAAGAGACTGAGTATATATCTTGTTGTTAATTTATGGGCTCGTTTGTTCCAAAATGTCTTGTAGAAGGTGCTTTCGAACCGGTAGTTTGGAAAACAAGGAATCCCGGAATACTCGGAATCCCCGGAATACCCGGAATATGTTTTTTTTTTAGATTTTACTAAAAATTAATAATTAATAATAATTAATAATTAATCAAAGTAATAATTATTAACTTTGCAACCCAACAGTACGAGGACGCTTGTTGGGACACATGTTGAAAGCTACCGAAGGTATTTTTATATAATCAAAGCTAAGGCTGCTATGAGCCACTCATGAATGATAAGAAAATTCCAACAGAAAACCAAGTGCTGCGGATGGAAATTGTAAGCAAGTCAAACAAGAATTATGAACATACAACTGCCTGATTTCCCATGACCACAGTGGCTGCTAATTTGTTGACTATATTTGTGAATACATGCCACCCTTCAAAGTGATGTTATCATTTATTGGTCTTGAAATCCGAATACATTTAGCACAGTTCTATAAGAAGCGTTCCAAAATTCTTTTTTCCATAGTACAGTCCTGATCAGTTCCTAAACATTCAAGATGGCTCCTACTGTTGAAAAGCTCCATCGTTTAAAAGTCCCAAATAAACTTGTCCGTGATTCAGATAAAGATGAACTTTATTCTTGCAATTGTGACCCTCCACGGGAAAACAGGGATAAAGGTGATAGCACACTCACAACACGCTAACACAGCTCGCTTAGTATGTACAAGGACACGCTTTATGCGCATATTTAATTCGTAGAACAATGAAGGACACACTAGGTTTTGTTTTGGAGATGTTAACACGCTTTGTTTGAGTTAGCGTGCTAATCTTGACACGCTTAGCGTGCGAATTGGCTCGCTAGAACTCGCTAGAGCAAAAATAAACATGGCAGAAATTTTTTTATCTCGTTATAGAAGAAAACTGACTAAGAAAATTAGCGTCCCATCGGACGACGAACTAGACTTCGTCTTGGTTCGCAGGCTATCACCTTCCTGAGATCTTTTAATCTGTGGTTGGCGTGGGTTCGTGATGGATGGATCAGAGTGTTAGAAGGTTGATATAAAAAGTGGAAGTCTAGAAAAATTATAGTGCACACTAAATTTACGTGAAATCTAGCCTTTTGATCACATTTTTCATATTGTATTACAGGTTCCTGGCCAAAGATTTGTGTACAAGTTGAGCAAAACGTGTCTACAAATACGAACCTGGCACTGGGAGACCTCAACAAGCCAAGTCAGCACCTCCTCAGAAAACCACTGACTCCTCTTTTGTAGATTCATTTAGCCCCACAACAACTCCCTCGAGAAACTGTCTTACTGCCCACTTTGCTTGTGCCCAAGCTACCCGCTTCCCACACCAGAGTCAACTCCTTCTGCAACCTCGATCCCTGTTTCTGTTATTCAGCTGTCTGAATAGGGAATCTCTATTTTGAAGAAATAACTTTGTTTGTATCCCGTGATCATATTTTACCATCATGAACTGAGATTGTAAACTGTTTATCGACTTTTTTAATTGGAATGATTTATAAATAAAATTGTTGACAACCACTTACAAGCCTTTTACCACAGGCAGCCCAGGCTCTGTACACGAATTAATATTCAATGTTGTTGTTCATGGCGGCGATTTGAATATTTACAGCAAATGTATGAGAAACTCACGAAATATGTTCTAAATGCTATCTTTTCGACGGAACCTAATTAAAACTGACTTACATTGTGCAAGTGTTTTGTTATTTTGATGTTTGGGTGTTCCTGAAGCCAGTTTAAAGCCATTTAGACGAGGTTTGCTTTTTCAGTTGGCCGTCCATTATGAATCATTTAAAGGCCGACGACAATTATGTGAAAACGGATCCAATGGTCCGCACTAGAAGCTCAATAAATTCCATAAAAATGCGCCAATCTCCTCAAAATTACCTTCATTGCAGACGTCCATGCTCTTAGCTTCTGTTCGCTACTACTAGGTTTCCAACGTTGACTTTATTTGCTCGAGAAACGCTAGTGTTCGAGCTCTTGTCTTTTATATTTTCTTTCGCGTTATGCGTAACCCCGGCGTCTGAGACATCTCATTTGAAATTCGTGCCAGTTAGCGACCGCGACATTGTGACAAAATTTCAATTGAGATGTCCAGGGGGGGCAGGCAGCGCCCTTTGATCTTGCCGCTTTTCCGCAATACATGATCGCACAAGTAAAGAAATCTGTCAATCATTCGAGAAACGTACCTCTACGGGAGTTTGCTGTGGAATTTTCATCCATGGTGTCCCACAATGACCAAAGTTCAGTTAAACAGCGACCGAATCGTTCCCATAGATGTTTGAACGTGGAATCGCCAAAATATTTCCGAACGAACACAAACGCACGTCATGTCAGCCATCGTCGGCCATGTTTATTTTAAACAAACCAGTACTTAGTCTCGCTCGGCCAAATTTCTAAAATGTGCAATCATATATACTAGGTCCCAGGCCTCGCTGCTAGCCCCCCCTGGAGATGTCTTTTACAAGTGTATTATTGCTTGATTACAAAACATAGGCTATTACATATTCCTTAAATCACAGAACCAAAAAATAAAGACAACACATCACAGACAATGCAATTACACTTACAAACTAACCTAATCAAGAAAAACGTAAAACTGGTGTCAGATATACAAAAACGGTTACCCTTTCACTCCCAAGAGTGCTACGATCAAAACTGAGGAAAAAATCTTGAATTTCATTTTGCAAAATTAATTTTCAAAAACAACAGCACCACTTGAACACTGAGTACTGCTCAATAGCTTTTATTTGAAAAAAAACTCACACACTAGGGTTTCATCCACAGAACTACCTTGTACAGCATAATAAACTGAGGAAAAAATATTGGAAGTTCGTTTTGCAAAATTGTCAAAAACAAATAATACCACATGAAAGTACTGCTCATTAGCTTTCATTTAAATGGTCACACACTAGATTTTCATCCACAGACTCAAAAGGTAGAACCAAATCAGTTATTGACTCAAGATTTGACAGTCCGGTAGTAAAATGGTTAAGGCAACGCGATCAAGAAAATTCCCCGGGGGGGGGGGGGGTACTCCCTATAATGGACTATACGGGGAGGCTCCGCCCGAAAGGGGTCCTATTTTAGGCTCGAGGTATTTGAAAGGGTAGGGATTTCACGAGTTGAAGTATATGAAAGGAGGGATTTCACGAGTAAATGATATTATTGTTTGGTTAACATCTCTACTGGTAATGCTTGATGATTACTGGTGCTATATATTGTTCATTAAGTTCATTACAAGGGTATAGAAAAGGGATGCAGTGCTTCTACTGTAGGTATGTGAAAGGGGTACCATTTTCATAATTTCTATGGAAGGTATATGAAAGGGGTACCTTTTCTGTGAAAAATGGTATATGAAAGGGTAAGGGGTTGGACTTCTGGGCGGAGCCTCCCCGTATAAAACTTTTTTGAGTACCCCCCCCCCCCGGGGGAAATTCCCTTTTAGACCTTTTATTTCCTGATATTTAGTAGTATTAATATAGTTTTCCTTGCACTACACCCATGAACCTGAAGGCAGGAGAACCTTTATAGTCACGGGACCAAATTATGGAACAGGTGATTCTCTGAAACAGCAACTCTTTTAGCTGCAGTATCATGATTATGCACAGGAGGCGGCGGCGTGGCCGAGTGGTTTAGGGCGCTGGATTTGAAATCTGGAGGTCCCTGGTTCAAATCCTCCACCCTGCCACTAGCTGGATTTGCTCTCGGTAGTCCCGAGTTCAACTCCTCGGCCACGCTTTGTAAATAGCCAACTGGACAGCCTCCCACCAGTTTGGATTCTTAACAACTTTATGTTCTTTTTACAATATTTGTTTGTTCATTTACAGTGTCCACAATTAGTACAGCAGTGCTAAATCCTCTGACACTTAAATAAAAAGTTGTTTATTTGTTTGTTTTTAATGTTTTAGTCTGAAATTATGTGGTCGACTCAGAGTCAGAATTCGTCAGAAGGAGAGAAATACGGAGGAACTATCTATTATCTTATTTAATTTACTGGTAGATAAACCAGTAAATAAAAAATAAATAAAAACATATTACGTGCTCTATTTTTATACAGTTTTTGCAATCTTTTTTTTTGTCGGTTTTCTATATATACAGTAGTTAGAACTTGCTAATGAAGAAGAATGTTACTTGTATTTGAAGAGTTGTAATTGAATTGACTCGATCACGGTGTTTACCAATTTTCCTTCTCCTGGTTTTGAACTGTGTTATGACAATTTAAGAGACTGACTGACATACTTTAATAAGTTATTTATTTCTGACATATAATTAAATTATAATTTGATACACAAATTTTAATTTGTCAACAATGTGTTTGTGTGCTGCATGGCATGAAGTAGGAGTGAGCAAATTCCCATTTTTTTTTTAAGAAAAGGTGTTTTATTGATTTTGACTCTTCTTTGTGCTTTCAAATTTTCTGAAAGCCAGTTATCCAACATAAGGACCATAAGGTACGAAATAATGGCGGAAAACGTGACAACTTTGAAGCCACCTGTCAATCAAACAATTCAAGTTGTCTAAACGCTCTAGTTACTTTCAGTGGGTCAAAACACACTTCCAGGTAAAATACTCTTGGCTACAACAATGCAGAATATACATTTTTGTTTGGTTAAATCATTAATAAAAAGCAGACATATGACGTCACAGCTCCGGGAGGTCACCAGTCAATCAAAAAAATGTCATTCTTGAAAAAAAAATTATCTTCTCAAAAGCTATAATTATATAGTTTTACCTATTTCCTGTTCTTCGTTTTATGATAAAAGGTATTGGTAACTGGGCAGCTTAAAAAATCCCCCCACCCCCTCCCCCAAAGGGTGTAATAAGCAAACTCCCGTGTCATGAGGACTGCAAAACAGTCGTTTTTTCTCTAAATCGCCGAAAGCGTGGATCCTCGCGTGCGAAGCGCGCGAGCCTCATACGCGTGTGAGGCGAGAATACAGGCGTCTCTCCTCGGTTCCACTCTCCGTTTTCACACTCGCTCCAGACCTTTCGTTCAAAGACCGCGCGCATTTGTTTGACAGACCAACGCAAACTGAAAGAATACGACTGTTTTGCAGTCTACCCGTGTCAACAACCATACCCAAATAAGGAAGTGCCGAGGGCAGTGACAAACGGACGGTGACAAACGGTAGGGCGGTGACAAACGGTAGGGAAAAATCCCTTCGTATCATAGTCAATCTCTCAGAGCATAAAAAATCTGCTACTCTTGCACATTCTCTCAGGATAAAATTAACCTCTTACATGTATCTTTTTCTCCTCACGTATAAATGATTCAAACAGTTCAATAGACAATATTCGTATTCTCACGGTTGGACTGGAACTAGCTTGCAATCGAGGCTCATGCGGGGAAATATCGTTAAAAATATTTGCATTTGAAAAGATTTACCCGCATTAGCCTCGATTGCAAGCTAGTTCCAGTCCAACCGTGAGAATAATAATATTGTCTATTGCTGAAGGTATCCGTACTCTTTGAAGCTTATTTTGGTGTTTATCGATAACTATTCTCCAGCAATAAGAAACACACCGCTTATAAAATAGCAAAAAAGCGTTTTTAGTCATGCGTGTCTCCGCGTGACACAAGTGTCACGCCTTATAAATCCTGAAATCTGTCCTTGTAGACTTGTGAACATTACCTTCTTCAAGAGCCAGCATCGACAGCACGTGCACGGAGTCACTCCGAAGGTTTTCAACACGATAGGAACTCTGGCATTCTAACTGACTCACAACAGAAACTGCTCAACCAACAACACTGAAAACTGAGTTAAACTATTTTTCAGGATCATAGTAAATAAGCCAGTTATGCCTGCCATAACTTCTCTTCCAGCTACCACTAGTGCGACTCAAGGTAATATATTATAAATATTTCATCGTATATTTAAACTTGCTATACATTTTATAAATTGCATATATATCGCATATGCGGCCCCATGGGCGCATGAACACAGAAAACGAATCGAACCGAGCTAGTGTCACATGGTGGCCCATCTTGAAAAGTTAGCCAAATTCTTTCGCGTTTGTCGTTCGTTATCCATCTCAATCTTCGCCAATCTTAACCATCCTTGTTCCTTTCTGGTTTATTGTTGCCTCTTTGGTGTTTTTCCGCCTTGGTAAACTATTATTTTGAGGTTTCCTTCGCTCTGAAGGTAATTTTGTTCATCGCAAAAAAATGACTTAATATATCCTGCCATAGTGCTTTAAATTGTGTTACCCAGCAAGCAGTGGTTTCTACTACGCTTCCCACCAAATTGTGCGCAACAGTGGAGCACAGTGAACTCTTCGTCTGATTTGTAAATATTGCAAATATCACGCTCTGTAGTTTTAAACATACCGAGTCGAAGCTCCCATAAGCGGATGCCCTCGGGAAGTGTCCGCAACTGGAGCTGTCCGCTTACGGGAATGTGTAAATATACAAAATTTGTATGAGCTAGAGTTCAAACGGTGTTTTGTCAAGACGGCCTTATTTTATTAGAACTGTCTACTTACGAGAGTGTCCGCTCAGAGAGCTTCGACTGTCAGTATGCCTGATAACTGATTTAAAGAACGACTCTTGTCGGCTATCAGTAAAGGTACTTGACTGTGTTGTGCATTAATGCTGACTGATTCTGTTAAATTTTTCCATATGCATGCATAAAGACATGATCCAACTAGTTAATGACGATATAATGAACCGCCCGGCGATTACGAGGATGGAAAAGAATTCCAATATGAAACTAAACAAACGCAAAGGTGACTGAAGTTCACATGTTTATTTGCTGACAAACGTTTTCCGCATTTCGACTTCGAGTAGAACTTCCGCTGCTACCTTTAATCATCCTTTGTGACTTCCTCAGTAATGGGTTCCTTTTTTACTGGTTTCTCGACTACTGGTATGTGGATAAGATTCACCCATGAAATCGCCGAGTCAAGGGAATTCGTGATTTGTTCATAACTAATCCTTTTCCATCTTCGCCATCGTTAATCACCTTCCCTTCCTTGTGAGTTCCTTAGTTTATTCTACAAGGGAATCGGCGAGCCAAACAATCTTCAAACGTGAGCCTTGCCATTGCGTTTTTAAATTTGTCCATATTGTACCTGACGTAACTCATTTCCATCTTCGCCATTGTTAGTCATCCTCACTAACTGAAATGGGTTCCTTCAGTTCTACTGCATGCCGATGTCATCAATGAATTGAGTCAGTCAAGGGAATCCTGGCAGCCATTCATGAAAATGCGAGCTCACCGTTCATTCATTGAGTTTGTCCATATTGTGTGATCCGTTTCCATCCAGTCTCCATCATTAGTCATCCTTACTTCCTAAATAGTTCCCTTCCAATGATTTGTCGAGTAATGTTCTGCCGGTGGTTAACATTCATCCAATGAACTGATACAGTAGTCGACCTCCCTTCCTTGCGAGTTCCTTAGTTTATTCTACAAGGGAATCCACGAGCCAAATCTTCAAACACGAGCCTTGCCGTTGCGTTTTCAAATTTATCCATATTGTACATAACCCATTTCCATCCTCGCCATCGTTAGTTATCCTCACTAAGAATGGATTCTTTCCTTTTGATTTGTCGTCTACAAGATTAATCAATGAAGTCAACAAAGGAAATCCCATGCAGCCATTCTTGAAACGTGAGCTTAACGTTCATTCAATTCAAGTTTGTCCATCATATTGTAATCCATTTCCATCCAGTCTCCATCGTTAGTCAACCTTACTTCCTAATGAGTTCCCTTCTAGTGATTTAATCGAGTAATGTTCTGCCGGTGGTTAAAATTCATTCAATGAACTGGTACAGTACAGTGGAACCCCACCGTCGGGCCAGGAACATTTGGTCGTATTAACGTAACGGGGTGGTCGTATTAATAATAATAATAAAATAATAAAAGCATTTATTTATACACGATAGGATTAAAGCGTATTAACGTGGTAGGGTCAAATTATGGTGCTACACCCTTCTAAATAATGCCATGACAACTACATACCTTTAATTCCGCTATAAATTGAACACGCTAATCACTTACAACTTTGCCGGACAACATTCACTAAAATGCGTTATTGTTTGTCAGATTGCGTCTGTTTTCATTCAGCAGTCTCACCAGGCATTTTGACTGGTCGTATTAACGGGGTAATTTTATAAAGAAAATAACGACTGGAAACTCCAAAACTAGGTGGTCGTTGGTCGTAATAACGGGGTGGTCGGATTAATGAGGTTTTCAAATAAGAAATTGAGTGGGCTTTTGTTCGGGCTACAAAAAAGTGGTCGTAATAACGGAGTGGTGGTCGTATGGCGGGATTCCACTGTAATGTTTGACTGCGTCAAGTTAATCCTAGCCCCAAAATTTGGAAAACGCGACGGCTTTGCAATTGTGTTTTCATGCACGTTTGTCGATCCAGGTCAGGGTAAACCATCATTTCCATCCTCGCCATCGTTAGTCATCCTTGCACGACCAGTTTGCACGACAGAAAAAAGGAGACCTGATAATTTTACCCGTTTACACGATTGATATTTTAGCACGGCTTGGACAAAAAGTGGCCTAAGGAAGGAAGTTATAAAGGAAGGTGGTGTTTGCACTACACGTTTAGAGGGCCGGACCAATTTATAGTACGAGCCTTCACTGGCACAGCTGTGTGCTGTCTTCTAGCATGCGTAAAGACCACTAAAGCCTTTTCAAGGCTAAATTAGATCGTTTCCTCGGAAAAAATATCAATCAATACTTCACTTCTTCATCTTCCTTTTTTTCCTTTCTTCTAACTATACAACGAAAACAGCAAATGAAAGGATGAAAACGAAGGCAGAAAATACATGAAGAAAGAACTACCGACTGTTTCGCATAATATTAACAATCTAAAACATTTAGTCTAAAAATGTTACCATCATTCACAATATGCCGGCGATTCAACACGAGCATGCTTTTTTGGTCACATCATGTGTCACATGACTGAGCGCAGAGTGGCATAATGCTCAATTATTTTGCTAGCCTGCAAGTCAGGAGGCCGCTCTGGCTCGCGGATGAGATAGAGGCTGTAGAGGGAGCGGAGAAAAAGGGAAGGAGAAAGAGTGAGAGTTTAGAGGCCCTTACCACTCACAGAATTAATTATAGAGTTGATGAACTCCGCTGATTATTTTATTAACATATAGTTTGATAATTAATGAACTCGGGGGAAGTGTCACCAAGATTTAGTACTACTTAAACTCATCCTAACAGAAGAAATCCACTAATAGTGGCCTGGTATTGCTAAAAGTTACTATATTACAGCAGAAAAACGGTTAAAAATTTATTTGGCTAAGGTCGGGTAGGAAGGAAGCGGAATGGAACTTGAAAACGTCGGGCCGACGATGTTATTGGGAAAAATAGCTCAAAATCAATGATTCTGGTTTGTTCCCACCTCAGGAGAATGAATTGATGTCTTTCTCTTGTTGTTCGGGAACCATTTTGTGCATCAGCGAGTGTATAATTCAAGCGTAGTTTACACAAAAACGTGGGAGAATTCTCGTGATACTGCCCCTTTAATTAAGATTTAATAGGCCAATTTCGATATATTAAAATTCTAACTTGGCTCCGAGGCTTAGGGGAATCAAACAAAAGAATTTGAAAAGAAATCACATCGAGGTTGAGGGATGAATAAATAATTTCTTTTGTTTTATTCCCCTAAGCCTCGGAGCCAAGTTAGAATTTTAATATATCGAAATTGGCCTATTCTCTTTTTTGATTGTATTTCTTATTTTTATTTTATTTTTTTATTTTTTTCGTTCGTTTTCTATCAGTATTATTGTACGCTTTTGCAATACTGTGATTATATGCAAATAAAGCTTATTGTTGTTGTTGTCAGTCCTTTCCTCTGCACAATCCCAAACTAATCCCAAAGCGGATCCCTACAGCGACTGTCCCTAGGCCTGCCCACAGGCTATTCGTTTGCCTCACTTTTATACTCAAAGTTATGTCGCGCCCATGGAGTTATAGTTATGTGGCCCCTTCCTAGCCCCTTTTAAATCAGTCAAACTTAGTCATTCTTTGCCAATTTATTTTTGTATATTTCTGTTTTCGCCCGCATATTCCACAGTCAAGAAGGAGGCAGCGAGTGGACAACAACAGCATTACAAGGACATCCTACACTTGTGGGAGTTACTGAGGGAACTTCTAGCGAACAAGCACTGTCATTCAATAATAACATGGATCAGAGAAGAGCACGGAGAGTTTAAATTTCAAACCCAGAGCTAGTGGCAACAATATGGGGTACATATAAAAACAAAGAAGGGATGAATTACGAGAAACTCAGCCGTGTACTGCGACAATACTATTCAAAAGGAATCATTCAAAAGGTGAGCAAAGTGGAATACGTTCATTCAGGGGACGGATCAAGGAATTTTTGGTAGGGGGGAGGGTCCCAGGGTTTTACCAAAAATGCGAAGTAGAAAAAGTAGACGGCAGTAGTTATTACTAAAAGGCGCGGAGGGGGTGTTTGGGGACCTCCCCCCCCCCCCCCCCCCCCCCCCAAAAAAAATTGAGATTTCAAGCTCTGAGTGGTGCATTTTGGTAGATGGTATTGCTATGAATAATAGAGAAAGCCAAAAAACGTCAGGTCTGATAGGGGGTCCGGACCCCCCCCCCCCCTCCCGACCCTCCCCCTGGATCCGTCACTGTCATTATTATATTATGTCGTATCAATGTTAATTCGATTAAGGCAGTCGGGGAAACAAATCTTCGTTGAAGCACTGAAGAGTGCCTTAAATCTGCAAAACAACAACCGGCAGACAGCAACCCCGGCCCGTCGGTGGAAGGTAAAAAAAATATAAGGCGATTTTATTGAGAACTTTACTGTATTCCTATCTCTTAGAATCTATCGAGTCAACTCTCTCTAAACGGACACCTCTATAAGACGGACACCCAGTGTGGGTACCTGTGTAACGTTTTTAAGTCATGTTATATTATACTGTAGCTAAACTCTCCATAAGCCAGACACCTCTCTAAGACGGACAGTTGGTGCCGATCCCGATCGTGTCCGTCTTAGAGAGAGTTGAATGTATTTGTAAAATCCATATTTTTAGACATTACTGCTGATGCAATACGGCATACTTTATAGCATATATCTGCATCACAATGTCAGATTGGGGAGCCTGTGTTTCAAGGCTTACGACGGGCAATGTTAATTGTGTTCAACCAATGTTGATTTTGTAACCACGTCTTGTTGTTCCCAGACTCCATGGCATGGCAATGATGTACAGGGACTCCTACATGACTCCTACATGGGGGGGGGGGGGGGGGGGAGCTTTTTTGATCACACTCGAAGCCGTGACTCTAATTTCGCTCTTTGCAGGTTCCTAACCAAAGGTTGGCGTACAGATTTCATAAATTGCCCTACAAATACGAACCTGGTGTCACGCGATCTCTTCGTCACGGAAGCAGACTCAATGCATGTATTCAGCAACATGTGCCGCAAGCCGCCAACTCTACACACACTGGGTCTTTATCGCCCGAGTTTAGCCCCGTCAGTATTCCTCTCAGGAATCACTGGTCTTCCGGCTGGCAGCTCATACCCATGCCTTCTCAACCCATGTTATGGTATCCAGGCCCCATGCCTTCCCATCCCATGTTATGGCACCCAGGCCCCATGCAATCCCAGCCGGTGGCACCTGTTCCGATTGAGCGCGTTATTCCAGTAATCCACAGGACAACCCCTGATGCTACGTCGATAGCTGTTTCAGTAATCAAGCGACTTAATAGAGAAAATCACTCACAAGGGAACTGTCTTGGTGAACCAACAAATTCACCGAACTGACATTAGAGATATCAGTATTGCACCTGTAATAGAGCGGTTTACAATTGCAGGGGCAGATCCAGGAATTTTTGATAGGGGTGTCCCAGGGTTTTACCGAAAATGTGAAGTAGATTGAAGGCGAATTTTTGCAAGTAGACGGCAGTAGTTATTACTAAAAGGCGCGGAGGGGGACGTTTTGGGGGCCTCCCCCAGAAAAAATTGAGATTTCAGGCTCTGAAAAATGTATTTTGGTAAATCCTGGAGATGTTTTTGCTATGGATAATAGAGAAAGCAAAAAACCCTCAGGTCTGATAGGGGGTCCGGACCCTCCCGACCCTCCCCAGGATCCGCCACTGAATTGACTGTCGTATAAAAATCAAAAACAAAGCCATTACAATCGCCAATCACAATAAACGTAAACAACTAAACGAACCAATGAGAACTCGAAGCAAATACACATAACAGGCGCCAAGCGCGGGAAAACGCGTCTTATTAAGGCGGGGGTACACGTGAGTTTCAATGAAATTTTAAGAGGTTTAAAGAAGGGATAGAAGAAAGAAAATGATTTTTGGAACACCAACAGACAGTTGATACCCATGCGGGTGCTCTTGCGTGGGTGTCGACTGTCTGTTGTTGTCCATCTGCTAATTATTTGTCCCAACATCTATATTGGCAAAACTAAACGACGACTTCGAAAACCGAACATTTTAAATCCCTTACTAAAAGTGATAACACATCAGCCATTGCGGATCATGTCACCTCTCGTACTGGTCACAGCATTAAGTGGGACCTTTTTGACATTTTGGCTACTGGTCGAACTGACTTACACTGTATGTAGAACAAAGGAGACTTTGTTTATTCAACATCTGCGACCGGCTTTGAATGGCAACGCTGGTAGTGAGAAGCTGTTACTATACTAGTTAGCTGCTCAAAGCAGACGGTTTTCATTTGTAACTCCGTGTTTTTTAGCTTATTGTTAAGAACATTGTTCTTAATCTTGGTACCAGACTCCCGATTGCATAGATATTTATTTGTAATTTCAATTTTATGTCACTTTTGAAGATGTATGTTGCGTAGCATACGAAACGTCAAGAACATTTTTTTTTACAACATGCGTTGTTGTATAATGTTTATATCTGCTATTTGTGGTTTGTTCTTAATTAAGCTAAGATGGCCGAAGAACAAGAGTGTTTATTTCCCTAAATTTTACAACTCCTTTGAGAAAAACTATTTCCTCCCAAAAATTTACAAAACACCCCATAACATAGAGTCATAAGATGAGCATAGAGTTTTTGCTTGAAACGCGATCGAGATATTTCCATTAAACCCATGTTAAGTGGCGGAAAAATGGCATTCATGTGTACCCCCGCATTAAGTCGCGATTCAGTCAGCGTATTGGGAACAAAATCAAAGTATATAACCGAAACTGGAACACTATAATGGTCTAAATACCGGTGCTAAGTTCACATACAGCTGGTAAGGGAATAAGCCGTGTCAGGAGCCCATAATGGGCTCCTGGCCGTGTGCGTGTGTGGGGGGTGGGGTAGCTGTATCCAACCTTTCGCCAGACCTGAAGCCAGAAACATTCCACCTTTAAAACAATTTAAAGACGAAGACGCACTATAAAAGGGAGGTTGCCTAAGGAAGACAGGCTTCATTTTTTTTTTTTTTTTTTTTTTTTTAAGAATATTTATGCAGGATGACCCTTCAATACAACAGCAGTTATCAACGGGGTCCTGCTAACTATTAATAAATACAAATTTGTCAATCATCAGCGAACGAGACAATAGCCGTGGTTACACGAAGCAACTTTACCTACAATTTCGGACATAAGTTGTTGGGACACTTGAGATTAGGTGAGGTGTACCCCTTCCCCCTCAACAAAGTTGGAAACTGTTGCGTGTTTCGAACTAAAAGGGAAACAATAACTAAATTTCAACATTGCAAAAAGGGGGGAAGGGGGAAAAACTTGTTAGTGTCCCACTGCATTAATGGCCACAAGGGCCGACTTTGTCCCGGGGGTTGCCCGTAGGGTTTTACACATTATGCCGGCATTATTTTGAGCATAATAGTGAGGCAAAAGAATCGAGCATTATGCCGGAATAATAGTGACGAATACTGGCTGACGGTTGGGGTCTGGGCCCTGGGCAGAAGGTGTACGCCCTGACATAGATGTCACTACCTGGTGGTCTCAACATGAAAGAGAGCTTCCAAATTGGGCTGGTGCAGCATGCAGGAAGGTTTTGCTAATTCAACCCTCTTCTGCTGCATCGGAGCGAGTTTTTTCATAACTAGAAAACTCATTTCGTAATAACCAAGCCAGAGCAATGGACTGATTACATTAAGGCGTCGCTCGTGCTTCAATATGAGCTTTTTTAGCTTTTTTCATGTGAGCATAATGGAGCATAATAGTGACGCCTTTCGAGCATAATCGTGAGATTTTTTGAGCATCGAGCATTAGCATAATAGTGAAAAATTTGAGCATATTGTGTAAAACCCTAGTTGCCCGGGGTTATGGTAACAGTAGGGAATTGAACCATGCATTAGATTGAGCTCGAGATTTCTATGATCTGATACTCTTGATGAGGCCACAGGCCGAATCAACTATCACATCATATAAAATGAGAGCAAATAATCTAATTGTTTTAGTAAAAATCATAACAATTGTCGAGTAGTAACTCTAAATCCTCCTCTGAAACTTCGGAGAAACAAGAATTAGAAACCGCAATTTTGTAGATGACCTCCAGCCACTGCACACTATTACGAGTAGCTCAGCCAATCAGATTGTCTCATTTCATTAGCATACTAGTAGTTTTTTGCGTTCGACGAAGGAAGAATGCAGTCCCTCAATCGCTTTTGGCGGGAAGAAGCTTCCTCGGCTATGTATGCACGCATTTTGGCCCCCCGCGGACAGGGCTGAATAACGTCTGCGCATGCCCCAAGCGCTTGCCAGGAAACCATAGCAACAACATAGGTAAAATGGCGTGATTTTCAAAAATACGAAACACTGCAAAGGTTTTCGCCAAAGAATAAGAGTTTGCCTGTAAACTTAAGCTTTAAAATATTGCAGTGGATCCGCCTGTTACTGAGTGAAAACATATCTTTTGAACACCAGGGGTTTTCTTCTGAACACTCGCTGAAAAATAGCCACGAAGCGCCCCACGATGTCAGAGTCCGCGAAGATGCAGAAAAGAAGCAGTAATGATATATACCTGCCAACTCACACGCGTTATGCGTGTGTCACACGCCTCCGGATCGAAAACATCGATCACACGCATACATGACAATTTCACACGCCTGACTCACAATTCCGGACTACTTGTTCATTAACCATTAACGTGAAAAATTGGATTCAATTTCCACCCAAAATAGTCCAATGAACGGCGCTAAATGTCGCGTTTGAGATAAGCGTGATCTTGGCAAGATGGCGCCGAGATTTTTAGCTTCGCACCGCGACATTCGGCAGCCTTCGGAAATCATCGGAACATCTTCGGGAATCTTCGGCAATGTTCGGAAGTCGTCGGAACATCTTCGGCAATGTTCGGAAGTCGTCGGAACATCTTCGGCAATGTTCGGAAGTCGTCGGAATTTTTTCGGAAATTCGGGTAATATGGTACGAAAATTACACGCAGTCGACTTAGGAAAAGTTGGCAGGTATAATGATATACTCAAGTTTTCTCGTATTGCTGGTTTGCAACCATTCCCGAGAGATTTAAATGACAAAGACCCTGGCGGCCATGTTGGATGACAGGAACAAAAATAAAGCTAATTAGAATTATTTTGTTCATTAAAATGGTCATCCAACATGGCGGCGATGACGTCAGTTGCAAACCAAGAATTCCACGGCATTTCATGGCGAAAAATCTTCGATGTACACTTTGAAGTGTTCAAATTATTATTTGCGAAGGTAGGAAAAGGAAATATTCCCGTTTTGGAGCGGAAATATAAGACATTTATCTCTCCTTGCCGTCGTGTTTCAAAACCACACAATAACACGTTCGCGCCCAAAATTTGCTGTTGCTGTCGTTGCCACTCGTTTCCGGCGGAAAGAAAAAAACGAGGGGCCCTGGGGACGAGGATGTGTCGTTGCTGTCCAATCTCGACCCCAGAGCCCTTCTCTTTTGCGCATGACCGAGTCAAGAAAGCAGCGAAGGTCTGGGGTCGAGAATGGTTGCTGTCATGAAATCCCGCACATGCGCAGACGTTATTCAGCCCTGTCCCCCCCGCGTACATTTCGTCATCAACCTCGTTCCCAGGTACACAAGAGAGCCTGTTGTTTTGTCAAGGACCTTTTGTCGTTTTGCGTGTATATTTTATTCCCCCGTGATTTTGGAGCGATCTTTCTTCCGGGTAAGTTACTTTATTTGTCAAATTAGACGTATTATGGCATTCAAAAGCCTTGCAGCTAACATTTATCATGTCTTAAGGAAGTGTGTACGACTCCTGTTGCGAATATAAAGCCGCAGTTCGGCGCTGTGTTGTCAACACGTTCGTCTTCGACAAGAAACAACTGCTGCGTCATACTGAATCCCGGGCTTCCCGGCGTATCACATCGAACGAAATCGAACGAAATTGTAATCGAACTGAATCAAACGATAATTTGAATTCGATTTTGTTCGGTCATCGAACGAAATCGAACACATAATTTTTTTGTGAGTTCGATTTCCGAACCAAATCGAATGTCATCGTTCGATTTTGTTCGATTTTTGTTTTGTTTTTTATATCCCGGCCTGAACATGCAACAATCGATGGAAATCGATCATCGGAAATCCAATCGATCAATCGATATCAATCAATTGATATCGATTGGTATTGGCCAATCGATGATCAATCGATAATCACAAAAATATCCGTGGCCCTCATCGATTGTTATCGATTGCTATTGGTTTTCATCGATTAGCGTATTGTATTCAGTCCCGTGAATATATTATTTTCTTGCTATTTTGTTTGCCTAGTTCCTAGGCCTCTATATTTCACCGCGGTCAAGACATTTCAGTTCACGTGGTCCGAGCGAAAACTGTGTGTGTTTGTCTCGGATACGTCACCGAAACGATTTGATCGTGAATAGGCCTGGGAAAAAGCCGTACAGGAACTAGGCAACAATAGCTAGGGGATTTGGTGCGCTCGGGAAGGAGGCTGAAAAGAAACATATTCAATATACCGGGAATATACTTCAGAGGACTGAAGGACAGATACAAATTGCTGTTTATTTGTAAGCTCCTTTATAAGGTTTCAAATAAAAATATATATTTGTCTAAGCAGTCACAAATCATCACTGCGATAAAATATGCAGAAAGCAGCAATTTGCATTCGGATACATGCGTGCGGATAAAATCAATAATCGATGATAATCCATAATTAACAATCGATAATCGATGCCAATTAATCGATTGATATTGATAATCGATGACAATCGATAATCACAAAATTCTTAGTCATGGATTGGTCATCGATTATCGATATCAATCAATTAATTGGCATCGATTATCATCGATTGTTATCAATTTTCATCGATCATCGATTGTTCAGGCCGGGTTATATTTATTTCTTTTATTTTCATCCCGGGTTTCATTAGCACACTGTGACAGGCAATCAGTCTAGTAAATGGCCCAAAGGGCAGATGGAGAGCTGGCAGTGGAGTTTTAATAACTTCCCGTGAACATAATTGACACAATTTTGGGGAAGCTACAAGCCAGGGAAATCCACCTTACGCTGGAATTGAAAGGCATCCATGCTACCATTCAGGACGTGTAGCCGAAACGTATAGCTACTTATGGAATGAAAACGTTTTGTGCTTAATCAAGAAAATGATGATTAGACTTGAACTCTTTTGCCACTTTTGTGAACAAAATGACATGTTCTAGTTTAAGTTAAATCAATCAAGATAATGTTGTAATAAAAAGAAGAAACTCAGAATATATGGAAATATATAAAACAAAACTTTAGATGACCTTGACTGTCCTGACTCTGAATCTATTAAGTATTTATAATCAAGAGCACGTTCGATTTCGTTCAATGACCGAACTTAATCGAACTATTAAGTTTGATTAAGTTCGATTTCCGAACGTTCAATGTGATATATGCCGGGACTGAATGAACTGTGCATTTTTTATATGACCATGATCTGTGGTCGCAAAATATAATCCACCGAAGCCGCAGTTCGGCGCTGTGTTGTCAACATGCTCAACGGTCTTCGACTAGCCTGTATCATAACAAAACAAACTGTGTCATTTCACTCTGATGACCATCATTATATTTGTGGTTGAAATAGAGTTGCAATTGTGTAGCTCGGGGGTTTCATTAGAAGCCGGCTACCGGCGGTCTACCGCCGCCTACGTTGCCTCTTGTCGCCGCTTACTAATCAAGCCTTCTGGCCTTCTGAGAGTTTACTTATAAGATTTATGAAAGAAAAAAAAAATGACTGTAACAGTGTAAGTCTTTAAACTCCAAACTTCATATAGAATAATCGCAAGATAGTTTAAAATACCCGAGATCTACTGTGATCGATAAAAATAATTTATTGTCATATAGAGCACTAGATTTCAGTGTAGATTTGACTCCCAGAATGCTGGAAATTGCATTTCCGAGCTTCTACATTTCCCAAATTTTCTGGTGGGGCATGTCCCCATACCCCACTAGCATAATGGGGGCCTTACGGCTTCTTTATTAGTCACGGCCGCCTATTCCACCATGGTAAACCGCTTACTTCCAAAATTAATGAAACCACCGCTCGGGTTTATGCCCAGGGGGTACTCCCCAAAAATACCTATACAGCTATGTGCCGCCCAACGGGGTCGTGATTAATTTTGGGACTCCTGATCTAGAACGGGGTATCCATATTCGAGACTTTTCAAAAATGGGCTATTGACATTTACTAAATTTCTAGAATGGGGTATTAAAAATTGGCTATTTCCAGAACGGGATATCATTTTGAATGCAAATTCTTTCTAAAACATACCTTGTTCTTACTAATTTTCGCGCGTACTTAATTTCGCGAAAATGACAGAGCCATATTTCGCGAGTATTAATTTTCGCGATTTCACGGGGAAAATGGACTGTTAAATTTCGCGAAAATGTCACTAAATCTTAATCACCATGCAATTAAAAAATCCGTTATTCATAATCACCAGTAAAGCGTTCAATTGATGAGTTGAATGAAAAACAGTACTGTGAATGACAATTTTGACGACTGCATCAGACATTTTGCAGGAATTGCAAGAAAACGACGAATCATAGGAGGAATGTGGAGATGCATCAATTACGGACAGAATTGTGACAATTTTTACCCTTTGTATTTTACCCAATTACAGTGTCAATTTTCTTTGTGTAATGGGGTATTAAATTTCGCGCATTTAATTTTCGCGGCATCTTTTTTTCGCAAGTATTTAATTTCGCGAATTTTTTTCAATCGCGAAAATTAGTACTTGCGAAAATTAGTAAGAATAAGGTAGCTTGTTCCAGGCGTTCGGATAGTGGGGGAGCGACGCATGAAGAGCGGACGAAGGAACGCCTGTGAACATTTTTTTAAAAAGCTCTTTCCGCCCACTTTAGACCTCCTACTGTGTTCCCGTAACGTCACGTTTTGTGGTTTTCAGTTATAAATTAGGTGACATACATGACTCACCCTTATACGCTTACGGTTTGTGTCTTGTACATTTGCCGTTCTCTATTGGCTTCAATTTAAATGATGGTCTTCCAAATATTACGCTTCACGTGTGTTTTTCTAAAGAGTACTAAAAGAGTTTTCAAGGTTAGACCTGTTCGACTGTGGTCTGCGTGGTTTTCCAGCTTTCTCCTTGTAGACGGTTTGACACCTGTTATTTTCGATGTTTTCACTGATGTTTTGCTAATATATTTGCAAGATAATGTTTAGAGTTAGGGCGGGATCTGAATATTTTGTTTAGGATGTTAGGTTCTTGTATTTATTGTGACGCCGGACGCGGCGCAAAGAATGTTTCTTGTATCACCGTGCTTGCATCCAATTTTTTATTATTTGATCTGGAGCATTCTATCACTCGACGTTACTGGTCATCCTTTGTTCTGTTAAGACATTCTGGCATCACACACTTTCAATATAAAATTCTCACACCAGTCTATCGACTATTTTACGTGTTGTATATGCCACTATATGGTTTACAATGATCGTAGAAACTGCGCCGCAGGATGATTTATTTTCTGTTTAATCCGTTCACTATTCGTGGTAAGATTTCAACAATCAAGTCAGTTTTGAAGATTACACACACATCTTTTCCAGTGACAGTGACAAGATTCTCGAATCGATCATTTTGTTCTTCGCGAAGGGAATCGGCATGCGGGAAGTCTTATGTGTGTTGCTTACAATGTGTGGTTCCAGAAAATATCCATACCCCACCCGAAGGAAGGTCATTGGAAATTCTGAGGGGAAGGGGGGTCTCAAAAGCCAAAATTTTTAAAGGAAAGTATGAAGCTAAACTGGAAATTCCAGGGGGGAGGGGGGTTCCAACCAAAAAAATCTTCCGTGGGGGAGGTATGGATATTTTCTGGAACCACACAATTATGCAATGATTTCGAACTCTGCACGCGTGACGCGACGAAAGATCCGCCATATCGCATTTCTAATTAACATCAAAAACGCTCGAGTGTTGACAGTAACTGTCAAAATTGACCAATCAGAGGGTATACCAGAATCGGAATGAGCTTTTTAAAGAAATGTTTACAGGCGTTCTTTCGCACCCTCTCCCCAACCCCCTCGCTGCTCTTCGCGTCTCTCCCCCAATACCTGAACGCCTGGAACAGGCTACAATGTATCTAAAACGGGGTCCAAAACATACCCGAGTACCCCCGGGTTTATGTTGGACAGTTGTATAGTCAAGACCAAATCAGACTACCATAGAATTCCGATAATAACGGCCCCCGTTATTTTCGGATTTAGCAGGCCAAAGGGGCCGTTACTTTCGGGTAGCCGTTATTTTCGGATGCTTAGAAAACGTTTGTAATTCAGCAGTGGTTTTACACAAAGAGGACGCATAACAGACATAAAAAAGGTCATTCAGGTTGCATGCTGGTTATTCATTATCCATGTAAACAAAGTAAACTGTATTTTTTAAGGGGCCGCTATTATCGGGGGGCCGTTACTTTCGGGGGGACCGTTACTTTCGGGGGTTTAATAGCAAGGTAAAAAATTAACGTTACTTTCGGGTAGCCGTTATTTTCGGGGGCCCCGTTATTATCGGAATTCTACGGTAGTTCAACCTTTCGAAATTAATGCTATGAGTCGTGCACACTCCGGTTCAAACTTTAGATGTAATGTTTTTAAGACATGTAATAGCATGTAAAATCTACCTACTAATGGAAATCTTAAACACATTCTTTTTTTCAGGCCCAAAACAATGGAAGGTGTACGAATTTGTATATTATGAACAAAGAGATACTGTTATTTCTTACAGTAAAGATGACGCTACCGTTGCCACTCGACAAAGTTTTTGATTAATTTTTGACAAATTTTTGACGACTTTCAGATGGGTTCCATTTGACTTGACCAATCAAAATCCAAGGAGTGTTGGAGGCGGAGTCATGACATTTGAATGGTTTTAGTTTCTAGTCTAGTTCCAAAAGACGCAACCCATCAAAGTTGTCAAAAAGATGTCAAAAATTAATCAAAAACTTTGTCGAGTGGCAACGGTAACGTCATCTTCACTGTAACCCTTCCGCTACCAAGGATGTATATATATATACGTCCTCAGTGCGGTCACACAACGACCCAGGACGTATATGATAAGTCCTCAAAACAAACGTTTCACCCAGTGTCTGGTTGCATGAATAAAATCACGCTACTTATTCTGGAACGTATGGAGTGGAGTTCGATAGAAAAAGGAGGCTGAGAAAGGTCTGGTACTGATTGCTAAAGACCGCGGACAACAAGCATTTGGCTCATATCCCATAAACCTTGGTTGTTTTTACTTCGAATTTCAAAATGGCATCTCATCCTTGCATGTACACATCAGATGAAGTTCCAGATGAAATTTGCGCTGATGCAGACTCGGAATATGATGAAAACAGCGAAGAAAGTGATTCTTACAATCCGAGCGGTTCGGAGGAGTCTTCAGAAGAAGAAAATGCTGACGAAAAAGATGGAAAAGCTTTGGTAAAATCCAAGATGACCACCATCAGAAATGAATATTTTCAGAACTGCAATTTTTTATTGTTTAAATGATTTTATTACGTAAAGCCTGGATGTATTAAACATTTTTATTGTAAAATTTCTCTTTTCTGGGCAAAATGTAAAAATCAAGTACAAATCCAAGATGGGCGGCAGTTTCCTGTATGTAAAGGGGGTTAATGCTAAATTCCTGTTTTGTTCCAATTTGTTAGAAAGTTATGTTCAAGCAAAGTATTTAATAAATTTCACCGTTGCAATTTGTGCCTAGTAGTAGTACCTCTCTTTTACAAACATCAACATGGCCTAACCATAATATAATGTAATTTATTGGGTTGGCTATCTCCCAGGCCTTCACTATCAATAATTAGCTTTCAACCTCATGAAGCAAAGCAAACAACTTGAACAAAATATGATAAGCCTCAGGAAACACACACCAATTTATTCACAAGTTCGGACTTCACTTTTGGCTCCCATTTTGGTGAAGGGGGTTAAGGTGGGGGGGGGGGGGGGGGGGGGTTAAGGTGGGGGGGGGTTAAGGTGGGGGGGGGGGCAGTAGGGGAGAGACACTGGGCTGTACTTGCAATTAGCAAATGGTGTACTCAACTGAAATTGATACATATTCAGGAAATATCATTCCACCAATTCAGAGTTACACTTCCTTGACACAATTCTCAATGAAAAGGCTATATCAACCCAATCACGTTCCCAAGACCAACAGGTTTCAAATCACCAGAAAGTAATTGAGAACCATCCTCTGTTTGAGATTAACCTGTCGAATTAATCTGTGATTACTACTAGTACTAAAAGGGATTAAATTATTATTAAACAAGCTACTTACAATAATTATAAATTATTTTTACACAATTACTTATTAACTAAAATCAGCCAATCAGAATGCAGAAGTATTGGACCAGGTAAAGTTTCTTACAGCAAGTTGTGTAATAAATCTCTTATTAACCAAACTTGCTCAGGGACCATACTGTAAGAATATCCACTCTTCATGGTCTTTTCTGTTAATAGGGATGGCGAATGGTAAATTCGAGACGGCGAGACTAGCGTTTTTCTCTGCAAGACCGAGACTTTTGAATTTTTAAATTGCGAGACCGAATTGAGACTTTGAAATGCCTTTGCGAAATAAACGAGACTGCGAGACATACAGAACCGCTCAAACAACGAGACTGCGAGACCTGTGAAATTTGACTAAAATTTTGCGAGACCTGTAATTTTTAAACCCTGTTAATGGACCTCGCTGCGCTCAATCCGTATTTTCAAGACCTAGGTCAATATTCTCCCAGTACAGCCCTTACGCTTGGTTAATAATTTGATATAATTACCATATATACCATGCAGACAGGTGATTAGAATAAAGACAAACTACTGATGTTCCACCAAATACTCAAAACTAACATTGAAAGAAAGTAGGGAAATCAGTAAAGGGGTGGCGAATGGTAAATTTGAGACTTTGCAAGACGGCGAAACTAGCGTTTTTCTCCACGAGACTGAGACTTTTTGAGTTTTTAGATTGCGAGACCAAGATCGAGACTCCAAAACGGCTTTTCAAAAAAATTGAGACCGAGACATACAGAACCGCTGAAAAAACAAGACTGCGAGACCCATAAAATTTGACTAAAATTTTGCAAGACCCGTATTTTTTCAAATACCATTCACCACCCCTAGTAAAGATAATTAAGATGAAATCCATTAGAAAATCGAGTAATATTTATGGCCAGTGGACAAAAATCCTGTACTATGACGCCATAAGCTTTCACGCTTAAACTTGTCATTCATGAGCCATACCTTAACGGTATTCACCAAATAATATAACTCCAAAATCCTTAAATTGCTTTCCGCCTTGAGTTTCCTCCAGTGAAATTGGGTTGAGTCATGAGAGGTGGCAGCCATGTTTCGGAAACATGGCTGCCACCTCTCATGACTCAACCCATTCACTCGATTTTCTAATGGATTTCGTCTTAATGTTTTCATCTTGGTACTGAAATAGCTAACTTTTGAAATCTTATTTATTTCAGTTTTCACCTTCTGCTTTAACTCCTTAAAACCTCTCAACTAAGCTGTATTCAACACCATGAATCATTTAGAAGCTGCCCCTTGCACCAGAAGAGCTTTGAGGCGGGTTGATGAAGCAAAGACAGGACAACATGAATTTTCTATTGTCACCTATAACATCCTCGCTGACCACTGGATCAAGCAGAATACGATGAATAAAGAGTACTGGTACAGCTATTGCCCAAACGACTACAAGATTAGAACACAAGGGAAAAGATCACATCGGCATATGCTTCTCATGGCCGAGGTACACAGTAGGGACACAAGGGGATGGGTAAAGGGGGGTGGAACACCCGGGGGGACACCCATATAAAAGGTGTCGGGGGTGATCGTCACAAATTTTGAAAAGAACCCCTAAAAGGTACCAGAATCTTGTTTTGTGGGCGTGGCTCCAATTCATTTTCACCCCTAAGAGTTACCAATTCTAAGACAAAACTAGTTCTTGTCATAATTTTTTCCCACTAATACACTAAAAGGTACTGGAATAACTCTAACAGTAGTCATTTTAGATTTTAACACCCCTAAGCGATACCAAACTACAAATTTTAACCCCTAAAAGGTACGACGATCACCCCCGCCACTTTTATATCGAAGTACCCCCAGGGCGGAACGTCTACTGGAGGATGAGAAGTGTGATACCCAAGATGGGAACTGGGAGAAATAGGAAAATGTTTTGCAATATTTCATGATATTTTGTTAGGAAAGCACAAAGAGGCAGAAGCCACTAAGGAAAAGATGGAAACCGGAAGTAAAATGTATATTGGGAAGTTCAGACACCCCTGCCCTCCCCCCTACTACACAAACAGTGGCAGATTTGTGTGAGATGCACCAGAGACTTGGGGTCAAGAATGTTAGGCCCAAAACATTTTCACTTCCCACCTCCCCTCTTTTTTTGGCATAAAAAGTGACAGCTGCACTCCCCCCTCCACCCATCCATTTTGAGCACATCGAGATATGCCACTGGTGATTACACTACAAATAATATTAGCGTAGACCATGTCGGTTCACATTTACAGTGTATATGCATGGGTGTTAAGGTGGCTGGTAACTGTTTACAGGCCTTGTGCTTTGATTGATCACTACTGACATCCTATATCAGTTGATGGTAAAATAATGCCCTCAACCCGCTCTCAATGCGCTTCATGCATGAACGCGCGACTTCAACATTTATTGCTTAACTCAAAGAAGTTACGAGGAGTTATGGTTACACACTACAATTTCTCAGTGTTCGTAGGGTCTTGCTGCACACGACTTGGTCTTGTAGTACAGTGTTTTTCCGCGAGCTTTTCCACGAGCCTGTCACGTTGAGCAAGTGATAGGCTCGTCAAAAAGCTTGCGAGCAAAGCGCACTGAGATTACGTCACAAGATTGCGCAAGAATGCAGATTTGTGTCGACGATCAAGCCCTTTTTTCTACTCCTGGCCCTGAGGGCCTGGGCCGGAGTAACAAGTTATTATCATCTGCTCAACATAAAAGGTTACCATAGCAACAGTATAACCTGTATAAACCACCCTTAATTTTAGCTTTAAGTGCTTATAACTAAAAAACGAGCACGGTGACCCCCATTTATTATTTTTTGAAAAATGATCAGCTCCATAAGGTACAACAAAGTTTTGCAAAGTTTAACCCTTTCACTCCCAAGAGTGCCAAGCTCAAAATTGAGTAAAAAATCTTGAATTTCATGTTGCGAAATTGTCAAAAACAAACAGCACCACTTGAAAGTACTGCTCAATAGCATTCATTTGAATCGTCACACTAGGGTTTCATCCAGACTCAAAAGGTACAAACCCCGCCATACGAGCACCCCGTTAATATGACCACTAACAAAAGCCCACTGACTCATTTTCTTATCTGAAAACCCTGTTAATCTGACCACCCTCGGCCCTGTTATTACGACCAACGAAGGTCCCAGTCATTATTTTCTTTATAGTCAAAATGCCTGGTGATGAGACTGCTGAATGAAAACAAACAGACCCTGACAGATATAAATTAAATGCGTCTGGCAAATATAAAGCCGCGATCATTATAGATGTCGTCTGATATTTCGTAACAACATTGGTCGCAGCATGGAGTCCGGGTGTCACCGAGCATGTCAGTTTACATTGCGAAACTGCTCGGTAATATTCGCAAGCTTTTCGTATTTTCTCGACGAATGTAGACTTATCCGTACGCTTACATGATAGGCTATTTCGCAATTTCGATACCAGTCCTCCGCGGAATGAAAGGAACAAAATGGCGGATGAAATGCTTGCGAGTGAAGATCGAAGTTGCAGCTCGCGGGAATGGGATAAAAGTTCACGTTTTTGGCGGTAAAGGTAATTTCGCTTTCGCGGGAATAATTTTCATCAAATGAATCTTCCTTCCTTAACGAAAATATTGAGTTTTAGCTCAGAATTTTTTGTCACATAATAAATTGTATACACTGTATCCAACATATTTCTTCAAAAATCAGAAAATCGACCAAAAAGTCACTTAGGGCTTTTTCCACGCACCCCTTCACTTATAGGGTTAAAAAAATTCCTTCAGAGCCATCTAAATGTTTTGAAAATTTAAGGTGGCTCTGAACCTACCTGATGAAATTTTTTTAAACTTTGCAAAAAGTTGTATCTTAGCGTGCTGATTATTTTTCAAAAATAAAAAGTGGGGGTCACCGTGCTCGTTTTTGAGTTATAAGCACTTAAAGCTCAAATTAAGGGTGATTTATACGGGTTATACTGTTGCTATGGTAACCTTTAATGTCAAGCAGATGATTATAACTTGTTTACCAATAATTGGGCATTCATTTGATGCCATTATTTTAACATCAACATTATAGGATGGCAGTAGCGATCAATCAAAGCACAAGTGCTGTAAACAGTTTTCAGCCACCTCAAGGTGGTAGACCTGACTTTAGCTCAAAAATTAAACGTACCAAAAAGTTCAACAATTTGAAAGATAATACAAAGGTTAACACAAATACAAGAGATGAGGGCTTCTTTCAAGCTACAAGCCGAGAAAATAAAGGCCGAAGTTGGTTGCCACAGCGCTATTTTGCGAAGTTAATAATAATTAGAGCTACGCAATCCGAGCTGATATGTTCCCGTGTTGACAGCAATTTCACATCAATTCACATTCCGACTTGCGATCTTATGGCAACAGTTTAAGCAAAATTGTAGAAAAAACAGTGATAATTTTTGTTTATGCTACGTCTCCAAAATGGATTCGAAGTCCTTTTTTGAATCCATGACCTTGATTATGCCTTCTAAAGCCTTCGAGAAGCCATTTTGATAACTGACCTTTGCGAACTCAGCGTGAGATGCGTAACGCATTAGCCGAAGTCTGGCGTTGCTATGCATTACACAATTGTTTACGCCGCCATGTTTTTTCCCGACAGTGATCGAGAATCTCCGTCTTATTTCGTGCTACAATCGGATCAATGCTTCCTTGATGATGTTGATCAGCGGTGTACTCATGATAATTCAATACAGTAAAAACCCGCAAGTAAGAACCTAGTTTTTAAGAACCTGTTAGGCTAAAATTTGCCAGTTAGACCCCCTCTATACAAGAACCTGTTTAGCCTAAAATTTGAAACAGGTTCTTATTTTCTAAAATCTATATAAAAAAATGTGTACACTGCGTCAATTATAGTCATTTTTACATAAATACTTGGTATGCAGATTTTATTTAAGGAATAGGCTGAATACCACTAAATTCTATTAGCTACAATGTAATTTTTTTCTTCAGAAAATAAGAACCTATTTAAGAACCTAAATAGCCTAAATTTGTGCTAATTACCATTTATGTAAGAACCTGTTTAGGCTAACTTGGGAAAATGCAGGTTCTTACTTGCGGGTTTTTACTGTATGGCGTCGCTAAGAAACAAAGCTTCGAGCGCGTATTTTTCTGATTTCATTCACTCATTTTGCGGCCGTGACAGAGTGCACAGACCACACTGAAAGGTATTTTAAGAATAAAAAAGTAGAATTATCGTATCTGAATGAAATTTGCACAGTTTATTCTATTGATATGTACGAAACTTTGTACGGCAGCCCGGAGCAAAAACATATTTCTACTCGATATTATGGCCACTTAAAAAACGACACATGTTTTTTAATTAAAAAACTGATATCTCAAGAAGTAGAAAAAAATTCGCTCTGGGCTGCCGCTAGAATTTTCCTTTTCTGGATAGGAATAAACTCCCTTATTGTTTTTAAAGATATCTTTGAAGGTAGCGCAGTAAAACGCCAAAGTCCTTTTTTTGAGCCTGCGATTCAAATGAGATTTGTCACCTGAGGTGTGAAAATTGTCACCTCAGACATCAATTTTTTGAAAGTTCAACATCTGTTCTATAAGTCTATGGTAATCGTTCCTGAGTAAATATGGATAAATTAGAGTTATTTGGTTCCAAAATGGACTTGTTAAAGTCAGGTCTACTACCTTAAGGAGGCTGGTAACTGTTTACAGGACTTGTGCTTTGATTGATTGCTACTGCCATCCTATATCAGTTGATGTTAACATAATGGTATCAAATAAATGCCCAATTATTGGTGAACAAGTTATTATCATATGCTCGACATAAAAGGTTACCATAGCAACAGTATAACCTGTATAAACCACCCTTAATTTTAGCTTTAAGTGCTTATAACTTAAAAACGAGTACGATGACCCCCATTTTTTATTTTTGAAAAATAATCAGCACACTAAGATACAACTTTTTGCAAAGTTTAAAAAAATTCCATCGGGTAGGTTCAGAGCCACCTTAAATTTTCAAAAAGGTTAAGGTGGCTCTGAACCTACCTGATGGAATTTTTCTAGGAAGATCAAAAGCGACTCTGCTCGCAGGGTACGATCCCTAATGAACACCCTGAAATTTTATATGGGAGTTAGTTGAAGACCCCCACTCCCAGCCCCAGGTCTTTACAAATTAACCTGATTTGTTATTCTTTTAGCTCCGGTGGCTTGACAGTGATATTGTCTGTCTACAAGAGGTCGACACGCTCTACTTTTCAGAGATCCTGAAAGAGGAGTTATCCAAGCTGGATTATGAAGGTCTTTTTGCACAGAAGAGTATGGGGATCCCTGAGGGCGTGGCACTGTTTTTTAAGCGGGACAAGTTTCACCTTGAAGAAACCAAAACATTCCATTTGAAGGATCTGGCGGTACACTGTTTTAAGCAGACTGCGACTCCTAAGATGAGAGAGGTTGCTCTTCTTGCTGCGTTACGGCACAAGATAAGCAATAATCTTCTGGTAGTGGGTAAGTCATTTTTACATGTATATATTAGAGAGCATGATAAAATGCAAGAATTTCCTCAAGAACAAGTACTAGAGTTACATACTGATCACAATGTTACTCTACTCTAAAGTACTACGTACAGTCAAACCTCTCACCTTACAGTAGGTGATCTTTTACTGGACATTACAAATTAAATTAAGGTGACTCCCTAGAGTATTTACCAATGACCTATACTAACTGACATGAGTTCGAAAGGAAACCCCAGTTATTTTGTCTTTGATTTTTTGTTCCCAATATTTACCAGTAAGGAAACTGATATAATTACAGTTATTTATAGGTTGTTACTTTTTTCGTTGGAGGCCGTTGCCATGGCAACACAGCATCTAAAGAATGGCACATTTTTTCTATATTTTATCTTTATTCCTTATTTTTTTTTGTTTCCTTCGGTGAAATTTCTTTAAATTTTGCCATCTTATGAAACTGAGTTTGCCTGGCATTTTGTAGGGGGAAAACCACAAGGTTTTTCAGACGATTTTGCCAATATTACCTCATTTGTTATTTTAAACAATAAAACTTACTTGCTCTGACAAATTTCTTTAAAAAAGGGTCATGTGATAGGTAACGTTTCTGTCTTGAATTGTGCGAATTTTCACAAAAATTTACCGAAGGAAATGCGAGAAAATCCACGGTTAATTTTGAATTTTTTGACCATGCTGACGTCATAAAAAATCGGAAAAACACACACGGTTTCAAGGATTTTCCTTTGAGCGCACGCAGATTACTAAAGTTTTCGTCAACAACGCGCGCTCGGTCATAAAACTATAGGGAGTCACCTTAATGTAGCCTTTGTGTGTGGCTCAGAGACCACAGTCAACTTAATACCCCGGGGGGGGGGGGGGACTCATACACTGTATGAAAGTGACGGGGATGCTTGTCAGAAATTTTGAATTAAACCCCTAAAGGAGACCAATCTGGGCGTGGCTCAAGCTTGATTTGACCCCTAAAAGATACCATTCTAAAAGAGGCAAAGAAGAGTTATAGTTACCGCATAACTACTACATTGTATCATGATCATACATGTATTTACAAATGCAACACACACATACAAATGTACATATGTAGTGTTTGTAATCCAGTGCAGCAGTCAGTTCCCTATTTACCAGTGTAAAGTTGTGTGACTGTTTTCTTGAGTTGTTACCGTAGGGAATAGGGAAAACTGAATTTGTGTGTGGCTGAGACCCAGAATTAGTTACCCCTTATAGGAGGTGTACCCGTACTGGTAGGAGGTTATAAATATAGTTTGTGTGTGGTCAAGACCATGATGCAATGCTCCCTTATAAAGTTACACACTTGCAGGAAGTTACAAATACCGTAAAAGTTCTATTAAGCCCCCGGGGGCTTATTTAATTTCAGGCCTCAAGAAGGGGGGCTTATTAGAGAGGGGGGCTTAATAGAGAGGGGGGGGGCTTATTTCAAATCATAAATTTTCAAGAAAATTTGCATTAATTTTTCAAACTTTACTATTACACCACTAACTAAAACAGAACAAGAAATGGGTTATGTATGACCGTCTTACAAAGGAAACGTCATTTATACCCTAACTCGACGATAGTTCTGGAAATTAAAGACTACGTTTCAATACAAAGTGACTGAAACGCCAGAAAATATTGCTGAAAAGTCATTTACATCAGCCTGACGGAAGGAGGGGGGGCTAAATAGAGCTTTTGCGGTAAATAATTTATTTATTTATACTATAATTATTATTATAGTGTTTGTGTGTGGTCAAAACCATGACTCATAATCAGTGCCTCCTAAAGGGGTAGTATCACGAGAATTCCCCCAAGTTTTTGTGTAAACTACGCTTGAATTATGAATGTACACTCGCTGATGCACAAAATGGCTCCTGAACAACAAGAGAAAGCCATCAATTCATTCTCCTGTGGTGGGAACAAACCTGCAGAATCATTGATTTTGAGCTATTTTTCCCAAGAACACTGTAAAGCCGTCGGCCCAACTTTTCAAGTTTCATTCCACTTCCTTCCTACCCGTCCTTAGTCAAATAAATTTTTAAACAGTTTTTCTGTACTAGTACATGTATAGTAACTTTTAGCAAGACCAGGCCACTATTAGTGGATTTCCATTGATACAAACACTAATCTGCTAGGATGTTTAGTGGTACTAAATCTTGGTGACACTGCCCCTTTAACCCCTCTCCTTCCCAAATTACATCACTTCTTTCCCTGGGGGTCCTGGGGGGAGGACTCCCATGGGAAAGGGGTGCTTGCCAGGCATCCCCGCCCCTTTCACATGGGAGTTTATTTTCACACAGTTCTCTTCATCCTGTTACTGTTATTTTTTAGGTGTAACACATTTAAGATGGGGAGAGCTGCTTCAGACTGTCACGCAAGTTTGCCAAATATTAATCGTCACCCATGCCCTCTCTGACATGGTTTCGTCACTTGAGACAGAAGGCAATCAAGTAACTCATATACTGTGTGGAGACTTCAATATTGAGCCTCAATTTCCTGCTTATCAGCTGCTGAAGGAGGGACGACTGACTGACAAGGAAATGAGGACACTTGGAGGTGTTGATTACATTAGATGGAGTCCCGACATGGAGGCACCTTCACAGGTTAAATTGTCTTGAATGCCATACTGTAAATAGCCTGTGTGGCAGGCGTAGAAAGGGGAGGGAGGAGGGGAGTTCGAGCGCGAAGCGCGATCGGCGGGAAGGGGGTAGGGTTCCCTCCCCAACCTCCTCCCCGCCGATCGCGCTTCGCACTCTCTCAACACACTTCGCGCTCGCGCCCTCCCCCCTCCCTCCCCTTTCTACGCCTGCCACGCCGGCTATAATGTAAAATTCCCTCCCTGATCCTCACTGATAATATTAAGCTCCCCCCCCCCTCCCCCCTCCCCTTCACAACTTTGTAGAAAATTGCTTACAAGGACGTCCAGCCAGTTTAAAAATAATAAAAATATTTATCCAGGGAGCCCACTCACCGTGATAGTTTTCAGTGGCGCCCTGCAAATAATAATTATCAAAATCCTGAAATAAAAGAAATAAATGTGGTTCTAGCTTCTGAGTTTAAATGAAAGTAGACTGTTCACAGCCTCTCTATTTTTTCAGATCGTTGTAACCGCAAGCGAACTGGAACTGAGCGCGCCCAACCCCCACCCCCTCGCGCTCGCTCGCACTTCGCGCTCGCTGTTAGCGTCGAGAAAATAGAGAGGCTGTGAACAGTCTAAAATGAAAGTTACTGATCGAGCAGTACTTTCATGTTGTGCTGTTGTCATTACATGTATGTTGTAATGTACAAGGTGGTTGAATAAGCATCGCACCAAAAAGTAAAAACTAAAATAAGTGCATAGCACATTTTCAAGTACAATATACCCTAAGTGGGAGACGTAACAAGTTGGATATTTTAAAAACCTCAAATTAACAAAATGTTTGTACGGCTGGTTTGCAATTGAAGGGTCAAGTGGAAAACTATGCTAAGTGAGCAAAGCGCGTTTGCTCACTTAGCATAGTTTTTGACTTGACCCTTCAATTATTATTAGATAAATTAGTGCATAATTTGTTAGCAAAGTTTTCATGCACTCCTGTATCTTTCAAATTTGCCAAAGTTATTAAATTTATTTTGTACTTAATTCTTATTGCATACATGTACATGTATTACCCAAATTAGACACTGTAAAATCAGATTCCAAGCTTTTGCTTTTCCCATCAATTTGATAATAATTATTATTTAATTTAATAATTTATTATTATTATTTAACCATGCAGCTGTTGCCAGATCAGGTGTCGCTTTTAAACAGGACCAAGGCACAAATCCGTAATCCTCTTGGGAACCTACAAAGTGCTTACAAAAGTATTCTGGTGAGTTACGCACATATAATTTTATACATGTACATTGTGTAGTGACTTAGACTGTACTGGTATGGCAACACACTTAGTACTTACATGTACAGTGGAACCCGGTTAATACGGACACCAAAGGGACATGAAAAAGTGTCCGTATTATCCGGGTGTCCGTATTAAGCGGGCTGATATAAGAGAAAATATGTGTCGTCGGGACAAACAAAACTGTCCATAATAAGCAGGTGTCCGTATTAACGAGTGTCCGTAAAGCGGGGTTCCACTGTATAATGTAATTCTGAGATTTGATGGGCTTATTTTGGGTGAGTGGCATATCTTTAATTTGTAAGGGCTTATTTTCGGACGTTTATGGTATACCTATTTATACCTTAGGGAGCTGAGCCACAATGTACCAATCACGAAGGACCAGGATGTGAGTTTACCCTGGACTACATTTGGTTTGATTCCATGAATCTGGAGGCTACTGCAGCTCTAGAGACAGTCACCCCAGCTGCGATTGAGCCATACACTGGCCTACCTAATGAATTTTTCCCGTCAGACCACCTCTCACTGAAGGCATACTTCAAGTTTGTCACCAACAAAAAAATGGCTGAATGACCTTCAACAGGAACTATGTACAGGGGTGGGGTGAGGGACTCTTTTGTACAGTTTTAAAAAATGAGTGAAATTACAGTTCTTTGTTGCTTTGTACATGTAGAGTTCTTCAACCCTAAAGTAAAGGTTGAGAAAACAGGGAATACAACAAACACTTTTAAAGGGTCCCTCTCAACCAAGGTGCTTTGCGCGCCAATATTCTTACGGCGGTCATTTTCGGGTGCCGCGAAAATGGCGGCTTGAAGTTAAAAACTACTTTTTGCAGGATTCTGGCCTTGTTCTGGCCACAAAAAGCAGTTAGACGACCCAAGTTAGCACAATTTCGAAAGTATGGCATACATTAGCGGTCATTAGCCCCACGAGAGATCGAGTTCCCCGGATGAAAACAATAACATGCGACCGCAAAGCACACTGGTTGAGAGGGACCCTTTAAGAAGAGTTCACAACATTAAATGAAACTTTAACACTGTCGGCTTTGGTAAACATAGCATAAGTTATTTGGGTCCAGTATTGTGGTCTAAACTACGCACAGGGGTAAAGCAATCAGAGACCATAAATATATTTAAATAATGCAGAAATTAAAATTAATTACATGCATACATTAAGGCCGCGCAGGACCCTTGATCATGAATAAATTCATAAGCCAAATTTTAGTGGTAGGTGTTATCTTCTAAAGCTTCAAATCTCTGCATTTTGAAAGTCGATTCCGCTGAAACTTAATAGGGATATTGGCGGATGATAGAATTACGTCATGATTGTCATTTTACTGGCAGATCGCAATTTACGGTGATATTTTAAGCTACTAAATTTAGAATTGCGGAAAATCAATTTTTGTGTCCAAGCTTTCAGCTTGAGAAGCGTTCTAAACTAAATGATTGTATTACCCAGTGGTAGATCATAATCTCTTTTGTGATGTGACAGAAGCAGATTTTGCAATTATTTTAAGACTTGTTGAAAGTTATTGGCTTCAAAAGGAGTAAAATTGTGAAAATTAGACTTTGAAACGTTCTATGTTCTTTTTGAAAGGTTTTTTTGCGATTCCGCTTCTGTCACATCACAATACAGTACACTAAGTTTACCTCCCTCGTGTATCAATTCCTGAAATTCTATATCCGCAACGAAAGCTTGGACACAAAATTGCAGGTTTTGCCTCTTCCGAAGACTAACCGAGTCAATACAGTGTATGACAACAAAAGTTGTGAATCTAATTATGATAATTCGAGACATTGAATTGCACGTGCCGCAAAACTAAGAACAATAACTTTCTAATTACTAATACGCCGAAAACAGAATTTTTTGAATTCATTATAAATAACGTTATAAAAACATCTTCTCATGAATATTTCGCGTACGGTCGGCATCAGTCGTCACTGTTCATGCATACTCTTTAAATAAATACATACATAATGAGAGCAAGGGTCCTGCGCGACCTTAAACACGGAGCGAGCCTATAAAAGGCAAGGACACGCCCCCTCTGAAGCGCTTTGTTGATTATTTTTATCATTAATGGCATGTAGTGGCACAATGGTCGTAGATACAACGGTCGAGAAAAATTGGGGTTGGTAATTGGTTTATGTCAAATAAAACAAGCTAAATAATTGATAATTGCTCAATAATATTGAGTGCAGAACAAATATATCTATTCACCGTTTGGAAGAATTGAATGCAAACGATGAATTCGACATTTACAGTACAGTCCAAGTCCCTAAGAATTCAAATTTCCCGGCTAGCTAAAATTGCTGCAAAGCTCAAGCCTGCGATCAAAGAGCCACCTGTTTCCATTTCCGAGAGTTTCCGAGAACTACAACGAGTCTCGTGATGGTGACTTTGGCGGGATTTTCAAAATTATTCAGAGTTACAAGCTTTGCGATTGTGCAAACAACTTGGACAATACTGAATAATTGCACATAATTAGACCTGGGTGAATTAACCAATCAAATGAGACCATTGGTCGTCCATTGGGATTTGTGATTGGCAGGCTGAACACCTCAGCCTCGACTTATAGGCTCGCTCCGTGTTTAATGTTAACGCCATCGACCAAGTGCTAATAATATTTGCATATCCATGTCCACTATACTCATTTCATTCCATTCATGAGTAAAAAACGAGTAAGAAGGATGAATCTAAATGAACTCTTATGCCACTGCCCATTATGTGACAGACAGTTAGTAATTTTAGTAATTTTCATGTAATTTAGATATTTTAGATTTTTAGGCTTGTAAATTTTAGGTCTAAAGTGTCCCCAATTAGCAACCTGTCTTTACAGGAGGCTGTATTTTACTTGACACGTAAGCTTAAATAAAGTTTATTATTATTATTTAGTAAAGTGTATGAGTTTTCATATAATTGGCTAAAATATGTTATTTGCATCTCATCAAATAAGAAATTATAACATCTAGATATTTCATTATCCCTTGTTCAACAAAATGTTGAGCCTCAGGTGCATGTAAATGAGGTGGCCGGGTATTCTGAAAGTGCTCAGAGGTGAATGAATATCTATCAAGAGGTTAGGGAGGGAAAAATGGCTGAAATTAGATCAGGAGATCGAGAACTGCCAAAAAAAAAACCGGGAGGGAGAAAAATGAGTTAAAAAATAGGGAGGTGGCGGCATATTGAACTGTCTGTTCCTTTTCCCCCGGGTTTTCCCCTACCCTTGGGGGAGACAGGGGGAGGGAACTCAGGATTATAGGGGGTGGAAGGGGGATTCCCAAGGTGGGGGGAACTAGGAGAAATAGGAAAAAAATATGCAACGTGCATAATATTTTGTAGTAGAAAAGCACAAAGAGGCGGGGAAACGGGGAAACATTTGCGTCCGCAACAATGTTTCCCCGTTTGCCACGGCCTTAACTCGAACTCCCAAGGGAAACCAATAATAGTTATCGAGATAGCGGGGGTTCGAGTTAGCAGATAGTAAATGACTGGTTTGAGTTCGAGATAGCGGAGTAATTGGGGTGCTACTGTATGCACAAAATAAACACTTCAAAAAGGAAATTTATCAAATACCTTTGTTGATCCGGTTGCTGACTTCATGAGCAAATGTGAAGTAAATTTCCGTCTCCGGCGATTTGGAAATTTCTGACGAAGTTCTGTCACCATTTTCGCGCCTTTTAGATACCCTCGTAACCATTTCTAAGGAAAATTCTGTCCAAAAGTCTTATTGGTCATTTATCTGAATTACTGATGCTTTGAATATCTCGAATTTTGAGCAATATTCCTTAAAATCTTCGGAAATTGCATTCAACTCAACATCCGCGCCGCCGCCATCTTCCCATTTCTGCTAACTCAAGCTATTTTTCAGCGCACGCGCCACGCGGCGAAACTTTTTTGGCGCGAAATTTGCACCGTTCGGAGCACACTCCCGAGAAGAGAGACCCTGGGAATGAGGTTGGGCTTTAGACACTCATTTCCGAATTCCAGCTTCCCCTTTATTTACATCATGTGAACCATTCTCGACCCCAGACCTTCGCTGCTTTCTTGACTACATGCGCAAAAGAGAAGAGCTCTGGGGTCGAGATTGCTGGTGAACATGCGTACTCTAAGTCATGCGTAAATCACATCTAATTTTAAAAAAGCTAATATCAGTTTAAGATTTTATGCAAATAAAATGTGTCCAGAAAAATTGTCGTTTAAACATAAAATAAAACCCTGCGCACAGACGCTCAATTTCCTTCCTGCGTCGAAACTCAGACCAGGAAGGAAATCACAAAGTTGTTTGGTTAGAGAATAAATAGAGTACTAAAGTCATGACGTCACAAAATTAAATTTGCAAAATTATGAAATTTGATCAGCGATTCAGAGGAAGCATGCCAAAAACGTGCACTTGCTAAAGATTAGCTCTCCATTGCAATTTACGGCCGAGATATGGGCACTTCAGGTTTTAATTTCTCCATACAAACCCTTCTAATTTTGCGTCTGTTGGCCTCTGTTCCTTCAGTTTAGAACAGGCGCAAAATTAGAGAGGTTTGTATGGGACGTTACCAAACCTTGAACCTCTATATCTCGGCCGCAAATTGAAATGGATAGTTAATTTTTGCAAGTGGACGTTTTTGGCATGCTTACTCTGAATAGCTGATCAAATTCCATAATTTCGCAAATTTGAAAATGTGTGACGTCACACTTTACCACTATATATGTCTTTGCTTAAAAAGCATGCAAAACGCACGACTGGACCTTAAGTTATCGAGGGTAAAATTAGTAGAAAATGACCTGATCGATGAAGGAAAAACTAATTTATTTCCAGTTGGCGCGCGGGAGGTTCGAGTTATCCGAGGGTTCGAGTTATCGGGAGTCAACTGTTTATTTTACGGACGGAAAACACAAAAGACTGAAAAGAACAAGACGAAAAGCCATGGTTTTCAAATGCTTCACTTATGTGGTTATCCACTTCTTTACTCTCAGTATCCGGGTCTCGAAGTCCCGGATTCTGCGGATCCTTGATGCGTCATACCTGCGTCATACCTGCGTCATACCTGCGTCCTCGCTTCCGCTTCCTGAAAATCTGATTACTTCCTGGACATTTGGCAGAGGTGAGCCTGGGCCGAGTATAAGCTATGAAACCAAAAAAAGAGTTGAGTGTTTGTGCAGTGGATAAGGGGATTCGCTTCAGAGAGTGAAGTCGCCTTTTCGAGTCCTGGTAGGGATTATTAAAAGGTAATTAACTATTGATAACGCATATATGGATATAACAAGTGCGAGGGAACGTTCAGGTAAGATCTGATAAAGGAAAGAAGGGGATTCATAGCGGGGAGAGTTTGGATAAGTAGGAAGCAGCCGAGAGCATGGGAATTGGGGATATGGATTAAGTGGGAAGCCAGGACTCATAGGAGTTAGGGGGACAGAATGAGGGGGTCGGAATCATTGGAGGGGATGGAATAAGTAGCTTCAACCTCGTTCCCAGGGTCTCTCATCTTCCCGCCCCCTGGAGCTCTCTTCTCTCGCTCCAGGGGGCGGGAAGATGAGAGACCCTGGGAACGAGGTTGATGTAGCTTGTGTCACTGACTGGTTAACAACTTATTCATACCTGGAGTGGTACATGTAATCATGCAATTTTAGTTCGCTTTTAGTTTTTACTGTAATTTCCAATATTTCTTTCCCAGGATTTCGTCATTTCGATCCTGACTTCTTCAGGGAACTCCCTAAAAAGGTCAAGCCGTGCCTGACGAAATATATTGGAAATTAAAATAAAAATTTATCCCAACCGTACAGTCAGTTCTTCTTTATTGTATTCTTATTCTAAAATTAAGTTGCAGATTAGATCCACCAGGATCCGGTACCTTTGTATTGTCCGTTGGCCCTTGCAGAATTTTACAATGATATTTTAACACTTTTCCGGTGTAAAAAAATCTAAAACCTACCCTGTTGCATGGGGTTAGAAATTTTTTGGCAGTTTGGCAGATATTTTTGAGTAGAAAGATTTGGTAGGGTTGATAACTCCCCACTTTGAAAGAATGACTGCACTGAGTCTGCCTAACTTACGTTTGTGACAGATAGCTACAGATGCATGATGAATGAATAATGTGCGAATAATGTAAGCTTAACGTACGAATGAATAAGGTGATGCATGAGCTGTCTCGCACACTCTTCAGTGTTATGTTCTACGGGCCTCCCGCTCACTATATATACAGTGTGAGCCCCCTGGGCCTTTATCCTGTTCCTTACATCTTTACAGAGCTGGGAAAAAGCGATCGCCAGGCTCATGCATGTGCTGGTCGTGTTTTCACTGCGCCAACTCCTATAGAGTGCTTTAGAGTGGTCTCAGTGACTAAGGCTGTCTTCACACTTGGTTCCCGAGCACGGTGCTCGAGTACTGTTCTCGCTGGGCACTAATGTGAACACACCTTTTTTCAAGTACCCACGCCAGAATTCGGGCCCGGTGCCAGTGCCCGAGTACAAGGTCTTGACCTTGTACTCGGGCACGGCCAACATGTCGATATCTTGGGTACTCAGTGTGTGAACACAGCACCATTTTGTGCCGGTGCCCAGGCACTAGTGCTCGGGCACTAAGTGTGAACATAGCCTGTCTTTTCTTAGGTATACAAGATATTTATCGGCGTAGCACTGAGCCCACTCTAAGATATTCTAAGATCATGTCACTTGTAACGTGGTGTGCAATAATTTTAGAAAGTCAATTCCCATTTCACCTGAAACTATTTCGTAGCATGGTTTGAAATGTTCCAAATTGTGTATAAAAGGGTTTTTTTTTTTTTAAATCCGTTACATGCATGTCACAAGAGGTGTTCCACAATTCTCGACGCTTCGACGGAAAATATCTTAAGACACAACTGCCCTCATCTTTGAGGATGATTTCCGCACGTACTGTTCACTCGATTCTAAACAGATATATCGATATTGGAGACATACAAATATACAGTAACTATGACCAGCTATGACTTAGGCTTGCAAGTTTGTTACTGACGACTTGTTCGTAAACTGTCTCAATCTTCGCCAATCTTAACCGTGTTTCTCTATCTTAGCTGGCAAACTATTATTTTGAGGTTTCAAATTTTCAAGTTTCAATCAGTAAAACACTTAGAGGTAGCGTTTCGTTTTCTCCAACATTATATTTAGATCAGCATGCATACACAAATATACTATTTTATTATTCAACAAATTGTAACACTGTCCAAATATTGTCATGATGCACTCAATATCTGTCTGTACTCAACAGATATCCTGCGATATATGTAATTTCGTATGCGCGCGGTAAAATGTTCAAGTCAGTTCTTGAAATAAAAGTGGAAGAGTATTTTGTTTTAGTTGTGTTATCAATTTGTTGAATAATAAAACAATTATCCTGCTGCCTTCGGCCTCGTCGGCTAAGTATCAGGCGATATTCCGCACGATTTCGCAGGATAATTTGTTAAATATACCACAGTAACTGTATAGCACAGTATTAGGCTATCTCTCCCAAAGTTTAACATAACTGATTTTGGGGAAAACACTTTTATTATTAGTGGTGCGAAAATATATAATGAACTTCCTGCCAAATTAGCAAGTTACGCCGACAACATACAGACTTCTGCCGCCTAGCAAAAAAGTTCATTTTTATCACAACGTTTTAGTATTCTTACTGTAATTAGCATGGTATTTTTAACTTTTTAGCTTCTTAAATTTATTGTAATATATTTTTAGATGCAGGATCCCTTTGGATACCAGCCTTCAAGCTGAATGAGTCACGTACCCTGTAGAAAGAAGAAAGTTTGACTTTACTTTACTTCACTTCACTTCACTCTTGACAGTTGACTTGACCATAGTTTAATAGATTGAAATAGTTATGAAGCCCGGAAAACTTCAAAGGAGCAAACAAAGAAGCCAAGATTTATGTTGGAAGGTCCATGACCGTGCACATCTTTTGTTTTGAGCTCATACACTATGCATGAATTACGTAATTGCAACGTTTCTATTGGTTAGTTGCTTAAACACACGTAACCACCTATTGTATTTTGTCAGGTTTTGTGCACGGTCAACCCCCAAAATAGCGAACAAAAACATATAACAAAGGACTTTCCGGGCTTCATAACCATTTCCCTCTATTAACTATGACTTGACTTGACAGTTGACTTGACTTGACTTGACTTGACAGTCGACTTGACTTGACTTGATATATTATTCCATTTTCAATTTTACTATTTTACTGTAAATGCACGAGCGTTTTTCAACGAGTATCTCTATGCTCCACTGCGCTTCGTACCTTAATAAATAAACGATTGATTAATTGAAATATAGTTACATGTAGTTCGTTAAAATTATTGTCAAATCACGAGTACGGATGTTCGTCACACTGTGACGTCATGAATAATGTTATCTACGGAGGACGGCGTATAAAATATATTTAATTAGACATTTAATTTTTTTTTGCCATGGGGCTGTACAATGAGAACGTGACTGAACAATATATTTCTCATTGTGTTTCTACCAAGCTACGTCACGGTTCATTGGTGCATCTTGAACAATTTAGCCTAAATGTTTTAAAGGAGCTTATCAGTTTATAACGTCACGGATGGCGCATCTTGGAAAAATTGGCCAATTTTTTCAAGTTAAGTCGCCTACTAGAGTTGGAACGTTACCTACAATACCAGGCCCCCCATATCAGGCCCCGACCTACCATATCAGGCCCCGACCTACCATATCAGGCCCCGACCTACCATATCAGGCCCCGACCAACCATATCAGGCCCCGATCATTTTGGGCAGTTTTACCCATTTTCTGCGTTTAACAGTCATGTGATATTGAAAGCGAACGTTATCTGAATGTTTATACATCGAAATAGAAACAAGTTATGTATGAAATGGCAATTTTGTGAAAGATATCCATTGTGACTCAGTATTGATACACGCACTTCGCTCGACTCGGGCTCACGGTAAACAACGGCTTGACTTAGTATAGAGTTTTCTTTTTAATTTTATTCACTAAAAGCGTATTATACTAGAAATGATGCACGAAACGGTCTCGGGCATCTGTAATTGTTTGATTTTCGTTGGAATCCGCAACACAAAGGGATATCCGTGAGTATCTCTGCTTGACAGTCTGGTGACCTGTTGACACCGCTTGGGATATAAAATTTCACAGTCACGCAAAGTGTACAATCTGTACAATCCCCCCCGGGATTATGATATGACTAATATAATGTATATCGAGGATCGGGGCCTGATATTGTTCGCGCGAGGATATTTCCACGCTTTTAGAGCGAGGAGACGGCTGACACTTCAGACTATCTGGGTTGTCGAAACTTTATTTATGAAGCCCTAGCTCCCGGACTAAAGATTATGATTTCAGAGTGGCGAGAGTTTTGTTGGATTTATAACCTTTTCTGTCACTCTCAGCTTCGCGTGGACCTGCGAATCATGTATTACTAGTTTTAAAAATAATCACTGAATGTATATGAAGGCCCCGGGCAGAAGGGGAAAAAACGTGTACGACGATCCAAATAAAATCAGGCGTACTTGAACGTCGAACAGTCAGTTTATAGACATATGAAAGTTCCACGTTTGGCTCGGGCCTAAGATTCTCCATTACTTGTGAAGATAATTTTATTTCTCAGAAATGTGATTTCCTAACGAATTTTAAATACAGATTGTACACTTTGCGTGACTGTGAAATTTTATATCCCAAGCGGTGTCAACAGGTCACCAGACTGTCAAGCAGAGATACTCACGGATATCCCTTTGTGTTGCGGATTCCAACGAAGATCAAACAATTACAGATGCCCGAGACCGTTTCGTGCATCATTTCTACCTGTAGTATAATACGCTTTTAGTGAATGAAACGAAAACTCTATACTAAGTCAAGCCGTTGTTCATCTAGACTTTCTATTTGTTTACCATGAGCCCGAGTCGAGCGAAGTGCGTGTATCAATACTGAGTCACAAATAATATATCATTTACAAAATTGCCATTTCATACATAACTTGTTTCTATTTCGATGTATAAACATTCAGATAACCTTCGTTTTCAACATCACATGACTGTTAAACGTAGAAAATGGTTAAAACTGCCTAATATGATCGGGGCCTGATATGGTTGGTCGGGGCCTGATATGGTAGGTCGGGGCCTGATATGGTAGGTCGGGGTCTGATATGGGGGGCCTGGTATGGTGGGCCTGGTATTGCGAAAACGTTCCAAACCGTCCTCAGTCGCCGTTCGCAATCCATCTTAATCTTCTCCATCCTCGACCATCCTTGTTCCTGTTTGTTTTATTATCACCTCTTTGGTGTTTTTCTACCTTGGTAAACTATTATTTTGAGACTGTCTTCAATTTGAAAGTGATTTTGCACTTCGCAAACAATGGCTTAAAATATCGTGACATAGCTCCTTTAAGGTTCGTCGCTTACAATCCATATTAGTATCGTCCGCTTCCTCGACCATCCTTGTTCCTGTTTGGTTTCCTATAACCTCTTTTGGAGTTAAGTTTTCTACCTTCTTTAGGTTTCCTTCAATTTGAAGACAATTTTTTATCGCAGAAATGCTTCTTAATTTAACATTTTCAATCATTTATTTCCATACCTATCGCTGTATACTTTAAGGAATCTTGCAGATCTTGTAGTTGTACGGGCTCGTCAAAATATACAAACGAGTAAAAATGTACGATACTACGTATTAAAATGTATAATAAGAGATTTATTATCCAACGTACGGTTTTCTTTCTCGAAATCCTGACCTTCAACCGTTTTTGGTGCTCTTCCGTGACCAGTAGACTTGGATAAATTCTGCCGGCAGAATGATTTCGACCAGAATAAGCGATTTTTGACGCGAGCATTCTACCGACAGAATACCGTATTTTCGAGCAGAATTTTAGCAGAATACCGGAAAATCAGTAACACTAATGATATGCATAACAGACAGTTGAAAGAAAAATTGAAAACTAAATACAAAACAAATGGAAAATACCTTGTGATATCTCAAACATTAGTTTATGTTCCTTTTTTGTAAGATCTTTTATTTCAAAATAAAAAAGTCACCGTTTCGACTAATATGAGTGATATTGTTCAAAGTAAGGTAAATTACAATAGCTTTTACAGCAATTTTCCTAAACAAAACTAATATCTACAATTTACTATATAATTTTGCTATCAATAATGAATATCTAATTAGCCAGTTGTACCGAGCAGAATTCGAGCAGAAGTTTGGTGTCCGAGCAGAATAAGCGATATGATTTTTATGAGCATCGCCGACAGGCAGAATACGCCATTTTACGAGCAGAATTTATCCAAGCCGAGCGGTCAGGAATAAGCAAACTACAGATAACCTGACAGAGGTGAGTTGGATAATAAAAGATCATTTATGAGCACTTCAGATCAATAGTTATAGAATATTACTGCCATATGACAATCATATACCTTAAAATTCAGTTCAGAGAATTTGGCAATATATCCTTGTTGATGAATTTCTTTATTCTCTGCTTGTCAATGTATTGATATTGTAAGGAGAAATTATAGATGTAAATTATTATCTGCCCTTTACAGGCAATTCCACTAGGCAATAGAAATATCAATCAAACTAAGTCATCTAGATACTTATTGAAGTGTAGAGTTAGATTGCAAACTTAAATGGGATATTCATGTAACAGACAAAAATTGAATCTTCTTTAAGATCGTTGTATTTTTTACCTATAACAGCCAGAGCTAATTTTACCGTCAGTAACTTATGGTCTAGCGGTATGGGGTTCCTGTGAGAAAACTCTCTTTGTTGAGCGCGAAAAAATACATGTACGCGCCGCAAAGATAATATATAGCGTAGATTGGTATACGCCCAGTAAAGAGGTCCTCGCTCGATCGTGCCAAATGGAAACTTTAAAATCGTTGTACGAGCAAACGTTACTATTATTAGCTCATAAATGCTTCTATATGGCCTCTCTTCCGCCCCTATTGCGCTGAATGTTTTAAAAGGACACTAAACGCGACCAAATATTTTATTCCAATTCCTTGCAAATAGTTTTTAATTTGTAATCCGTTGTTGTAAATACTTGAGAATTTTTATTTTATTAGCTATTATTGTAAATACTTAGGAATTTTTATTTCATTTTTTAAGTACACGACCACATCTGCTTGGCTGTAATTTTAACCATCGTGTATAAATAAATTCTATTGTTATTGATTATTATTCACGTACGTTGGGGAAACGTGGAACTCGCGTGCCAATAATGATCCGGCCGCGCGAGCAACAATGACTCCGCGATAAAGCAACACGCAGAAACAACGGATCATAACCAGGGACACCCAACGACAAACGTTTTCTGTGGGTGTCGAAACGTCGTTTTACGTTATAACTGTGCTTCTTGTGCAGTTTAATGGCTTATTTTTAAACGCTAAGAAAAATGTATCTGTTCGGATACGTTAGCTGAACTTTCAAACTTCAGAAAATTTTAGGGATTGAAATCTTATTACCCGAATTTATAAGCTGAATTTGTCTTTCCGAAAATCCTAGCTGACCTATTTTTATACCAAAAACGACATTTTTTATATCTCCGAAAACAAAAGGCATTAATTTTCCCATATTAAGAAAGTTCGGGATGACATTTCCCTACCCGAATATCTGAGGCGATTATAGGCCTTCCGAACAGATATTCCACCGAAACGATCTGTTGGGTGCCCCTGCATAACATCCATCCGAGAGACGCTGAGATCGATCTTCGAGCGTGGACTCAACAAGTTACAACAGAAGACTTTTCCTGGAGTCGTGGCACTCCACTTTGGATGTCAACGCAGCGAACGATCGAGCGTAGAGCGTTTCCTCGCGCGTACGCGCCTTTGATTCAATTAATTTCGAAATTACTCGCCCGATTACACCCTGAATTGTACTTCACTCGGTCCAATTGCCAGTCCATTACTTATCACTCTGATGAAAGTGGACAGATCTGGACACCACCGAAAATTTAATGAAAAATTAAGAACTTAATCAGATGGAGTAAAACTTTTCAAACTCAAACTCTTCAACCAATCGAAAAACATTTGCAGCATTCAAGTTTTTACGTAATTAATCATTTTCGTAAGGCCATCCCCATAAAATATTTTGTTTCCCATCGCCCTCTCTCTCGTGAAAGTGGGTCGGTCGGTCGGTCGGTAAAAAAAAGAAAAGCCGAGAAACGAAATATTGACAAATTATACATAAATAATTCCAAGCGAGCCTTCATTATATCTTCCCCGTGACCACCATTTTGCAACGAGCCGATATCACTCTGAAAAGTGTTCGAAGACTTCATTACTGGGCTGATTTAGATGTCAGAGTGACTTTAAGATGTAAAAAAAGCATATTAAACTTGGAAACACCCGAGAAAAGGGCGCAGGCAAAGAATCAGAAACTTTTTTGTTTTACTTTTTGAAAAAATCGGGTCGGTCGGGCGATGGAAACAAAGCATTTTATGGGGATGGCCTAGCTTGGGCTCGGTTGTGTGTTTGTTTTGGAGACTTTCCCAACTCGTTTTCTTGAACTTTCTTGGCAAAGACGGGCGGTTAAAATTAGCACGATGCTTAAAGGGGCAGTATCACGGAGATTTTGACCTTTTTTGGTCAAAACTGTTCTTCAGTACCTTTTTTTATTTACAAAATAATTCTAGAACACCAAGAAAAAGAAATTTTTGAAAGAGGAATAAATTATGGTCTGTTCTAGTGCATTTTGGAAACGAAAATGCGAGAAATTGAAAAAAAAGTTAGCCTAACATTTTTTCAAATTTCGATCCAATCCGACCCAGTTTCTATGGCCAGAGACACTTATTGATAGTTTTAGTACACTAGGATGGTAATTTATAACAAAATTTGACCATTATTTTTACTGTTTCTGTTAATGCAAAAGCGTTTTTGGTTTTTGAAATGACATCAAATCGGCCCGTGATACTGCCCCTTTAATTAGAACGGGAAAAACTTTACAAACTCAAATATGTCGCGAAAACATTTACAGCATCCTCTAGAGTTCTTACGTGATTAGTCATTGTCGTAACTTGGGCTCGGTTGTGTGTTTGTTTTGGAGACTTTCCCAACTCGTTTTCTTGAACTTTCTTGGAAAGACGGGCGGTTAAAATTAGCACGATGCTTGATGATAAAGCAGATGTTTTCGTCCGCTATATATAACTAACTACACTCGCTCAAGAGGTTCATCAAGAAGGAAGGAAGTATAGTGATCACATATTTCTGTGGTTTTGCCGCAAAATAAACCGCACAGGATGTCAACAGAGCGCCAGTAGAGTTTTAACAAGCTATTCGAGTGCGCTTCGAACATTCCGCCTGGTCATATTGAGTCGATAAACCCTTGAAATGCCCGCGGTATATTGCTTTTATAAAATGGTTCAGTACAATTTCCGTCTGGTTACCGGAATAGTCAAGAGCTCCTAGCCAATCAGAGCGCACAGCTTCTTCGCAAAACACGACAATGGCTTCTCAAGATACCAGCCTGTGATTGGTCCCAACTTTTGAATTTACATTGCGCGCGGCAACAAGTTGCAACACTTAGTTGGCTTCCTCCACTTGGAAAGATTTCCTTCGATGACAACCTGCTTGTCAGTTACACAGTTTAAATAATTTTTATTGCGATTGCCGCTAGAGAACACGCACTCGACTAGGTGAGTACTAAACTTGAACTCATGCAGTTTATGTTAAGTTACTTCAAATCAAATTTGTACGTAAGTAGACGCAAGTTTTTCACCGTTTGGCCATTCAACGCAAGTCAACGCAAGTTTTTTTGTTTACGTACTGAATTAGAGCGCGCGCAGGAGCGTTGATATGGTTTTTAGCAACTTGCGTGCACTTGCAAGTAAACTTTGCGTGTCTGTCTGGCCACCCAACGCAAGTCTGTACGCAACTAAAATATTTCAAAACTTGCGACTACTTGCGACTCCGTTTAAGTTACTTCAAAACAAATGATTACATCCTGAGCTTGACTGAGCTTGCAATTCGCGTTGCGTAGGATGAATTACGCAATATTTCTTCTAATCTCCCGATAAAATCTAGATACAATTGTCAATTTATTTTGTTCCGTGTCACTGACTCATAATTTGTTCCGTCATTGTACGGACGAGTAAACTGAAAACAAAATAAAGAAGACGTATGAACGACTGCGTTCTTTGCGGTTAAGTTAATGACTCCGCGGAAAAAACTTGAGCGTAGTTCAACACAATACATTTTCTGTTTTTTTTTTTTTAAGCACGTGAAGCCATTAAATTCACGTCTTTTGGCACGTAAAAAATATGCGTCAGTAGAAATCAACCATTAATTAACGACAATTAATTTCTCATACCAATTATTATTATTATTATTTACTCAAATTTGCTCGAATCACGACAAAACCTAACTCGCTTTTCAAAAACGTCATATTGACCGCTAAGATCGCTTTAATGTATAAACACGTCATTGCGGTTGTCTTGTGACGGAGAATGAATCGGGAAGAACTTGATATCAGCCCGGGTATCAGTCGTCGTCAGTGGGTTTTGCCGCCCGTAAACTCCACCCATAACAGAATCTATTTTCTCCGTCTAAGACGCTGTTGTGACTCAGTAATATCGTCTAAAATGTAAGTACGGGAAGACGTTCCGAGAAAGCGGCATATTTTCAAGAGTTCCATGCAGTTATTTCTGTAACTAAAGTGGGCCGCCTGGTTCAATAACACAGATATCTGCACGGGCCGACTGACGCGTCATGACTTGGCGTCGCGACTGCGTCGCGAAATCATGCTAATAATAATTGCTGAATTAAAACATGCAATTAATTGATTTACAATTCATTAGCTTTTTACTCACAATACATTACATTACCTCTTATAATACACTACACAACACTAAGGTAAAATTCACTACGATACATTTTTTTTTGTAAGAATGTATATTTAATTTTCTCTTGATATTTTTCATGCCCAGGCTGAATATTCTTATTTTTCTGCCGATTTTAGGCTGAAAATATTCTTAATACATTCTCAGATTTCAAAGTGATCCAGAGTATAGAAGTTCAGTAAAATACCAGAAATAATACGACCTGAGCTGTACACGTTTTTATCGTTTTGATTTAACTCATTTTGATTTAAGAAAAAGGAAAGAAATACATAGTACATATTTATCATACTTTCAATTAAATGAAACATGATGTGATTTTATTGTATTTTATTCAGTTCTATGAACATGCAAAAAAATTATCAACGAATCTGTCTTTTGTATATTCTTAGCGTATTCTTAAAATTTCGCCAATCTCAGCCTCAATATTCTTATAAAAAATATTCTCACAAAAAAATAAGAGTGTACATCATAGCCCAAAAACGTCTACTTTTTTAATATAAAACTTAATATAATGCCCACCAGCTACAATTTTACAACAGCACTGCAATGCAAATAGAAAAAAGATACATATGAACAGACAATAATAAGAGTAATAACAAGTCCTCGAATATTCTTTTTGTTCATTGCGAGTTTATTTCTCAAAAATACGCGGAAACGGTTCTTAGCTGTAATATAGATGTATTGTAATCATAAATGCTTACACTGACGAAGGTGTTATTCCCGAAACGTCTGAAATAACTTATAATTACTTATTTTTTGCGGCAATATATATTTCATTTTGATATTTGCTTCTTCTTGTTTTCGTTCTTTTTTCTCAGCCGTAAGGATCGGTTTGCCGTTCAATTTTAATTTTTTCAAGTATAATTTACTGATCCAGGTCTACAATAGATCCGGCACATTTCATCGGTTTGTTGTTGTGCATGTGGTTTAATTTTACCTCCCTCGATTTTTTTATCCAATTAGGCCATCCCCATAAAATGCTTTGTTTCCCATCGCCCGACCGACCCAATTTTTTCAAAAAGTTAAAAAAAAAGTTTCTGATTCATTGCCTGCGCCCTTTTCTCGGGTGTTTCCAAGTTTAATATGCTTTGTTTACATCTTAAAGTCACTCTGACATCTAAATCATCCCAGTAATGACGTCTTCGAACACTTTTCAGAGTGATATCGGCTCGTTGCAAAATGGTGGTCACGGGGAAGATATAATCAAGGCTCGCTTGGAATTATTTATGTATAATTTGTCAATCTTTTCTTTTTTCTTTTTTTTTACCGACCGACCGACCCACTTTCACGAAAGAGAGGGCGATGGGAAACAAAACATTTTATGGGGATGGCCTTAAAATATCTTTACAGTGCTACGCAACAACACTCTTAGCATCGGATGCTAATATAAACATTTGCTTCCGCGCCAAGAGTTATTTTTAATTGTTTTCGAGCCAGCTAGTGATATACTTCCCTTTTTCTAAAAATATCCGCATGTTCAACATTTTGTTTTCAAATTAAATGAATAAGTGATCACCGCAGTTATGAATGCAATTTTTGCAATTGTTTTCATTAACTTTCTTGTATTTTAGTTTGTATTTTCGGTTAGTTAAACTGGGGCACTATCACAGCGAGTTTTTTTGGTCAAAACGGTGCTAAAATTATGACTAACCTCGCTCGTACACGAAATGCGTCTAATAATAATAATTGATATTTAAACAGGGTAACCCTTAAACAGGGTAACCCTGCCTAGAATATGAAGAGGAAGATATCAAGTGAATTGTTGAAGGGAGAGCTAACCGTGATTAGTTTTTAGCAATTTTTTTCAAGACACAAGGGCAGAGCTTGGAAAAGTCCGGCCAGACTTTTTCAAGTTGAGATCATGGGTACCTCATGATAGCACTCCTTTAAGCCTGGTTTTCACTAGCGACGCAAGCACAAGCGCAAGCAACATACGCAGACGCAGTAACGCGTTGATCATCAGTGCCTTTTGTTTAGGACAAATCAACACGTTACTGTGTATGTTGCTTGCGCTTGTGCATGCGTCGCTAGTGAAAACCAGGCTTTATAGCTTCAGTACACTAGTATACTATAGTAAGTAATATTTAACAAAACTGTACCATTATTTTTTTAGGTTTCTATTGTTGTACATGTAAATATGTCTTTTGGCTTTTGACTTTTCAAAGTGATCCTCATGATAGTGCCCCTGAATTCTGAGAATTTGGTGGTAGACGATGTTCCCTTGTTGATGATTTTCTATATTCTCATTACCTGTCTGCTTGGCAATGTATGGGTATTGTAAGAGAAATTCTCTGTTGATCATTGTTAGGTATTTACGGGTTAAAATATGTTTTTCTGTATTGCGATGTTAGTTTGCGAGCTCAGAATAACTAACAGCAAGAGAATTTATATTCTCTTGCTAACAGCAGACATAATATTTAACGTTCCAATATTTTCTCGTCAAAATGATATTCTTGCAAGTCACGCTTCGTTAGTGAATCAATCCTTGGAATTTTTGGTGGGGGTGTGTCGCCCGGTTTTCCAAGTCCTGGCCCAATTTCAGACCAAAATAGGTCAAAAACCATACACATTTTCAGACCTGACCTCTAATCGGGGTGGGGGGGGGGGGGTACTCCCTGAAATTTTTGGTGGGGGTGTGCGACCTGCTTCTTGAAACTCTTACCCTATTTCAGACCAAAATATGTGATTTTCCATACCCTATTTCAGACCTGACCCAAAAATCGATACCCTATTTCAGACCTATAAAATTAGTACACGTGTCTAATACATGACTTCAGCTACCCAGGAATGGGTTCCATTTGCGCAAACATTTGAAAAGGGCTTCAAATTCCCCGATGTTAATGGAAAAAAACAGTTTCGTCTAAAAGCCAAACCAAATTCCAGACCAGAGTGCACAAAACACACCCTATTTCAGACCAAAATGGTCAAAATCTATACCCTATTTCAGACCAAAACGGCTCAAAAACCGTCCATACCCTTTGGGGCGGCACATACCTATATAGCTTATATAAGGGAGTACCCCCTCCCCCCGGGTAAAATCCCTACCCGTTTTCAAACTTGGTAAATCGCGCTTTATCATATACCAAATGATTTATCTTTTTCTCTTTTTAGTCTGAAAAAAATGAAAAGCCCGATGAAAAGAGACGCTTTCGTACGCGTGATTCTCTTAAAAAATAAACATACCAAATTTCAGACCAAAATGGTAAAAACTATTACCAAAGCCACACCCTTTGGGACGGCACATAATTCCGAAAGTTACGGCCCCCGTTACTTTCGCCGCTACGCTACTTTCGAGTAGCCGTTACTTTTGGATGGTTAAAAAACGTTTGTGATTCAGCAGTCGTTTTACACAAAGAGACATGGAACATATTTTTCGCGTTCCAGTTATTTCATTGTAAGTTCATGCAAATAGAGACAATTACTGATTGGGAATTAATTTGGTGTAGTACATGTATTAGAGTCAAAAGTTTTTCATGTTCTAGTTATTTCATTGCATGTTCATGAATATAGGAGACGATTGTTTGGTATTCTCTGTGAACTAAGTAGGAGAGTATTTTTTCAATTACAGTATTCGATTCACTGCCAAGTTGTATTTGTATGCACCGCGGTGACTGCATTACTTGAAACGTTACATTGGATACGAGCTTGCGCGAGCTTGTATGTAAACGTTTACTTGGTTTGTTTTCCTCAGTTGCCCTGCAAGGAAGGTTTTTGAATAAAACCGAAAATTTGGCACGTCTAAAATCCAGTTTTTTTTTAAAGATTATTACGGTTTCCCTGGAAGGAGACATATCCAGTGATGTTTGTTGTATTGTTTTACATTAGATACATTAGATACAATAGATGTTATTGTTTTTGAGTGATAACATTTGTGAAGGGGCCGTTACTTTCGGGGTTTAATAGAAAAAATAACGTCACTTTCGGGGAAGAGTTATTTTCGGGGGGCCGGTTACTTTCGGAATTCTCCGGCAGCTTTATAGCTTATATAGGGGAGTGCCACCCCCGGGGAGTGTAATATCATTACTTAAATACCAACCATTTAAATGAGTCAAACGATCGGTTGTAAACAGGTTTACAGACGATTGAATACAGTATCATTTTGGGATGAACTCAAATGTTACTCTGTGGTTATCGATAAAACATGCACGCGAGGGAAACATGAATTTTATCACACGCACATGTGCGCTACAACTGTTTATACAAACTCGGCTAGATCGCGTTTCTTCAGTTTTCTCCGCAGATCTGATCATTCCGTGCAATTGACGTTATCAAAGCAATATGTCTAGAAAGGTATATGCGCGCCTCCGCTTTGCGGGTCCGTTTGCATGGCCCCAAGCGCTCCAGAGCAACTCCCGAAAGCACCTGTTCTTCGAAACAGTGTCTCACTCTCTCCTGAAAGCCTCTAGAACTGTTTACTGGGCAATGTGTGGAAGGACATAACCTTAACACGGCCTTGAACGAGTTTTAAAAGCTTCATTCAAGCACACTTTCTCGGCAATACAAACAACAAATTATCAAGTCGGAAAAGTGGGGCTCTTTTATACTAAGATAAGCAGTCTTGACCTCTTAATCTTGATTTGTTATTGTCACTGTGAAACGTTTAGGAGAAAATGAGCGCAGGGGAAGTTATGGGGATGAAGATGAAATTATACGGCCTTATTTGGAAACCAGAAGCCGATTTTCATTTATCGGATGTCTGCCACGGGTCGTGAATGAAAAGTAGGTACTTAAGGATACAAAATGTGCCCCATTTTAATAGCTTTCACGTCTCGTGTGTTTAAAAGGATACCGACGGTGTGCTGTTAAGTATCAAATGTTTTTTTGACATCTTACCTATCCTTGTGCATGTGCAAAGACAGAACAGCGCATTAGATCTGCGAGCTTGCACAGACTGATCGGTTCTGTGTTACTGGACTTATATAGCTGAGTACTTCTGCGACCGTGTCTGAAACTGAGAAATTGGACTTGGGCATAAAGGAATTTCAAGGTGAGCTAAACAACCTCTTGGCCTTTTAAACTAAGTCAAGCTTTTCTCTTAGAGAGATTTCTGCGCGCGCAAAAGTGTTTCGTGGTTTGTCGCATTTAGCCCCGTTTGCCAAACTCTATCCAAAGTCGGTGATAGCTGGAAGTATGACAACAGTATACGTTATCAACACCCATATCAACGAATGGGCCAGAGAAAAAGTATATAGCTAACTATAAGAACGCGTCATCCATATGCATAAGGGAACAGCCGTAAAATCAGTAATTAAATTGTTTCAACCATATTGAGTGGGAAAAGAAAATAGTTTGCTTGAGGTTATCACGCAATAAAAGACATGGCTTGTGTTCAGAAACATAATTTCCGGATGTAGATTAAATGCTAGCTATCACAAAAGTAGATCTTCAATCTTAAAACGCTGGTATTTTGGCAAAGCACGGAGTATCACCATTCTTTTCGGTTTACGAATTAAATTCTTGGGAACGACCATGCCTTTCTCCATCACAGCATCTGTCGCCGGCCACTAGGAAAGCTCAAATTGATAAGGTCTGCAAGACGACTTTGCGAAACATTATTTGCCAACAAGAACATTGCTTGTGCTGTTTACTCTTTAATAGCCTTAGTGAATTCTCAAACGAAGATAAAACCTACAAGTGGCTCACCATGTATCAAGTGAACAAACATTGGTCTGATCGAAGGCAATGATAATTTCAGTCATATCTAACTTCGACTTTGTAACGATTGATTCATTTGTTTTATCGATGCTGAAGAGTTCAAATCTACTGATGCAGCTTACCTCAAAGATCTAAATCGAGTTAAGAATCAGGAGTTTACGGGGGAAACCTTTTTTAACGAGTTTCTTTGCTTGTTCCTGAAGGCAGGTTTGCCCGAAGATTTTTCTGTAACAGGATTTTTTCCTAATTGAATAGCTCACATTCCTAATGCAAAGTGACATGGGGTATTTGCAGGCTGTGAACTAAGCCTTACTATATCTCGGATTGTAAAATAGATCTGGTTTAAACCCATCTTTGGGTTGGAGTTCAGGGAAAGTAATTTAAATACCGACTTCTCTTTCCTATACGATATCGGGAATTACTGATGTTTTCAAGTGGTCGTAAACGTCTCTCACAAGTTGGAGATACGCTAAATTCCCTGCCAAATAAAGTTTTTCATATCTGTCTCGTATGAAAGCCAGTTCTCGGCTCAGAAAGGTTCCCGAGTTTCTCATCTAAAAGGCTGAGGGCAAAGTATTTTTTTTTAATTCTTAAATAGGATTAAATTTACCCCTCAATTAACTTACGGGGAAACCCAACCAGTCTCACGCAAGCATCGGGATATATTTTTAAAAGCATTTAAACGTGTTAATTGCAGCCACGCGTCTGGGACGGAAAGCCTCATCAATGGTTTCCAGTCTTGTGTTTCGAACCAAAATTTCGCGTGCCAGGAGTGCGCCAAAACAAAAAAAAACGCTCACACAAGCACGTTCGCGTGCGTTTTCGTGCAATGTTTTTTTTTTGTGGGGGACGAATACACATATTTCACACGTGGTGAACCAAACGCGACAGATTTCATAGATTATATTGGTTGACTGCCAGGCAAGGGCTAACGCCGCCGATGCCCGATTTTGCTTGTCTCTAGCGAGATAAGGCAAGAGTTATGTGCGCCCTGCCCAACTAACAAGGATGTACTCAGTCTTGACAAATTAGACAAGTTTTCTTTTCTCTTAACTCGTTGACCATCGTGAGAAGTTAACCTTCAGGCTGAATGAGAACGTTTTAATCTTCTCTCCATCTCTGTCTGGAAAGGAGGAAAAGGAAGATAGCACGCGGGACTGATAACTGATTTAACTACTGACGTACTGTATGTTACAGTGACTTATGGACTGGCGATTTATCTTTGCAGTCAATGCACATCGAAACAACTGTTTTCAGTTGCAGAAACTCTTCGATTAAACGACGACAACCGTTTAAAACAATAACTACGTAGATGGGTTTCGGCTTATCTGTGCTATTGCTAATCGTACAATTTCGCGAAATTTTTTGCGCACACTTAGTGGGGCTCAATAGATTTTGATAACAATATCGAGTTAAAAGAGAAACTTAACGATAATATGACTACAATGTATAGTCTATAAGGCTCTCTCAGCGGACTCGAAAATGCTTTGCGTTTTATTAAAATCCGTGTACATCATCGTATTTAATGAATATTGAACAGTGAGCATATACAACGGAAATAGTTGACCATGTGGAAGCAATGATAAACTCAATATTAGCATCATACGATTGTTATCGCACTGACCTCGCCACCCGACATTGATATCAGCATAGTCCTTGCTCAAATTTGATTTATACCCCGACATATTTTATCTCGATAGTTAGTTTCACTGCTGGCGATCGAAGAGTGACGCGGTTTATCAGTCACCACCGACAAAGGACCACAAAGGTATCGCCCGAGACGCCAAAAATTCTTCGAAATTCTGAACATTGCTACTCTTTTAACACGATGAGCGATGGTTCTCAAACTTAAATTGTTGCTTGTTTTCTCAAATTATTTCGAAAGGAATTTGCTCACTTTGCAATTTGAGCCTCGCAGAGGTGAAAATAGGCCTCTGTTGTAATCGGAAATGTCCACTTAAAGTTGATTTATTATCTGACACTGAATTTGCAATTAATTTTCAAACACCTTTAATAAAACATCGAGGCTATGCACATAACAAGACAAGGAGAAAATAAGGTTCCCTTGTTTTCTCTTGAATTGAGGTATACATGCCTCTCCCCCTCTCCCTCTCCCAATTTCCAAACAGGTGTCTTTAGGCGGTATTGGCAAGAATGAATATGGAGGCGTTATATTTTGCAAGGGGCTACAAGCAGAGGTGATTTAGAACAGTCCTAAAATATATTGGGCATAACGTATATCTGTGAAATGCAACTCCGTAACGAACATTCTCGGAGGCCGAGAAGCCGGTTCGTTGTATTTTCATGTTCGTTGTACACCTTAAAAGCCACTCTATTAAGCCCCCTTTCCTCCCAGAGTCAAACATTGAGTCAATGATAAAGGTGGTTCTAACTTTTAAGTCTGTGGATGAAACTCTAGTGTGTGACCATTCAAATGAAAGCTATTGAGCAGTACTTTCATGTGGTACTGTTTATTATGTACAAGGTGGTTCTAACCGATTTAAGGTCTGTGGATGAAACCCTAGTGTGTGACCATTCAAGCACTTCTAAGTGGTGCTGTTTGTTTTTGACGATTTTGAAAAATGAAATTCAAGAATTTTTTCCTCAGCATTGAACTTAGCACTCTTGGGAGACTTGGGAGTGAACGCGTTAAAGCGCCATTCTCTGATAAGCTCCTCTGCCACGACATTCTTTTACTGCCGTATTGTTATTTTTTGTGATCTCCGCAAAAGAATGTGGTGGATGCGAGATAAGTCCGAAAAGCAAAATATTTATTCGATGTGTTAGTAACAAGAGAAATAAACTGTAAACAGTCTATGTTACATCTATTCTCCTGTGCACGCGCTCCCGAGCACGCACGCACTCGCCCACTAAGTAAGCCGCATTTCTGTGAAGACCCCTCGGCTCCCCTCAAAAGCATTACAGTAAACACCCGCTTATAAGAACCTACATTTTTACAAGTCAGCCTGAATAGGTTCTTATATATCGGGTGTTTAGTGGGAAATCAGGCTGTTTAGGTTCTTAATTAGGTTCTTATTTTTTTCAGGGGTTTAAACTGTTTGCTACTGTTCAGAATAGTACTTTAAGCCCATAATTTACAGTAAGTGTATTGTAGTTGATGAACTCAATAGATCAGACAAGTATTGTAGTTGTAGTAAAGTACATTTTACTCATACAATGCCTGCTTGATCTTACAAATAAGAACCTATATTTCAAATGTCAGGCTGAATGGGTTCTTGTATAATGGGAGTCTAATTTCCACATTTCAGCCTAGGTTCTTATAAGCGGGTGTTTACTCTATGGCACGTGACAAAGTATGTCTGGCTCCGGCTGCAAGATTTGTGCTTTGTTTCCCCGGCCGGCGGAGGGTCGTTATACACTGAACATATTTAGAAACTGACTGATCGTGTTGTTATACGTTCATTGTCAGTGAGAATTTTGCTGGAGAAAGAACGATTTTACACAACTCGCCATAACATTTGCCCCTCGATCAGTTCAGTTCATGGAAAACTAAGACATTAAGACGAAATCCATTAGAAAATCGAGTAATATTTATGGCCAGTGGACAAAAATCTTGTACTACGACGCCATACGCTTTCACGCTTAAACTAGACATTCATGAGCCATACCTTAACGGTATTTACCAAATAATATAACTCCGCAATCCTTAAATTGCTTTCCGCCTTGAGTTTCCTCCCGTGAATGGGTAAGGTCATAAGAGGTTGCAGCCATGTTTCCCAGAAACATGGCTGCCACTTCTTATGACTCAACTCATTCACGGGAGGAACTCAAGGCGGAAAGCAATTTAAGGATTGTGGAGTTATATTATTTGGTAAATACCGTTAAGGTATGGCTCATGAATGTCTAGTTTAAGCGTGAAAGCGTATGGCGTCGTAGTACAAGATTTTTGTCCACTGGCCATAAATATTACTCGATTTTCTAATGGATTTCGTCTTAATATGACACGAAATTTTTTTTTTTTGGTGCAAAACAATTTTTTTTTTTTTTTTTTTTTTTTAATTTTATTTGCAACACACAAAAACATTACTTACAATCTGATTATTTACCCTATTAAAATATATGGTTACTTGCTCTATTTACATTTCATTTGTTACAGTACTTATAATCCGATTGCTTACACTACTTACAATACAATTATTTACACTACTTACAATACAATTCCTTATACTACTTGCAATACGATTGTTTACACTCCTTACAATACAATTACGTGCACTATTTACAATGCAATACTCGCACACTGTTTACCATACAATTACTTACACTGTTTACTCCTACATGAACACACTTACAAAAAACGGATATGACACTACTGAGAAATAAATTATGTTATTGTCTGTATAGGTTAAGGTAATCACACCAAGCTCACTTTACGCTCTACTTTAAGCTGAAAAGTTAATTTGGAAATAAATTCCGCGGTGTCAGCATTCTTTTGCAACGTCTTACAAACATAAGAGTATTGCTTCGCAAGTAAGAGAAGGAGACGCAAACAGTTTATCTGTTGATTTGATAAGTTAGGGATGGGTGGTAGTAGATTCAGGAACATTTGTATCGGGCCAATTTTAACATTTGTTTTATGAAGATCATTAAACCATTTTAGGGATTTTTGGTATAAGGTTATCAATGGTTGACATTCAAGAAATGCATGTTCAATAGAGTCATTCTCGCCGCAGAGAGCACACTGCACTTCATTCGTTATCCCAAAGCGATTTAGTTCCTTATTAGTTACTAGAATTCGATGTAGCAGTTTGAAATAAAATTGTTTTAATTTATTATCACGCGTTGTCTTAAAAGTTTTTTGTATTGAGGTTGTCCATTGATCAGCAATCTCTCCTGAATATTTCCGCCAAGTTTTAATCGCAGTGGGTTCGACATCAATGGATTCCACAAATAATTTATAAAATTGTTTACAGCGCATTTTCCTTAAGTCCAGAGTGATATCTTTAGATAATTGGTATGATTGATGACTTTCTTCAAGTGAAATAATTTGCCGAATATTCCTATGTTCTGAAGCAGATCGTTTAAGCCATGTTGGGATGGCAGAGGTAATCTGGCAATATTGCAAGAAATTCAAGTTGAGATTATATTTTTCCCTAAACTCTTCTATCGAAAGGAATTTCCCTTGGCTGTTGAGCAAATCTTGAACGAAAACAATATTTTTGGAAAACCACGTCTTCCAATAGAACGATTGGTTTTCGATATGAATGTCTTGGTTGTTCCAAAGGATAAATTCACGTTTTAGTGGATCTACAAAATTACTTCGCAGATCTAAAAAGAATTGCAAAAGCTCACGATAAAACAAGGGAATTTTGTTGTCCAAGTTCTTAACATTATAGTTGCAATTTAATACAAACATTAGACCTCCATATTTTTCGGTGCAAAACAATACATTCTTTCAGTCTTATTCCGACCTTGACCTATCACAATTCAATTCAGTCAGGTTTTCTTATATATTTTCTTGTGTTCATTTCTCATTTGCTATAATGTTTAGCAACTGACAGTGTATACCGCGCTGGTACAAAAATGATTTCAATCGGAACCAATGGACATCTCCAAACGTTGTGTATAACATTGTAAACGCGATCTCCAATTATCTGTAGTTTTATTTAAAAAAATCCCTGTTTGTAAACGTCAGACGTCGTCAAATTTGTCGAGTTTAAAACCGCTTATTCTGCAAAAGCCGTTCTCTTGACATTTTGTGCGCTTATCGTCATGCAAAGGTTCATGTTCAGTCTATACACTGTTTTGCTTTGGAGATGCAGTGCTTTGAAATTTAACCCTGCTCTAATGAATATGTTTCTCAAAAACCACTATCTTTATAGCGTTCTCTAACGACAACCACAAAGTAATCATATGACTGGCCAATCACAACAAACGAAATGAACCAATCAGATTTTGAAGCAAAAATATGCAACCCGCGTGTAGCGCGGGAAAAGGCATTTACATAACTTAATGTTTGTCTCTGTTCCAATTAGAGCAAAGGTTGTCTTTATCAACCAACCAGAAATAGAACCAACAACAATCGTGACTCAGCTTATACCCGGTTCTAGCTTTTCCGTCTGTGGATGAAACGCTAGTGTATGACCATGCACTGGTCTACCATTGAAAAGAAAGCTATTGAGCACTTTCATGTGGTACTGTTTATTATGATGCACAAGTGGTTCTAACTTTCAAGTCTAAGGTACGGTTTAATATTATATTTTGTTCAAGATGATTCTAACTTTTAAGTCTGTGGATGAAACCTTAGTTTCTAAGTATGTGACCATTCCTGAAACTACGCTGTTGAGCCGTACTTCCATGTGGTACTGTTTATTATGCTGTACAAGGTGGTTTTAACTTTTATGTCTGTGGATGAAACCCTAGTGCGTGATCATTCACGCTGAAGGTTATTGAGCAGTACTTTCATGTGGTACTATTTATTATGCTGTACAAGGTGGTTCTAACTTTTAAAGTGCCCCTACGATCAAATTGTTCATATTCATTTGTTTACATTTTCGTGTACAAGATGACTTTCTTACTCATCTTGCCAAATTCCAATCGATTGCGAACATTAGCAGTCTATTTTTTTGACTTTTATTTCCAAGAATTTACTGCCGCCATTACTTGACCTTGCTCCAAGGCTTGGTTGCGAATTAGAGAAAGTGACGCCAAAGGCTCAAAAATACCTCACGGGTTGAAATTAAATGATAATAATAAGTATAGAAAATCACATGAAGAGCAACAAAATCGTTGGACTTGTTCTTCGTGCAATTTTCTATACTTATTGTTATTATAATTTCAACCCGTGAGGTATTTTTGAGCCTTTGACGTCCACTTTCTCTAATTCGCAACCACGCCTTGGAACAAGGTCAAGTAATTATCGGAAATAAAAGTCCAAAAAATGACTTCTAATGTTCGCAATGGATTAAAATTTGGCAAGATATGTAAGAAAGTCATCTTATACACGAAAATGTAAAAAAATGAATATCAACAATTTTATCGTAGGTGGTTGAAACCTTAGTTTCTAAGTGCTTGACCATTCAAATGAAAGCTATTGAGCCGTACTTCCATGTGGTACTGTTTATTATGCTATTTAAAGTAATTCTTTCGAGTCTGTGGATAAAACCCTAGTGCGTGACCCCCGCGTGACCATTCACACTGAAAGCTATTGAGCGGTACTTTCATGTGGTACTGTTTATTGCAAAACAAGGTGGTTCTAACTTTTAAGTCTGTGGATGAAACCCTAGTGTGTGACCATTCAAATAAACGCTATTGAGCAGTACTTTCACGTGGTACTGTTTGTTATGCTGTACAAGGTGGTTCTAACTTTTAAGTCTATGGATGAAAACCTAGTGTGTGACTATTCGAATGAAAGCTATTGAGCAGTACTTTCATGTGGTACTGTTTATTATTCAATACAATGTAGCATTGTTTTACGTATGAACATCAGACCATTTTTTAAATGGTCTAATGAAAGCAGACAAAGCATAGCCTCCTACGCTACTCGTCGCGCAATCTTTCCTCCCCACGAAGGAAGGAAGGAGTACGTGACGAGCCCAAAGAATGTCTGCGTAGGAGGCTAGACAAAGCAGTGCTTTCCTGTGTTCGTCAGTATGACGTCATAGCATGACCAAAACAGGCCGACTGTAGACTGAGGCTTTAGTCAGGAAAATCACATTGTTCATAACTACCGACGAAAAATACACTCAATAACATGAATAAAAGGTATCAAGTATTGTAATTCAAAGGTTACCTGTATAAATAAATCCAAAAAGGCTAATTTCGTGCAAGCAAAACATCGATAGAATTAAGGCCCACGGTTTCAAATCTACACGGTTACATGATTTCGATTAATTTTTCCGTTTTCGATGCTGTTACTATCCACTTTGGACAGCGTTTTCAAAAGTATACGGTTACACATCGTCGCGTAACCGTAAGCGTATACAAAACGATACAGTTACAAATAAAACCGTGTTCGTGTAAACGGGGCCAAACTTAAATTCGACGACCAAAGAACAAATTTGTCGCGTGCACGCTCAAGTGGCGTGATCCGTGATATCTCTCCAGTGTATGGCCAAACGAGAGCGTTGACTCTTATACGAGAGTTATCATCAACTATCATTGACTATCTCCAACCCAGGCGAAATGAGAGAAACTCTCGACGACTCGCATAACCTGCGATCAGGCCAATTTTTCGCGCTCCTTACATTCTCTTTACGGGTCGCACGCTAAAGTTGGGCCTGACACAATCCTTCTAAAGATTGTCTGCCAATTACAAATCACGTCCAGATTTTGGACGTGATTTTAATGAATCTGATTGGCTGATTCAACAATAGACTTCGCCGGAAGTAAAAGCAACGCGCGTTGCGTGGAGAGTCAAGCGAAATCCGCCATGTTGGAAAGAGGCATTTCTTGTGTTCTTGTTCAACTTTTTTCATCAAAGGTCAATGAAATCAACCTTTTCAGGATTTTTTTTTCGGTTTTTGAGTATTTTGGGAAGTTAACAATTCTTACAGTTACGAGGTTACGTTGGATTTTCAGTCCACGAACGACTAGAAGACTGAATTTCCGAAGAATACAGCTAAGCTTGTATGTCAGCTATTACCTACACATGTAGCTGTCTGTTATTTGGTTTTGGGTGCTTTACATGTACATGACAGCCTCTGTATTTGACCCTTGTTTCGTGGATGGAAGCCGCTACTTAGGACAAAGGACAGTAAGCAGTACGAGAATATTGTATATTTTAATGAAGTGAATTAAGCTTATTTGTTTCTGCGTGTTTACATGTAATATACTTAGTAGTATTCTTATGTAAAATTTTTCATTGAATGTATATAAGCTTATTAAGCTTTTGAAACGTACAGTGTAGAACGACTTATATAGCAAAATCGATATTTCTACACTAATAAAGTAAAGGATATATCAAGTTGCACAAAGTTATGGCTATACTGCCTTGAAAAATCCTTATTTGTTGACAGTGGTGTTGTATAAATTGTATAAACCAAATTATTAAACGACCTGAAATTTATCAAAACGTGGTTGCTGGACTTTTCACTGACTATATTAATAAGACCACTGATCAGATGAAAATTAACCAACGTAATAACAGTAATAAATTTCAATATGAAATTATAAATTCATCGGCTAGGCACTTGGGTCAACCCCCGGGACAACCAGGGGGATATGTTGTAGCCTGTTCCAGGCATTCAGATAATGAGAGGCGGTACGAGTAGGCGCAAGAGCGCGAAGAGTGGGGCCAATCCCCTCGCCGCTCCCAATTATCCGAATGCCTGTAACAAGCTAGATTTGTTGGGGAATAGAAGGAGATGGATTTGATTGATTGCCCCTGGGTTGGGGAAAATACTATACTTATTGTAATATAATTATTGGGTGCATTCCATTTGACCAAAAATTCCAGTTTGAAATTCCTGAACGTTCGGACAAGCTTAAGAGGTATACCCAAATCTCTGCAACTTTTTTCTGGAATTTTGGGTTGAATGGAAAGTGTCCATGATGTTTTAGGTTCAATGAATAGGGTGGGGGAATTCACAAGTTTGTAAAATCATGGACAACAACGAGTCTGTGATCCGGGACATATTACCGGTATATATCAGATGAAAACCTTACTATGACTTTCACTGAAATAGTGATGACATATCAATGTAAATCAGCTGTCTCAAGATGTTATTTTGTTTGATTTACAAATCAAATTTTAAAATGATCCCAGACTATTGCCTGGTCATGAATCACTGAGACAAATCCCTCTCTATTAGGAACTGTGCAATAATTATCAGGAGGGGGGGGAAGGGGGGGGGTTTGGAAAATGGGCTTCGTGTAGGACAATATTAGGTAATACCCCCCCTCCTAAAGGAGTGAATTTAGTTATTGCCCCCCCTCTAATCAGTCAGAAATTATGTACGACCCCCCCCCCCCCTCCCTCACAGTATACACACACCTTTATACAAATACCCTGCATTTTCTCTACACACACCTGTAGATTAAAATTTTATAACAGAAAGAAGAGCTGCTACTACATGTTTAATTGTTGGACATCGCGTCTGGAACAAACACCACCTCCGTAGCAATGTACAACAGAGCCATAGCAGAAGGAAAAGAGCCTGTGTGTTATTTTCAGGTCTGATGAAGTGCCGGAAAATTATTCGGTCCCCACCTTATAAATAGGTATGGATTCGCCAATGTAATATGTACTTGAAATAAAATGTTAAGCCCCCCCTCTCTTGAGTGACTTATTTTACCTTGAGCCCCCCCCCCCCCCCCCCCCATCCTTGCTTTGATTTTATTTTATGCCCCCCCTCCTGGTAATTATTGCACAGTCCCTTACCCCTTATATATAGGTGGATATCAGGGGGAATTTTTGTTGAGAAACATCCCCTACCACTGGGTCAAGATTAACTAAGTTTACAATTCCCCTGGTTGTCCTGGGGGTCTACCCCAGGGGCAAGCTGATGACATGTGCAATTTGCTTTCATTTCTTTTCCAAAAAACATTTTTTTGACCATAATAAGACAGTCTTCTGCATCAACAATACTCATCATCAAAACATGTAGCAACCTCCTGTCTACCTACCTGAGAAATTAAGAATTCTCTGACCAGATATTAAATTCTCCGAATTTTCCCTGATACCATGAAAAAAAATTGCTGGCTTTTTCCCGACCTGAAGCAACCATGCAAGAGTAGCTCAACAACTGCATATTAAGTTATTTTTGTTTTAAATCATTAGCAGTGTCCGATCCTGTCAACCCTCATCCATAAAGTTCATGCCTCTGGGTTTAAAAATTATGTCAGACAAGAAATTTGTGTGCAATAATATTATTACACACAAATTTCTGATACTTGGCTAAAATTCCCTAAAATCCACTGTGTGACCAAGAAAGGAATATGTTTCAAATAAAATAATGGGATTAGGAAAAGGATATTCCAAGAAATCACATTCCTTGATCAAAGTGGCATATAAACATTTAATAATTATTTTAAAATATGTTTAAAATGCTTTCCATGATTGCTTTACAAATTATCTATCGCAAAATCCGGGCGCAAAATAGTTTGTCCATTCAGTACAGTCAATGATCTAACAATAAAATCACATCAATCTATTTATTAGTTGCTAAAGAAAATGAAGCACATGCCATCACGTTGTAGTCGATCGCAACAGCCACAGAGTAGGTTCGATCGATCGATCGATCGATCGAAAATAAGCTTACTATTCCTTCACTTGCCGTGCTGTTTACTCACATAATATCTAATAGTCCTTCCTTCTTTCAATGGCAAAATCTCCCATGTAGATATAAATACCGGGAAAATTGAAAGATTTGATTTCAAACGTTTCCTCTCGAAACATTCACAACAAAATGGCGTCCAAAGCTGTTTCGTTCCACGCGTGGAAATCCGGCATTCTCGCGAGTGTCGCGTATCGGAAGTAATTTTGATTGGCTATTTAGAAGTCATGTCAATCAATGTCAATCCATCACGAAAAGGGGGCGGAAGGCATTTCGTAAAGGAATTGTGTCAGGCGTATTTTCAGCGCGACCACGTAAAGACGAAGAGTAAAAGAGAGCGCGGAAAAATTCGCCTGATACTCAGGTTACGACTCGCAAGAAAGATTTGAGCCGTTTCAAATTATCGCTTTTGGCGGGAAGAAGAGAGACCCTGGGAACGAGCTTGGAGTTTGAACTCTCGGCAAACCTGGTCCACGTTTAGCCCTGGCTTTATACTGTAATGGCTTCTGGCCAATAAGCTCACAATAAATTCTACAGATATTGTCAAAATAATAATATTAATTAATTTTAAATCTTGCCGGTTTTCTGCAGTTTATTAAGGTCAACAAAATGATACAATGGCAACCCTGTACTCAGTCAAAGATTTTTTTCCCGCCTTTTTAAGGACGCACGCAAGCTACAAGTGCGCGTCCGCTTAAAAAGGCGGGGAAAGTTTGTGGTAAAACAGTTTGTGATCAAATTCTCTCAAATAGTGCAATAAGAATTGTAGGAATACCAGTAAGGAGAATTGGTAAGTTCGGTTCTGTTTGCATGCAGAGCGTTGGAGGGCATAAGACCTCTCCGTATTTTTTTATCAGTATACCAATTTATTAAGAGTATCATGTCAGTTGATCTCATTTTGGCTGCGAACATGACCATCAACGCCCTTTTGCTTTTTTTTCAATTTTTTCATTTTTCAATCCACATGTTTAATTTCTAAATTGAAGGCTAACCAACGTTATTTCGTTTTTAAACCGATAAATCCAGGATTTTTAATGTCACTTATATGGGTGTATTTTAATCCATGGTTCAGGAATGAATTCAGTGATAGGTTGGGTCAACTTCGGAAAGAACAAGAAAACTAATTTGAGAGTTCCACAATCTAAAAATAATTTACAACCGACAAGTGTCGCCAAATTTACTCTATGCATTGTGATAAGGTGACAAAATCGCTCAAAACGGCTTCTTTTAACCCTTTTACTCCCAACGAGTGGCTACTGAATTCAAACTGGGAAAAAAATCTCAAATTTCATTTTAAAAATATTGGAAAACAAATATTACCACATGAAAGTACTGCTCAATAGCTTTCATTTGAATAGTCACACACTAGGGTTTCATCCGCAGACTTAAAGTTAAAACCACCTTGTACAGCATAATATATATAATAAACACTATCATATGAAAGTACTGGTCAATAGCTTTCATCTGAATGGTCCCACACTAGGGTTTCATCCACAGACTTAAAAGTTAGAACCACCTTGTACAGCATAGTAAACAGTTCATCCACAGCTCCACAGACTTAAAAGTAGAGCCACATTAATTTGAGAGGTTTGAATCAGAGTAGAAAGGTTAACGAAAGTTCGCACACCATAATCAAACACGAACTTTCAATTCTATATTTAGTCTAAAGTTCTATTCAAACAACTAGGTATCCTGTTATTTCTCGAATCATGTTCAGGTGGACATCACGTATTCTCATTTAACTAATCAGAGCGCGCGGAGAATCCAGTTTATATTATTCTACCAATTTCAATTAGCTGGATTACCGGCTATATGAAATTTCACTTAAGCCTGGTTTCCATATGATCGCAACGATCGCAGTCACAACGATCGCAGCGATCTGCGATCATATGGAAACCACTCTTGCGATCGTTGTGACTGCGATCGTTGCGATCATATGGAAACCAGGCTTAAGGCTTTCCTTTCATTCAACTTCCTTGTAAGGTCTAAATAATAAGAAGATTTATATTCATCAGTTCTTAAAGGTATTATAGAATACTTCAGGGGCACCCAACGGATCGTTTCGGAGGAATATCTGTTCGGAAGGCCTACAATCGCCTGAGATATTCGGTTAGGGAAATGTCATCTCGAACTTTCTTAATATGGGAAAATTAATGCCTTTTGTTTTCGGAGAGATAACAATGTCGTTTTGGGTACAAAAACAGGTCAGCTAGGATTTTCGGAAAGGCAAAAGCAGCTCATAAATTCGGGAAATAAAATTTCAATCCCTAAAATTTTCTGAAGTTTGAAAGTTCAGCTAACGTATCCGAAAAGATACATTTTTCTTAGCGTTTAAAAATAAGCCATTAAACTGCACAAAAAGCACAATAATTATAACGTAAAAACGACGTTAAGACACCTACAGGAACATGTTGTCGTTGGGTGCCCCTGATACTAGTTTCTTAGAGCCGGCTGAAGAGTATGTTTCGAATGTGTAGGATATATTTTTGTTGCATTAAACTTATATAGTTTTTGATATTAGCGTCAGTTAAGGAAATAAGGTCAAAATCAGGCAAATTATAGAATTCGGACATCCTCAGTCATAAGATAAGAGTAGAAATAGTATATGAGATTATCGGCACGCGAGCTGAAAAGGCGCGCGCTGTTGAGGTCGAAGTGCAAGTTCTACCCTTGTCACAAGCAAAACGCGTGCATGTGTTCATGATCACGAGCAAGACACGGACAGAGCGTCAGGTCCACACCAGGCGAATGTGTACTTGTGTATGGTTGGGAAGATTTGAATAGACGCTGGAGAAAGCACTCCCATTCAGCTAGGCGGCGTTTCGAAAACCCGGATATAAGGGTAAATGATTTGTTATATGCATGGGCCTTAAACTAAACAAAACCAAACCCAAGCGGATAAATATCAATTCTCCTGATTGTCAAACATTTAGTTTAAAGTTGATCAACGGCAGTTTTTTATTGCACAATAAAAGCTTCGTATCATATTGTTCCTAAGACTAAAACGATGGAATTTCATATTCCTTTAGGTAAACGGGGACTAATCTGGAAGTTGTTCGTTGTGTTAATTGATCATTTTTTTTAAAGTATCTGATATATATCAGTAAATTAATTGGAGTATCATTTCAGACCAAAATACAAAACGTAGACAAAGACAGCATCACACGTGAGTTTTTAGAGTTTAGTGGACAGCACGCCGCGATATTCCTTACTTAATCGTATTTACTAAAAACTTTTTACTGCATATTTTGTAACAATATACAATTGTCACTAATTACACGTTTTAATCTACGTTAAGTACAAAGTCCAACGTTTGCAATTTCTTAATTCTCATTAACCATTTCACTCCCAGAGTCAAACCTTGAGTCAATAAATGTGGTTGTAACTTTTAAGTCTGTGGATGAAACCCTAGTGCGTGACCATTCAATTGAAAGTTGTTAAGCAGTACTTTCAAGTGCTGCTGTTTGTTTTTGACAATTTTGCAAAATGAAATTCAAGAATTTTTTCCTTAGTTTTGAACTTAGCACTCTTGGGAGTGAAAGGGTTAACAATAACAAACTAGCTCAAACAAGATCCAAGCTTCGAAGAAAAGAAGCTTATACAACTAACAAAATAACTATCTACAATAGAGGGTAAGAGAAGCATTCTTCCATATATGGGTCTCTTCCAATGACATTTTTTTTAAATCTAGTGTTACTTTCAGTCCATAGTTGAGGTATTTTAAGAGTGCTACCTGATTGGTAAGTTCGAGTAACGTAATGTCGGAACCTCGATCAGAAGGAAAGAAAAATAACTTTCACAACATGGCGCGAAACTATTCATATATTTCAAAAAAGCTATCATGGGGCACCTTCTCTTAGATCATCCTTGCTATCTATCTGATTTTGTGCACGCAAACCAAATTAACAACGACGCTTGCGTATTAACCCTTTCACTCCCAAGAGTGCTAAGTTCAAAACTGAGGAAAAAATCGTGAATTTCATTTTGCAAAATTGTCAACAACAAACAGTACCACATGAAAGTACTGCTCAATAGCTTTCATTTGAATGGTCACTCACAAGGGTTTCATCCACAGACTCGAAAGGTACAACCACATTTATTGACTCAAGATTTTAACTCTGAGAGTTAAGTTTGTCACTTTGTAATATGATGTATCAAACGCCAGATTATTTTTTCTACTCTCGTGACCGTAATACCAAACTCAAAACACTTTGTCGGAACTACTCAATTATCGAGATCAGATTGAACTAATTGAATTTCAACAGTGCAGCAGTTATCAGTTGAAAACTAGCGACATCGGGCGGAGAAAAGGTCGTGAGCTTTCCATGAAAAAAAATAAATCAATTAATTATAGTTCTATTTTTTTCTTGGTAACTATTTATAGAGCACCAGATCACGACACTAAGGGCCTGGCTAAACTAGGAATTGAAACATTGTTGCAGAAATATTGTTTCCTGTAATGTTTCCTGGCTAAACTAGTAGCGGGAAGCACAAGAAATGTTTCGCTGCTCTGCTGTGGCTAAACGAGTAAAATTGTTCCCTCCGTGGCTAAACTGGGAAACATAGTATGATTCGGAAGCAAAATTTGCGTCTGTGAAGCAAAAATGTTTTTGACTTCAAAAAAACATTTTCTTGCTTCCGAGACGCAAAATTTGCTGTTCAAACAATGTTTCTCGTGTGGCTAAATTGTGAAACATTCATGAAGCAATGTTCTGCAACAATGTTTCCTAGTTTAGCCACGCCCTAATAATAATGAGATTAGAAAATAGTGGAATATTAAAATTTAATGAAAAGGTCGTGAGCTTCCATGAAAAAATAAATCAATTATATTTTTTTTTTTCGTTCTATTTTTTCTTGGTATAAAGCAGATTGGTTTCAAGTAGCATTGACGTGCCAGCCACTGTTTCGTTTGTCATTTACTTTTACTCTGCAGTGCTTAGTTGGCCATATCAGATTGTTTGTATGTCGTGAAAATGGTAGAGCATCGTACCACCGTCGTTGAACATCGTAGAACATCTTGCAACCGTCGTGAAACATCGTGGAAAATCGTGCGACCGTCGTAAAATATCGTGCAACCGTCGTGGAATATCCGGTGGAACGAGACAGGTCGCACTTATCCTACTTGTACCTCTGTTATGTACTCTTCTGCAAATGCAGACGAACAATATTTTTATCTTGATTTTTTCAAGGCTAAAATCACAGATAAATGCAGATTGAGACCACCTAGACTTGATTATTGAACCACTTTACATCATTTTTGAGGACTGAACCAAAAGAAGCTATATCGAAAACCAATATCACTAAAAATAAATTAAATCCAATCAGTTCTTGTCACATTAAGGAAAAAAAACTTGCGACTTCAAGTGCGGATGAAACGGAAATCATTAGCATGATGCTAGGGTCGTGACGTTATGTGAATAGTTACAATGTAACTCTTTCATTAGAGTGGCCAAAATGTAGTTTGCAAAATATTTAAAAACATACCATACCATATGAAAGAACTGCTCAATAGCTTTCATTTGAATGGTCACACACTAGGGTTTCATCCACAGACGGAAAAGCTAGAACCGAGTGTAAGCTAGCTGAGTCACGATTGCTTTTGGTTCTATTTCTGGTTGGTTGATAAAGTACACATTGAGTTATGTAAATGCATTTTCCCGCGCTTGACGTGGGTTGCTTCAAGATCTCAGAGATCTGATTGACCACCCTATACAGCATAACAAACACTCAAACAGTACCACATGAAAGTACTGCTCAAACGTTTTCTTTTGAATGGTCACACACTAGCGTTTCATCCACATGCAAGTACTGCTCAGTAGCTTTCATTTGAATCGTCACACACCAGGGTTTCATCCACAGACCGTTAAAAGGTAGAACCACCTTGTACAGCATAATAAACAGTACCACATGATAGTGCTGCTCAATAGCTTTTATTTGAAAGAGCACACTCTAGGGCAGTTTCATTCACAGACTTTGGGATACGGGAGTGAACTGGTTAGACGACAAACAAACAAACATGTTTTGATTTTTCAAGATATCAGAAGAGCAGGTTATACATCAAGGTCACAGGTTAAATATCGAGGAAGTTGGAACATGTCCAACTCACTAAATTTAGAATTTGTTTATATGAAGTCACGATTTCCCACACACTGCTGTATATTAAACTCCTCTCTTAAATTTAGCAATCTTGAAATCCTCCCACGTTGGTTCTCAATCAGTATTCCAGCTAGTGTGTTGACGTTTTAAAGGTAAGCTCATTTGGGCCATTTAGGCCAGCTTTTTGCATTCATTTTGATAGTTTGTGCCGGAGTTGTTCTACGTTTTAGGGGTGTTTGCTAGTGTATTGCCGGATGTTTTAAAGGTAACTGCGTACGCTAATTTGGAGCTGCGTTTAGCATTCATTTAGTAGTTTGTGAATTGTTCTACGTTGTAGGGGTGTTTATTTGGCGTGGCTTCGTCATAGGAGTTTTAAAATTATAATATCTTCGAATGTCGATGCATTTTATATCATTGTATGCAAAATACACTTTGCTATATTTTTGATAACAAAACTGTGTTACTACTGCGTAACAACACTGGATACTGTAAGGGAGGGAAGGTTGACAAAATTAAAGTATTAGTTACGAATGCTAGCTATAGGGTTTTGATAATCTCGCCAAAATTACGGTTTACTGTTAGAAGTTCTTAATTTTCAGTGACAAATCGCTTCAAAGTATATTGTCATCTATTTTTGTGCTCGTGCAGAGACGAAACTTAACCAGCTGCCATTAGTGGCGTTCTTGTGGTTTTGTGGTTTCCTTTTATCTTTCTGTACAAGTGTACTCAATTGGCGGCTCTTAAGAAAGCGGAGATGAGTACATTATATTGCCCTTTTTATTTTTCACCATGCTCCAGCGCTATTTCAAGAAATGCCCAAACGCCATCAGAGAACGAGGATACAATCTGTCAAATGTGCGCAACCAAATAAGACACAACAAATTTCTTGCTACACTATACTTCAAAAGATATTTGACCGTCGCTATTTCAAGCGTTTTCATGCAACATAGACAAAATAATGTATGACGAATTGATCACGAAATGACACTTGCCTGAACGTGTGAGAGCAGACAGCTACATATATTGGAGCCACCCGTTTTTCGGATGGCGTAAATAAACACATTCCATTGAGTCTGTTAAGCAGAATACCTTAATTTGACTATAATCTACTCAAAAATAATTGAGTTGTGGAAGAGACATGAAGAGAGTTTCAATGAGGCAAGCTCGTGACTAAAAATTTATAAAGTATGAAGACCACTCACTCAAATGTAAGCTGTTGGTGATCTCACCATCTATACTTTCGTAGTTTGCATATTTTTTGTAGCAGACTGCCAGTGATTAGCGGTATTAAACTTCTAACCTCAGTAATTGGGCCATCTAATATAATCGTCGAGCAATGTGCTTAAAAACGTTCTGCGTATGTCGACTCGAAAGCCTTTTAAGGAACTGTTGTTTGTTGTGTAGCTCAAAAGTATCAGATTCTACTGAGATAACCATCAAACTTGGGGGGGTGTCCATTTGGGATAAAGCTGATGCCGTTGTAGTTTCCCAGACTGTTTAATAGAAAGTGACTTGGTTTGCGGCCCAGAAATCTTCCAGCAACATCACTAGCGACCAAGGTCCAAGGCAGGAATTGGTTTTAAGTAAGTTTATTCTAAACGACTTGAAAGTCCTTTAGTGTTTAATGACGCTGCAATATTTATGTGTTTTCAACTTTTGAATTCTGATCAAACGAAAACGTCGTGGTAAATGTGTCGCTCAAATCAAAAGGTGTTCCAAATGAGATAGAATCTGAGAAGTAAGTTAAAGGAGCTACGTCATGGATGTCACATCTTGCCGGAGAAAATGCCATTTTTTCAAGTTCTTCGTTCGCAATCCGTCTTAATCTTCGCCATCCTCAACCATCCTTGTTCCTGTTTGGTTTATTATCACCTCTTTGGTGTTTTTCTACCTTAGTAAACTATTATTTTGAAGCTTTCTTCAATTTGAAGGTGATTTTGCACTTCGCAAAAATGACTTAAAATATCGTGACATAGCTCCTTTAAAAACTGGAAGGAGACAGGCTCATTGTTCGTGGGTTTTTTTTTCCCCATTAACGTGCATGTGATGCTGATAATTGCGCATAAATAGATCAATTATAACACTCACTCACGGTGTGAACGACAATTATCTCTATATTACAAAGGTTCAATATTATGACCCAATGTTATCGTGCGGAAACAACGACAAAGAAAAGTAAATTTCCTTCTGTCTTGACCCTTTCCCTTAATGGTAAGTGGCCAAGATCAAAATTTAAAAATATTTGGATCACAAATTTCGTTTTGTACATTATTGAAAAACAAACAGCACCACGTGAAAGTACTGCTCAATAGCTTTCATTTGCATGGTCACACACTTAGGTTTCATCCACAGACTTAAAGTCAGAGCCATGGGAAGTTTGAGAGATTAGTTCTTCATGATCTTCGACTGGCTGCTAATTAAGTCAAACATTTAGTAATGAATGTCGAGACTGAATAATGGAAGAGTTTCGTACCGATATGTGCATGTGTATCTCGTAACAAATATCAGTTATACAAATGTATATTGTAAGCAGGTAAACACTACTACACTATACTTCGAAGCCGAATTCGTTTGAGAGAGCACTTGCAAATGCAAATCAGGTCATTATCTTTACTTTTAATTTTTTTCAAATCATGACATTTTTCCAATCTTCAGACAGACAAATCCCGCTGTAACGAAAAGAGTTTTTGCTAAAGCAGGGTTGGATTTGTTGATGTGACCCACGATAAGATAATTTATAGTATTACACAGTCGAAGCTGCATGTCTGAGTGGACAAACAGCACCACGTGAAAGTACTGCTCAATAGCTTTTATTTGAATGGTCACATACTAGGGTTTCATCCACAGGCTTAAAAGTTAGAACCACCTTGTACAGCATAATAAATAGTGACACATGAAAGTACTGCTCAATAGCTTTCATTTGAATAGTCACACACAAGGGTTTCATCCACAGACTTAAAAGTTAGAGCTACCTTGTATAGCATAATAAACAGTACCACGTGAAAGTACTGCTCAATAGCTTTTATTTGAATGGTCACTGACATACTAGGGTTTCATCCACAGGCTTAAAAGTTAGAACTACCTTTCAGCATAATAAACATTTTTTCAAATTAGTGAAATTTTTTCACGTCTTCAGACAGACAAATCCCGCTGTAGCGAAAAGAGTTTTTGCTAAAGCAGGGTTGGATTTGTTGATGTGACCCACGATAAGATAATTTATAGTATTACACAGTCGAAGCTGTCTGAGTGGACAAACAGCACCACGTGAAAGTACTGCTCAATAGCTTTTATTCGAATGGTCACATACTAGGGTTTCATCCACAGGCTTAAAAGTTAGAACTACCTTTCAGCTTAATAAACAGTACCGAAAATGAAAATAAGTTCATTTAATATCTTTACTTTTATTTTTTTCAAATGAGTGAAATGTTTTTACGTCTTCAGACAGACAACTCCCGCTGTAGCGAAAAGAGTTTTTGCCAAAGTAGGGCTGGATTTGCTGATGTGACCCTCGATAAGATAATTTATAGTGTTATACAGTCGAAAGCTCTCTGAGCGGACACTCTCGTAAGCGGACAACTCTATTTACGGCCGCCTTGCGGACAAAACCTCGTTTTCTAGCTCATACAAACTCTGTATTTACACATTCCTGTAAGCAGCCAGCTCCAGTAGCGGACACTTTTTCTGCTTCCCGAGGGTGTCCGCTTCGACTGTATTATAATTTGTGATATAGAAGTCAGATAATAATCTGAAACTGTGAATTATCAGGTTAAACACAGGAAGGATCATTTGAAACTATTTGTGAAATCCGGAAGAATATTTTTCAAATCCCAAAAGTCGTTCACATACTGACATTAATAGTCGAGTATTTCAACTAAAATCCTAAATTATTTTGTTGAAATCCAGATAGTCACTTCCGATCATTCTGAAAAATCCATAAAATCTTTAATTACTTTTCCGTCATCTGGGTTAAATTAGTTTAGGAAAGGTTTTATAATTTTGTTAGTCAGTACACATACTAGTACATGTTTTTGACGTTTTCCTTACACGAGAAAACGGAATTGACAAGGGAAATCTTATAATACAGGCTAACTGAAGACATTTCTGAAAGGTCATTGGTTAAAACAAGCTGTAACATGAACAAATGCACTTCCCAAATATGGCAAGTGTAACAATTGCCTTTTTTTTTAACAAGATGGCGGACATTTCTATCGTGCAGTGTGAGCCGGATTTCAATGAGATTATCTGTCAAATTTAATTTTACAAAAAAACTACGACTTAAACGCAAAACAATTTTGTGTGGTGCAACTGAGCTGAGAAAAGCTTGATTGCTTTAATCGTTTTAAAAAAAAGGAAAAAGAAGCTTCTACTACACCTGTGAATCATTAACAATTATCCTGCGAAATCACACGGAATATCGACTGATTGGCCGAAGGCCGAGTGTTGGCTAAAATCAGACGATATTCCGCAAAGCAAGATAATTGCTTTATTGTTCAACAAATTTTCAACGAGTCGCAAAATAAAAGCATCAAAATGTCCTGAAAGTCCTCTCAAACTCAGCAGCGTTTTCCAATATGGCGGACGAGTCTTCTTGAGTGCATTTCCAAATATGGTAAACTACATATACCGCTGGATATCTGCCATGTACTGATGACAGATAACAAGGGCTTCTTGACCATATATGGGCATCGTGACAATTTGTTGAATAATAAGGAAATATATTCGCCTTGTATTATGAACAAATAAAATCGGCTCGTGATATTTTGGACAATTTAAACTGTATTACTAGCAGTATTATAATCAAATATCATTACAACTCATGCTATTACCTATACAAATAGGCAGGAAATGTTACAAGCCCGGAAATTACCAATTGGAAAAGGGTGGACGGCTTACAAGAACGACGAAATCCTTGGAAATATTTTGTCACAGATTCGAAAGGATTGCTTCTGTTAGATTGCAGAATTTTCTTACAATTTCAGCCTTGAATACTGCAGCATTAAAGCTTGCCTGTGAAAGGCGCTGCTATCTTCAACAAAAGATTGCTTTTCCACACATACAACTCGGTTCCGCCATGTTGAACAAGCCTCGTTATGCCAGACTCTTCTCGTATAAGGACGGGCTTTTAAAGAGGATTTGTGTATTTTAATAACAATCAATCACGGATTTTAAAAGTTAATTATTTTTTTTCGGATTGGCCGTGACGTGAGAAATATGACTAACAAAAAAAAAGAGCTGAAATCACGATTCGCAAAAGCACAAAAATCGACGTGTGAACTGGACTTGCAAATGTTTTAACAAACACATTTCATACTTGAAAAGAACTGTAAACCTGTTTATGGTAATGGTAATTGTATTTATATAGCGCATTTTCCAGACATGTTTAAATGCGCTTTACAATTTTTAACTCAGGGGTGTGATCGGACGTCAGCTTGTAAAGGCGCCTATGGCAGCCGCTATCAGTCCATTCATCATGATCTCACCTCAACCCTAGCTCCCAACCATAAATACATGTAAACAGGCCAGACCACAACACTGGGGACTACGTCCCCTATACTACTCTTTTCGAACAGTGATGTGGGTTCTTTAACATCTCCTACTAATTTAGTATGAGAAGGTGTAGGAGACAAGGCCAGCGGCTTAACGCCCAATGACGCGATCATCTGAACTGAGCATGAGACAAGGTATTAATAATAATAACATTATTTAGCCAGGGGGCATTCATCGCAGAAATGGTTTACAGAATGGCCCTGGATTAAGCACAGCCAGCATGATCTTTTAAGACCCTGGTTTAACCAGAATGTAAAACTGTGGAATGTTCCTTCCATATTTTCACCGTAATGTGTACAATTAAATTTTTCAGCCACAATCGGATCGCTGTAAGTTTCTGTATGATATCAAATGATAAAATTTGGATCATAATTATAACGCGCCCTCTCATTGGTTGTGCAGTCATTTTGATCATATAACGCGCCCTCTGATTGGTTGTGCAGTCATTTCAGTCATATAACGCGCCCTCTGATTGGTTGTGCAGTCGTTTTGCATGTAACCACGGTTATGACGTATCATCTCGGTTATTTGTAAGGGGTTTTGGATGGGCTTAAAGATGGAGGAGGGAGAGGCTTATATCTGGGAAGGCTTATAAGCGGTATAAAAAACATGTTTCAGAATGAGCTGATACCAAAGAAACTGAAGTAGATGTAGCATTATCAAGATACGTTTTCCGTCCTTTAAGCTTTAATAGCGTAACCATAAATGGATAATTCCAGTCAATATATTGGGAACAAAAACAAGTTTCAAGTAAGAACATTAACGCAACTGGAACATAACGAAACGGAAGAAAGAAATTTAATTTTGTTTAAAGTTGAACAATTTCTGTGAGGACATTTATAATAAGGAAATAAGGAAAAGTAGGGGGAAGGCTATAACCGGAATTCTTTTTTTGTTCGCGGACACCTTCAGGAAGCAGAAAAAGTGTCCGCAACTGGAACTGGCCGCTTACGGGAATGTGTAAATACAGAGTTTGTATGAGTTAGAGTTCAAACGGAGTTTTGTCAAGGCGCCGGCCGTAAGTAGAGCTGTCCGCTTACGAGGGTGTCCCGGCGCTCAGAGAGCTTCAACTGTATTCGTAAATAAAAACGGTTGCTACGAGATTAAGGGCTATTTTTATCACTCCAAAGCTAGTTCCACCAGGACAAACGAAAACAAATAAAAGAAACTTCTAGCAATGCTCATGTTATTGAGTTATCTTTGGTTTAACCACAAACCCAAACCTAGCTGACCTCTCATAATTTTCAGTCCTTCTTTAAAAATTGAAGTATTTGTTACTGTATTCTGTCTATGTCAGTATTTATACAATACTATTACTTCTTTGCCAAAGCGAAATTAAATATCCAGTTTAAGCTAGCTAGGAAGCTAAAGATTTGAATGCTATTATAAACAGATTTATCGGAAATCATTTAAGACTTTTCACTGCTGTTTCGAAACATCTTATCAGTCAATCAGTGCCTTATCGCTCGCAAATATATCTTTAATCTCTAATCAGCTCATAAACCTTATCAGATGCTGAGCACGTTTGCCGGATTAAACCATGACTGATTAAAATGTTGAAATTTGTTTCTAGTAAAATCTACCGGCCCCTATCTCTTGCACAATCCGCTTAGCAAGAAGTACCTGAAAGTTAGTTATGTCTAGAATTCCTAATTGCTGTTAATTTGATTAAATTCCATCCTCAAGAACTTGACTAGACTTGAGTACTTCTGATCGGTTTAAAGTCGAAGTGCCAGATTCAGTTTAACTGCCCGATCTGATTAGAAGTGATAGATGATTGATCTGACGAAAGTTAAACTAATTGCATCTTGTCGGAGTCACGAATGTACCATACTCGTGCTAATTAAACATGAAAACCTTTTAGCAAAACTACCATTCACACATTCGCCGGCAAATTAACAAAACTAGTGATTAGAACGCAACAAAGCTTTGTTACCGTTCATAGCTGCTATTGTGTTCTAATAACACCCCGGAGCGAGCTCTGTGATTGATTCACAAATCGCTGAGTAAGTGTGTGTTTTATTCAGCAGAAGGCGGTTCTGTGGTGACTGATTTTTATCCACGAAGAAAACTATACCATCGGGGGTCCGCCAGCAATGCCAAGGAAAGCCCTAGGGCTGCAAAACTTGATCCAGATGCGAGAACTGCCTGATCACTCTTTTGATTCTGTGACACTGGCTTAATACTTTTGGTAAGTTTATTGTAAGTCAATTCACTTATTGGACTTCAACAAAGAGGTGTTAGCGCAGGCAATGTTTTATCTATCTGCGTTTGTCGTCAACAGGTCGGCAGCTTTTGAACTGCGGCTTGGTCAGCCAGTGTTTTAGTTCTCTGTCTATGTAGTTGTTTTATTGTTATGTATTGTCTTTGGTTTCACATTAAACGCGCGGACGCAGTTTGTGTTTGCATACACTGAACTGACACTGCGGGCCTAACGTTGCTACGCAGTACTCGGAGATGCCGTTAAATACAGCGAGGCTGACATTGACTGCTCTTTTCTTTTCCTTACCAGAGTGATCAGCAAGTCTGTGAATCCTGAAAACATTAGCAAGTGTTTTAACAGTCGTTACCAACTCAACGAACTTGAAATATTAGCAAGAAAGATGAGAAACTGCCCGTTTCCTTATGTCTCTTTACGGCGTCCGCTGCCTGGCGTTTCAAAACTCTATTTCATCCTCATCATTGTTGCGTCAGCGTGTGCTTGCGGTCCCGGGCCGAACACCAGTAATATCCGGCGCAACAATACTCCGATGAAGTTTAGACAAAGAATTCCTGATGTGGAAGAAACCTCCATGGTCGCCAGTGGAAAATACATTGGACGTGTACGTAGAAATGAATTGAAAGAGAACTACAATACAGATATTGTGTTCAGAAATGACGAGAAAAACGATGATGACCGACGAATGACCAAGGTAATTAGTTATATATTTTTTCTTTGATCGACAAGTGACTTCTCCTTACAGTTATCAGTACTAGTCAAGCAGACAGGTGATGAGAATTAAGAAAATCATGCATTGGGATCACAGTCGAAGCTTCCGTAAGCGGAAACCCTCGGGAAGCAGAAATGGAGCTGACCGCCTACGGGAATGTGTAAATGCAGAGTTTGTATGAGCTAGAGTTCAAACGGGGCTTTGACAAGGCGGCCGTAAGTAGAGCTGTCCGCTTACGAGAGTGTCCGCTCAGAGCGCTTCGACTGTATTCTGTGTTCATGTACCCCTAAATTCTCAGTACAAGCGGACAGCTTTGCTTATAGCCGCCTTGACAAAACCCCGTTTGAACTCTACTCATACAAACTCTGTATTTTAATACACATTCCCGTAAGCGGCCAGCTCCAGTTGCCGACACTTTTTCTGCTTCCCGAGGGTGTCCGCTTACGGGAGCTACGACTATAGATTGAACTTGGACATGGAACGTTTTGCACATACTTCATGACTTGTCGAGAATAAATAATACGCCACTAAATTCCTGGGACACCTTCTACCATTTCGCTTCGGCCCTAGAACTACAGTACCACTCACAGAAGTGTGAGTATATCAATAGCAATCAGCGAGGAAAATTAATATTTCAAGCTTGAATTTGAATAAGGTATAAGCACAACTGGTTTATAAAGCATTGTTCAGGGTTGTTTTTTTTTTAAGCAGTGGTTATTTCTTTACAAGTGACACGTCCGTTCGTAGCGCCGTATTTCCTGTTGATTACATTGCTTGTTTAGCGGGGCGTGTCAGGGCCGATTTAGACGGTACAAGCGATTTCTGTTGCTCGCGCTGTTAGCGTCGTGCAAAAATCGTATACAACTTCTATCATTTACGTTGTCTGTCGGCTATGATTTGTAGTAGTGTTTTAAAACATGTTTCAAAATCCTACAACATTTTTAGTGTCGTACACGATAATTGTAAGCGAGTTATAGGTTTGCGAGTTTACACGAAACAATTCGTGTCGTAGGCTTGTCGTAAGCCTGTCGCATGCGACAAAGTTGTACCATCATCGCCTCTAAGGAACTGCTTATGGCTAGAAAATGGGCAGTCAAACCTTGAGTCAATAAATGTGGTGTTACCTTTTAATTCTGTGGATGAAACCCTAGTATGTGACCATTCAAATCAAAGCTATTGAGCAGTACTTTCATGTGGTACTGTTTGTTTTTGACAATTTTGAAAAACTGATGAAATTCAAGATTTTTTTCATCAGTTTTGAACTTAGCACTCTTGGGAGTGAAAGGGAAGCTCTTCAAGAGAGTAACCATTATAATTTTTATGTGTGTATTTATTGCAGAAATAACTTATATATGGAGCAATTCTGTGATAGGCACCATGTGCGTTGGAAATACTTTTCTCTCATACAGCATTTATTTATCTCGTTTTATAAAACAGAATTGCAAGGATAAGCTCGACATCCTTGCTACTGCAGTGAAGGCAAAATGGGGAGTGAAACTACGAGTCATCGATGCTTACGATCTGGATTACGAGGGCATGAAAAAACACCACCACGGCCGCCATTCCTTGCATCACGAAGGACGCGCTGTGGACCTTGCAACGGAAGACAAGGATAAAGCTAAATACCCGTACCTGGGCAGGATGGCTATCGACGCGGGATTTGATTGGGTTTTTTATGCAACCAAAAGCTACATTCACGCATCTGTTAAAACGGGTAAAACTGGTTATTTCTTGTTTAATTAAATCAGTGTCTTCTCGTCAATGTTTTTTTCGTGCGCTCTTTAATTGTCAGGATTTTGTGATCATGTCACGGCTACAATTGCGGCATTTTTTTTATTAAGCGTCTGCGATGAGGGTCGAATAAAATGTTTTTATTTAAAAGAACAGGGCCCCAGCAGTTGTTCATAGGGTAGATCACGTTATCCAAAATCACTATCCACTACGCTATCCACTGGATAGTGATTTATCCAATAGATAGCGTTATACCGAGCCCTGAAGTACAATTTAGTTTTTAAAAATTGGCTACCAATTAGTAAGAAGGAAAAAAGGCTAGGGAATATGACATCCAAATATGATTTCAAAGTAATTGAGCACTATTAAAAATCAGATATAGAACTGGTCACAATATGTGCTTCTAAATCTCGTTTGTGAAGGGCAAGGGTTGTTCTTTCTAAATTAAAAGATGGCTTTCTTTTTTAAAGGAGCTATGTCACGATATTTCAAGTCATTTTTGCGAAGTGCAAAATCGCCTTCAAATTGAAGAAAGCCTCAAAATAACAGTTTACTAAGTTAGGAAAACACCAAAGGGGTGATAATAAACCAAACAGGAACAAGGATGGTTGAGGATGGAAAAGATTAAGACGGATTGTGAATGTCCAACTTGAACAAATTGGCCAATTTTTTCAAGATGCGTCATCCGTGACGTAGCTCCTTGAGAGTGACACGTGTGACCAGCTGTCTCAGTTTTCATAGAAACCTCTAAAAACGCTTATAAATGCATCTTTGTGGTTTTTCTTCTAGACGAAGATGCCGCTGAAGAAGATGAAACTATGAGTTGTTTTCCTGAGACTGCCTCTGTTCACCTCGAAGGAGGAGGAACAAAAACGATGAAAGAACTACAAATAGGGGACAAGGTTGCAAGCATGGACGCCATTGGCCACATAGGTTACAGCAAAGTGGTAACGTTTCTGGACATCAAACCGAACAGCTCTAGCACCTATATTTCCATCCAGACAACAAATCCCGCCGCCGAAGTGGCAATTACGGAATCGCACTTAATATATCAGCTAAACAAACACGCGCTGCTGGAGACTGCGCGCTTTGCACGAGACCTAAAGGTCGGTGATTTTGTTTATGTTAGAAACGGAGCTGCTTTGGAGAAATTCACAGCTGGACGCGTGGTCAGTGTAAAGCGGAGTACACGCAAGGGGGCGTACGCCCCGCTCACGGAAACCGGCAACATCGTTGTTGATAATATCCTCTGCTCGTGCTACGCAGTTATTTCAGATCAGAGACTAGCGCATTGGAGTTTTACGCCGCTGAGATGGGCGGAGTGGCTGTTCCCGGGCATTGCTGCTCACAATAGCCAAGGTATGCATTGGTATGCGCAGTTTCTTCATAACATCTACACGAGCTGGAACTTCATCGGTGCAGACGACTCGTGAGAATACCAACCGTGACACCAGTGGTAACTGCTTCTGTGTTGTACCTACGTACTTCAAGTTTTATTTACATTCTTGAGAGTATATGAATGACAGAAACAGCACTCAAAGAATGCTGTTGCATTTTCAAGGTGTACAAACCTCAATAAACTAATCTCGAGATGCAAGACAAGACCAGAAGTCTATAACTAATTTATAGACCTCTGACAAGACGTATTGAGACAGAGCACACGCCAGGATCAATCTCTAGGCTTTGAACTCAGGTATTAATTAACTGATTTGATTGAATATGACTGATAAATACAATGTTAATTAGGCTAATTATGGTCTCTCATTGGCACCCTACGAGCAGCACTTATCAGTCTCTTTATCACCTTGTTACGTTAGCGAACCTCTCTTTAGGCCGCGACACAGCGGGACGCATGCTGATGGCTTACACAAAGCGTGCCGTCAGAAAAAAAAAACATGGCGGCGAGTTGGTAATATATAACAATCTGCGCTACAAACTAACATTAAAATCATGACAGCTTTTTTCAACAATCGGAGAAATATCGTTTAGAGCTAACAGAGCCCAGATGTAGCTGGAGAGAGTGCAGCCAAGCGAACCATAGTCTTTGCTGTCGCATGACTTGCATTGTTTATAAATAAGTGATTTCTGAAAAGAACAATCTAGCAGAAAAGCCATTGTGTGGGCGGTTGGCTATTTTGGTTGCTGTCATAAAATTCATGCCATCCATTTATCAAAATGAGGACCAAAATAGTTATTTCTGAGAGCAGGGGAAATTGTTTATGTTCCCATAGGAAGTGATGTGCGTTTGGTTTTAGCTGTTAATAGAACATTAGTTTGCATTTATTTATATACAGGAACTAATTTCAAAAGAAGCATTTATAAGCGCATATATATCACAGATTGACATTAAGTACAAAATAACATACTTACCAAAACCACACAAAGCTCCCCAACCTCAAGGCGGTTTGTTAGATTAAACACCATTTTTGTTAGGAAGAAAGCTTATCAATAGGATGATTGATTAATCGAAGGAATTCGTAACTAAAGCCATTAAAAATGCCGTGAAATTTTTTTAGCTAAGGCGGATTCTTTAAAGTTAAGTTTGTTATTCTTATAAAACGTTTCTCTGTTTCACTTTTATCTTACCGCAAATTAAAGTCTTTGATTTTGATTGCTTATATTATGAAATGTCATTATGATAATCCTTTCCAAGATTGCGTTTATAAGCTAATATATATAATTTGTAACGAGCAATTATTTTTTGATATAGATCTGACACTGCCTAAATATAACCCATTTGCACTGAGGTATAGTGGAAATTCCTGCATGTCGATCCACAAATCTTTAGTATACATTCCTTTACGCAAACCATACAAAATTCTTGAAATTTTATAATACTCCCACACTGGCATACACTGCAAAGACGTCAAAGAATGCAACACACAAGAAAAATGTAAAATTCGGAGGAAATCTGTTCATCAAATACAGAGATAACACACTCATTTTTTTAATACAAAGGCTTCGTTTCATCGCTACTCAACGAATTACGCATAGTGTACACTATAAGCCAATCAGAACTGGAATCAAAGACATGTGCAACCGCGTGGAAAGCGCGGGAAAATATGTAACGGGTTACGGGCGGCAAAACATGTAACCCGTGGCAAGCGCTGGAAAACATGCTACCCATGGTAAGCGCGGGAAAACATGCAACCTCTGGAAAGCGCGGGAAAATATGCAACCGGTGGCGCGCGAATAGTTTTGACTTGGCACTCGATTGGCCGCGAAAAACAACGTGTTTTCTCCGATTGGTGGAATTTCTGTTTTTTTTACACGACTGTAGTGCTGACGAAAATTATTGGAAAACTACTCTATGTACGCCACACGAGGCAGTAACTAATTTTATAGTCTTTTCCTTTCCAGGAATTATATAAATCTCATAGAAAACTACTGAATCCGATCTAAGAAATTCATGATAAGTGCTACCAGATTTTGTCAGACACTGCCTCCATATAAGGAGTTAAAAAGTTAATTACAATTAAGAATGGTGCACCATAGAATATAGCCAACCGTCGTTTTTTTCTTAAAACCATCCACATCCAATTTTTTTTTTTAAGAAAGTTGGAGAGTGGCTTACGAAAATTTCTATAGTAGCATTAACAATTCTTAGATCTGATTTAATATAGTTAAAACTATGCACCGTTTTACTTTGGATAATCAAAAATTATGTAAAGATTCGAAAAGAGAGTTACCTTTTCAACAAAATATAAACCGTATCAGGAATAACTTAATTATAGTAACCGGTATTGTTATGAATTATGTACCGATATAAAGTATTTACAATTTAAACCATTATTATGGTCTTTTATGCTGTCTAAAATTTAATGCGATGTGACTACTTGAAAAGCAATTTGACCCATGAGAAAATAAGACAATATATTGGAAGAACAGAAATTCAGTTTTATAAAAAAATATAGAAAAACTGAGAAATGACGGTAATAGCAAGAGAAGATGATCAAAGAGAAGCATTCCCCCATACATGGGTCTCTTCTAATGATAACTTTTTAAATCTATTTTTAATTTTCAGTCCATAGCTGAGCTATTTTAAGAGCACTACCTGATTGGTCAGTTCGCGCAACGTGATGTCGGAGCCTCGATCAGAAGTAAATAAAAATAACTTTCACAACATGGCGCGAAACTATTAATAGATTTCGAAAAATTATCCTTCTCTTAGATCATCCTCTCTTGGTAATAGTCGGTATATTTTAAATTCTAGTTTACTTGAAAGTATATAGGAATCTATTGTAAATACCTAACTTTGTACATATTCTCTATTTATTCCTATGTTGTATGGTATACTAACTTTGTTATTTGTATAGCGATCAATAGTCGATTTCTCCTTACAAAATTAATACATTTTCAAGCAGGCAGCTGATGAGAGTAAAGAAAATCATCAACTAGGAGATACTGTCTTGATGAACTAACAAATTCTCAAGACTAAAGGCCATGTTACACGAGGCAATTTTCCTTGCAACTTGCAACGCGTGGCAAATTTTTTCCAATCGCGAAAATTAATACTTGCGAAAATTAGCGAGAATAAAGCAGCTTTCTCAGTGTGGGAAGGAATTATTTTCACTGGGTGTCACATTTCTTACAGTACGATTAGTTACGGAATTAGTTCATGATCTGATAATTGTACACTTGCTGTTGTATTGATATTTGTAAGGAGAATCTGACGCTTGATCAATATGAAGTGTGCATATAATAGATCTTCTTTAGTCAGTCAACCATAGTACGAAAGGGTCTATTAACAAGATTGCTTCTATCTTTAACCCTTTCACTCCCAGTGTCAAACCTTGAGCCAACTGATATAAATGTAGCTGTACCTTTTGAGTCTATGGATGAATCCCTAGAGTGTGACCATTCAAATGAAAGCTGCTGAGCAGCACTCTCATGCGGTACTGTTTGTTTTTGACAATTTTGCAATATGAAATTCCAGATTTTCCCCTCAGTTTTGAACTTAGTACTCTTGGGAGTGAAAGGAAAGGAGCTTGGTCACGCTATATCTAGGGCGAGTCTTTGTTTACGTCGTTTGACATCCTCGTTAGCATAAATTTACCGACAAATAAATTTATACTCTCACATTAAATTGATAGTGACTTTGCCATTTAGAAACTGTAACAAAAATGAGCGCGGTTGACAGAGTTTCAGGCCGTTTACTTTCAAACTTGGCACGATAACTAAATTTTGCATGATCTTTGGACTTATGATATTTGTTTTTTTAATCCGATGAATTTCTTAAAATGAGATATAACTCAATGACGTCAGCAAATATCCGCCCTATTTTAACGACTCTCCAACATACAAACTGCGCTAATGGTTTTAAAAGGTAGAGAAACTCACTTAAAACAAATGCCCAAAAACAGTACTGGCGGAATATGGCTACAATACGGCAATGAAAATGATTGAAACTGGTTAGCCTGTGCGCATACGCATTTACGCTTCTGCGATAGGAAAACCTTTCTCGAAACAGCTAGTATATATAACTTTAATACAGTGGAACCTCTACTTTGGGACACCTCTATTAAGGGGAAACCTCCTTTAAGGGGACACAAACTTGTGTCCCGGCAAATTAGACGCTCGTCTATTACTTACCTCTATTAAAGGGACACCTCTATTAGGGGGGGACACTTCTCCTTGTCCCGAGGGTGTCCCCTCATGGGGGTTTCATTGTAGTTTCGTTCGTTGCATTGTTATTCTGTTGGTCACAGTATGAAGCCCGGAAAACAAAGAAGCCAAGATTTATGTTGGAAGGTCCATGGCCCTGCACAATCTTTTGTTTTGCGCTCATACGCTATGCATGAATTACGTAACCGAAACGTTTCTATTGGTTAGTTGCTTGAACACACGTAACCACCTATTGTATTTTGTCAGGTTTTGTGCACGGTCAACCCCCAAAATAGCGAACAAAAACATATAACAAAGAAATTTGCCGGGCTTCATAACCATTTCCCTTTATTAACTATGGTTAGGTGGAGAAAAATTAAGTTCACTTAGAACAGTTTGTATGGAAAGTCAGTCTTTTGTGCTCAAAAAAATATTTTTTCACTGCTGAAAATGTTCGAGACAGTATGTCATTTTTATTGAACTACTAATTTGGTAAAAATGATCGGCAGGCATTGAATTACTAAAAATAGCAGGACTGCACCTCTAATGCTATTTTTCACACAAAATGAATTATTTTTTTTATGAGCTCAGTTGCTACTAATCTTTACCGGCTTTTAAGACGGTTTGTAGCTGATCAGCTAGCATGCTTGTGCACAGACCATCTGTAAAGATTAACGGCGGCTTAGTTCATATGAGTAGAATGATGGTGTAATATATTATATATAAATAGTAAAAAAGAATACTAAGATAATTTTGATTGAGATTATTTTGTATTATATTGAGAGAAGATTAAAATTTAGTGGATGATCCTGGACTTTGTTGCCTTAACGACACTTTTAAATGGGTTTCACTCCGAAAATAATGTACCTTGTAATTAATATTAATCTCGTGAAATCTCCGGCATTAAAGTCATTAGAGACGTACACGCATGTATGTTCCAAAATTTGTATCAGAATAATAAGGCGGGTCTTATAAAACAAAGTAACTTGTTAACCTTTTCCCTCCTAGAGTCAAATTATACCTTGAGCGGTCATTATTTCCCACTAGTGACCAATCTCGGTCGAACAGTGTTACCACGCGCACGAGGTACTGTTTATCACGCTTTATTCAGGGGCACCCAACGGATCGTTTCGGTGGAATATCTGTTCGGAAGGCCTATAATCGCCTCAGATATTCGGTTAGGGAAATGTCATCTCAAACTTTCGTAATATGGGGAAATTAATGCCTTTTGTTTTCGGAGAGATAAAAATGTCGTTTTGGGTACAAAAAATGTTAGCTAGGATTTTCGGAAAGGCAAATTCAGCTCGTAAATTCGGGTAATAAGAGTTCAATCCCTAAAATTTTCTGTTGTTTGAAAGTTCAGCTAACATATCCGAAAAGAAACATTTTCATTTTTCTTAGCGATTAAAAATAAGCCATTAAACTGCACAAAAAGCACAATTATAACGTAAAAACAACGTTCCGACACCTACAAGAAAATTTTGTCGTTGGGTGCCCCTGTTTATTATACGACATAGCATTTTAGAGTGCGAATACGCACCAAAACGAGTGCAAATCAAACACTATCAGAAGATGATTACAATAATCCCAAACTCATTGTCAAGGTGTCCGAGGATTTCCGAAGATACTTGGAACGAACATTTCCGTGTCTCGCAGGAACTCCCATCCAAGATCCGGATCAGTAAGGCCCAGTTCAGACGCCGTACTTCACATGAGCCGAATCGAATTCGAATCAGTTTAGGCCGACCCAAATTAATTTAGACCGACTGAATTGATTCAGACGCCGAGCTTAATTCAGCCGAACTTAATTTAATAGGGGAAAATTGCTGTTATATTGAAAAATACATTATAATAATTCATGCATTTGTTTCGGCTCATGTGAGTTCGGCGTCTGAATCAAAGCCGGTCCACAGCCGTTATTCCCGGCTGAGCCAGGCGGGAAGAACAGCTGAGCCGATCCGAATTCAATCAGCCGTTCCGAATTGATTCAGACGCCGTACTACACATGAACTTAATTCATCGAATTCGATTCGGCTCATGTGAAGTACGACGTCTGAACTGGGCCTAAGGAACTTGAACAAAGATCAATAAAACGATAGACTGATCCTTACGGCAGAAAAAAGACCGAGGCAAGATGAATAAAAATAAAGAATAGTATATTATGCCCGATATTTCGGTTTGAAACACAAACCTTCAACGGGGGGCTAAACATAAAAAAATCATATTTTAAGTTCTGCTGGCAGTCCGTCTGGGTTGAAATTCCTTGATTATTTTCTTTCGTTACGCATTTTTTTGTAAGAACATTAAAATTATGTACCAAAATCGAACAAAAAGAGTCGATAGCTAGATGAAACTCATCCTTGGAGAACCAGGGGCAGTTAGCGGGGGCGAGGGGAAAAAACGGCAAAGAAAAGTAGGAGAGGACGAGCCGCCAGTCATACAAACGTCTCTAAATTTTCCAGTTCTCAACTTCCGTTTTCTCGACTCAGGTAGAACCTAACCTAACGAAACTTTGTACAATTACCAAACAAGAGGTGGTCTTTCAGGTGCTGGTATTGATTTTCCGCTCAGTTTAATATGAATTTGTGGTGGTTATTTTGGAGAAAGGTCTATTGTAACACTATTACAGCCGGTTTGGTAACTACAATCTCGAACATAAGTTGTTGGGACACTTGAGATTAGGTGAGGTGTACCCCTTCCCCCCTCAACAAAGTTGGAAACTGTCGCGTGTTAGTGTCCCAACATTAATGGCTGAGATTGTAGTTCAAAGGCAAAAGAATATCAAAAAGGCTTTGCTAAGCTGGCTGTCAGTTAAATCGAATAATATATATTTGACCGAACAATTTTAAAAGAAAAATAACCGAATTAACAGCGATTTCATCTTCAAGCTAAAGAAGTGGAAATATATTTTAGATTTCAAGGTCTCATGTAGCCTGTTCACAGGCATTCAATTTTTTTCGGATCTCTATACTAAACCTACGGATAAACATCAGTAGCTTACACTCTTCATGTCACCCCTTACATACCAATTTTCAACTACTGGGAAGACCAGCTGCAACTCTAAAAATCTCATGTACATGGCCGTACACACTGAGCCGGCGACGTTGTAACAAACAGTCGACGTTGTAACAAACAGTAGATAGGCCATACAACACGACGACATTTTGCATGCTATATTATAAAATCAGATCTCTAACAAAACTTAATTAATCTGCCACTGGAATATAAAAAGTCTAAAAAGGCATGAGAGCTATAAAATACAATGCTGATATTTCTTCACGCCTGTTGATACCCATCGCGAGGAGCAACTAAGAAAACTGAGACATAACACATTCCTTGAGTCACAGGAACATGAACGGTGTGTGAATCGCCTCGAGTGCAGAAGAATCGCAATTTCTGAGAAGGAAATATAAAGTAGACTGCGAGCAGTCCCTCTTTCTAATCTTTCCGATATAAAAGAGACTTCTCGCGCAAAACTCGCCGCCATCGCCGCCATTTTGTCTTGTCATCTGTGTGAAAAACCGCCGACCAAAAGCACTGCGTATTCAAGCGCGGCTACTTTCAAAATGGCGGCGGTCAGGGTGGACCCAGTCATCGGTCGAGGAATCTGCAATCAGTCCTTCTATTTTATGTTGAAACCTGTATTGCCGGATTAACAATTTAATGAACGTGCTCTAATCTGGGAAAACGTAACGTTTCATTTACTTAACTTTTGGTTAGACTTTGGGTTAGACCGGTAAAGATACCTTCATTTGTAATCAAACTCAGTTTGTAAAAGAAAAGCTGAAGTTTTTGGTCAATTTTCCCACCCACTTTGTTGTGGTCTGAGGAATTCATGTATCTTACATTGCGAGAAGCGGTGGTCTAATGGTTAACGCGTTGGACGGCTCCGGACCCGGTTCGAGCGCAGTATAAATGGGTACCGGCGATAAAATGCTGGGCGGTAACCACAGGCCGCCCAAGCTAAAGATAAGAGAACAGTGTCACGGAATAAGCGGTATTGTATGTGTTACAACAGCTCGATTTATAAGGGTTTGTATGGGAACGCAATGGTTATGTTTTAGATGATATAAAATCGAATGTTTTGTGAATAAAAACGACTTACCCTGTTGCTGTGTTGTATTCTTTGTAGTTTGCCAGCTTTTCAGGCCGGTTTGAGGCGATTTAGGCGAGTTTTAGTTTTCGTAACGGAAAACCTCGAAAACTACGATGGACTAGCAGTAACCTACGATGGACTAGCATCCCATCATTCCAGGGGGAGTAGCAATACTCCTATAGTCGCTTCATGCTACAGAAACCGCCAGATAAGCTCCGGTAGTTGTGGGCCACAAGACTCGTAACGGCTTTACAGTGCGACTACATTGTACTTCAATGGACCGGGCCATGTGGAAGAAAACTGCCAATCAAAAACGGTTCATTGAGAACAAAGGATTGCAACTTTTTTCGGTAAGCAGATGAGCAACGTTGAGGCATCTAGACAATATATCTACAGCAAAAAGTTGTGCACCTCTCAGGCTGAGTCATTGTTTTTTTTTTTTTTTGATTGGCTGAAATGACGGTTTTCCCTACCCTTTTCTATACTTCAACTCGTGAAATCCCTACCCTTTCATATTCCTCGAGCCTAAAAAAGTACCCCTTTCGGGCGGAGCCTCCCCGTATAGTCCATTATAGGAGGTACCCCGGGGATTTGGTGTCTTGGTTGTAGCCGTCACAAGAACAAGTTTTCGAGCAATCTCGTATCCAGAGTCAACTGTCTCCTCAGTCAGCGGTAGTCGTCGCCAGGTTAGACTCTGGGGGAATGGAATTTTGAATCCCAGAAATCTGGGATAACGGCCATTGTTTGTTACACGAGACAGCCGATCAAAAAATTCGATATTTATTCCATTCCCCCAGAGTCTAACTACCCTAACCTGGCGACGACCCGGTGACCGAGGAGACCGTTGACTCTGGGTACGAGATTGGTTTTCGAGTTAAATGTTTTCGAGTCAAAATAATAATAATTCGCCGCCAAAGACCGATCGGTAGAGTAAATACAATATAGAGGAGCAGGTAGTATACAAATTCAAGTAAAACAAACCTTTATTTGCTTCACTTTTACAAACCCCATGCATCTGTATTATCTCAGTGTACAGTGGAACCACGATATAACGAGGTGCCTAGGAGTCCTAGGGACCGGAAACCTCGTTCCCAGGGTTTTTCCCTTCTAAAAATTTAGAAGGGAAAAGCCCTGGGAACGAGGTTGAGGGACCGGGAAATGTGTTCGTTATAACGGGCGTTCGTTATATCGGGGTCAGTTCTGTTTTATATCATACTGATTTTCGGCTGTAACTTTGGACGGGCGGGCTGAAGAATATAGTTCGTTAGAGCGGGGACGTCGTTATAAAGGGGTTCGTCAGGGGTTCGTTATATCGGGGTTCCACCGTATTTCTTACAGGAACTTTTGTGGTTTGAAAATTCAAATTAGTTGTTAAGACGATTTCCGCTGGACGTTCGAGCAAAAAGTGCAACAAATTAAGTTACCAAAAAAATACTCATAGCACGGTAACATTTTGAACACAGTTAAGAAGAAATTATCGATAAATTAGCTCCCAAGCTGACCCCGCGAGAGAAGTCATTACATATTTTAATTAAAAAGACGCTTCATGTCAGTTCAAAACAAAATGGCGTGCGTTTTTATCATTTTTTACGAGATTTGACATTAATTTTCTCGAGAATGCTTGAGAATTTAATTGCGGGGTCACTTGGAGAAGTGAATTAAAGTGATATGTTTCAAATAGTATTCAAAATGTTACCGTGCTATGAGTAGTTTTTTAGTACTGATTAATTTTTGCACTTATTGCTCGAACGTTGAGCGGAATCCGTCTTAATGTCTTAATGTCTGGATGCTTCAACATTATTGACCTGTTTAAAAAAAGGTCGCCATCCTTTGTTCCCAATTAACGGTTTGATTGGTCAATGTTCTTTGACTCGGGGGGTGGGGAGGGTTCAAGTAGTCAAGTAGTCTCACTGACTGCGAATATTTCGAACATTACTCAGTTGCGCTAAAAAAAAATTCAAACCCAAGCAACATCCGATCAGAGACACCAAACGGATCTCTGTAGAGCTACGTCATCAATATGAAATTTTTGGGGTCGAATCTCAAACGTCTTTCGAGCGGGGAAAGAATTGAGGGCAGGAAGAGAGACGTTTGTTTGGAGGGGAGGGATTTGTCCTTCCTAATTTTACCCCTCTAGACTGAAACTTTCAAAAATGTTTCCGGTTAGAGATAACAATGTCGTTGATTCCTAGAAATGTTACTATTTATAGAGCAGTCACCCACACAATTGCAACAGAATAGGTCAGATGATGCTGTATCCTATTGGTTGAAACGTTTTCCCTTGTTCTGAGAATTGAGCCATTCATGCATGTTATGACATAGCATAAGGTGGAAAACTGAATGATTAAAATGTGTCTTCTCCCACATTCATATTCAGTGGGTGGCAATTCAATTCACGCATTTTGATTGGATAGTTGGTTTGTGTCGTGATGATGAAAGACCTAGAAAGCCCTTCTGACTATCATTACATATCTTTGCCGCTTTCGCCCAAAATTTAGCAAAATTAGATTTATTTTTTTACCTTTTATTTCCTTTCTACCCTAAACATGGCCTCTTGTTCAACGTCCAGTCCACTATCTGCCAATGTGCTTCCCGAGTTGTTATCGAAGTTTGAGTCGAGTAGCCACGAAGCATGTTTCTCGGATAGCAGTCTTGACGCCGAATACAATGATTGTGTTTCCAGGTAGAGCATTTTAACATTTTAGATTTTAGATTATACATTCTTATATATATTTTTTATTTTTTTATTTTAGTAGTGGAACATCTGTAAACTAGCTGTTAGCTAAGCATGTATCCACGTTAAATCAAAGTATTGTATTGTATTGTATTGTATTATAGTGATCTTAAAAGCTTGGCAGAGAAAGATAAAAAGCTTCGCGAGCTTCTACCCTTCCTTGATGCTCAGAAGAGGATCAAGGATGGCATGAAAACGTTCCTTAAAGAAAAAGCTGAGAAATACAAGAAATCATCTGTACAAAACGACGAAGAGTCTGAAGATGAAGAGTCGGAAGATGGCGACTCTGATGGCGAAGGAATAAAAATACCACTATTTATTCCTTTAGCATCTTTACTTGAAAATAAAGCAGCAGCGATGAAACTTGAAGTACGTTCGTTCGTCTTCAAGCTTTGGCTACGTAGAATACAGCTCACAAGACAAGAAGACAAAGAGAAGTACAACAGTCTTCAGGATTTTGAACACGCCATTTACAACGCCCAAGAAGTCATCAAAGAATTTAGAGGCTTTATTTACAAGCAAGGCGACAACGTGGAAGAATTGCAAGAAATGCTTCATTACCTTGAAGACCTTCTTCAAAAAGCTTCCAGTAAAACCATGGAAGAGAAAGAAAAAGCCAGCTTTGAAATGTCAGAAGAGGATGTAGTTCGATTTTGTTCCAATGGCGCTCGCATTTGCGCTTTGCTTGGACTGAAACTCGACTTCCTCGACAGCTATGAAGAAATGCCCCTTGAAGACCGCGATCATCTTACCCTCTGCGACTGGATCGTGACTTTCTTAACCAGTAACTATGAATCTATTAACGTAACTGATAAAAACTGTCTTAATAAAGAAGTGCTTGCTTCTATTGGTTTCGATCCTCTGAGTTCAGCCGTAGAAACCATAATGGCGCGCGCAGGAAGTACGCAACAACACATCGAAGCTTGCGAAATGGCAGAACTCTTTATCGAAGACGAATTCAAATACAATCTTTTGCTGTCTCTCCTAGTTGGCAAATTTCCTTTTCAAAGCAATTTAACGAATACGTGGTTTCAGCTCCCGAGTAGAACTGACGAGAAAGAAATTGATGAAGACGTTTGCCACGTCAACATTATAAACCTCGTGATAAATGAATCCATGCACGCTTCCCGTATCGCTCAGTCTAGGTTCAATGACATGGTGCCAGAAGACGAAGGAAACATTGTTCTATTTCACGGCACAGATCATCAAAGTGCCAGCGACATTTTATTTCGGGGAATAGATTTGTGCGCAGGACGACAGAAACGGGACTTTAGCTGTGGATCAGGATTTTATTTAACAAACAACTTCGATGATGCGTTGAATTGGGCGAACAGCACAACAGCAAAGCCAGCCGTGTTAATTTTTCAAGTCAATCGGCGCGAATACTTAGATGATGCTCCAAAACTGAATTTGTACGAAAATGAAGAAAGATGGCGTGAGATCGTGTCTTCGTTTAGATCGGGAAAGAAAACAGCAAAGACACGAAAGAGTTTAGGCGCGTATGATGTCATTGAAGGTCCTGCGGCCACAGTGACAAGAAGCGAAAGTGGAGAGTTGGTGATTGAACCAAAACCTTCATCCTATCAAATGTGTTTGACTTCAGAAGACTTTGCCGACAAATTTAAGCAAACTCTACACTCGATTATGTTTTTGGACATCTGTTGAAGCAAGTTATACTAAAATAAATAACTCTGCAATACGAGAGCGGGAGTTCACGATTAGTAAGAAAATAAAGGCGGGATTGGTACGAGAGTCTCCACGGTTGGCGCGCGGCCCAGAAAGTCGCCTGGACATGCATAACTCAGAAGGAATTTGAAGAGTGCTTATCAAAGCATTCATAGAACCGAACAGAACGTGTTTGTTCATATAAATAAGAAGTCTTCGTGATTTCTTGTTCCTTGGCACAAAGTTCTCAAATCCCTTGTTTTAATCATGATTAATAGCACTCGGTTTAGACGCGGGCGTTTGGACTAAAGCGAAAGCTTATCTATTTTGCATTGGATAACATGCAGCATATAGGCTGGGTTGCATATAATTCGCTGTTGTCGCTTGATTTTGTCGTAAAACGTGCTGTATATATGCTCCCCAAATCTATCTGAGAGTCAGTCGGATATAGATTGTCTTGCAAACGAAGCAAGTAGGCCATACACCGAACTGATCAATCTGCCAGTCCCCGGTTTTCTAATTCTCTCAAATTTACCTGCAAACGAAGGCGCGAGGGTTAGCGGCAGCGATGTATGGAAACCAGCCTAATGTTTGCAACACTTAAAAAAGACCGTGCTTGTTTTGAAAGCTTCAGTAGAGCATTTCAGTAACCCTAGTAGACAATTTTGAAGTATAGCCCCGGTGTATTTTGATCGCATCAACTAACTGGAAGATGTTTTCTGCATGAATATTAAATTGTGCGTTTAGAATTATTTGAGGTCAAGTTATAAAAGGCGCAATATTTCAGTCACTGTGATGGAAATGAGACTTTTTAATTTTCAGTCCACTGTAGATATATATTATCTGTAATTTATGAGATGTATTACAATGTAATGTATTTTGCAAACTTGTTTAATAAATTGGTATCTGCATGTATCTGTTTTCTTGATGCAGATGGCTTGCACCTTAACATCTGTCGCTGAAGTAGCTGTAGAAAGCTCAAGCAATTTCTACTGTCTGCCCTGAGTGATGAAAATTAGTTAAATCTGATTAACATTGACAAAGTTACTTTTGGTTCCGCTGCTACTTGTTTCTTCTTCTTAAATTATAAATTGCTGTACCAACTCCATGAGCCTTTGAACTCATGAGAGAATTATCTGTTTGGGTTAAGAGACTTTGTAGCCAAGAGATGCTACTTGGAGCCGTTATCATGAATCAAAGCGGAACACAATCGGTGAATCATATTAATAAATTTGAATCTTTCTTAGACTCCAAGAAATTGTTGTTCTGATCGAGCGCATGAATCTTTAAAGAATACAACAACCCTGCAATGCGTTATTCAGTTTAATGGGCAAACTAAATTCCACTGAGATTTATTGGGTTACACCCCGATATATTAAACCTACCTACCTAAAAATAAATTCAATACATTTGTAACTCAGGAAAATCTTTGAAATAAGTCAAAAGCTTTCGTCCAAGTCTGTGGACTTGTTCACGTTGACGTTGACTACCTACCTAAGTTAAATCCTGCAAGACTGCAGCACATACCTGCTAAAATATAGTAATTTCTTTGAATGGAAACTTCGTTGTTACAGTACTTATTTGTCAAAGAAAACTACCGAGTGTAGGCTGCGATCAAACAGTTTGGCACAATTGTCGTTTCTAACACACAGTTGATAAGTGCCATCTTTCTGAACAGGAAAACGGGACGAATGTGGTTTATTGGGGGAAACAGAAGCCATTGGTCCTTCAATAAACTGGTAATTCCTATTTAGATCTTTACGGAATGTTCGATGTGGGTTTCCAGACCGAAATTGCGAGACGACTTCTTGCCATTCCTTTTTAATATTCTTCCTCGGATCCTGTAGATCATAACCGTTCTCGTTGTTATCTCCTCTCAATTCACTCGTCTTCACTCGAAAGACTAGCACAGCCGAACTGGGATGCCTGCGAATGCCTGTCCACTTGAAAGCTTCATCAAAGTTTTTACCGAGATAAAACCCATCCCCGTCACTGAAATCCTGCCCCTTTTTCCCTCTTCTCAAGTCAATTCCATTCTCTATTATGTCTTCAGCATGTTCGTAGCTTGTTCCATGTAAGAAGATTTCAAATCCATCATCTTTTAGCGACTGTGGAAAACCGTCAGCTTCATTTTGAGTTTTGTAACACTTCCTTGTCTGTCCATCTTTATCAATGTTGATTATGTTCACAGCCTGATCTCGCGGAACATCGTCAGTCGAGTGAGTGAACCATTCGTTGATAGTGTCCTCCTGGTACGGAAACCGACTGTACTTGGTGAATACACTTGCACTGTAGCTAAGCACATATTTTGAAAAGGAAAACCTCAGATACGAGATGAGTTCGTTGGGCGGTGCTATAGACGCGATCAAGTTTTCAAACTTCGGTTGCCCCAGCCATCCTAGAATTGCAAACAGGCAATTTTCTGTTTGCTGATAATCACTTTTGTCCATCGTCTTCGGCCAAATGCACCACGACTGTTCAACAACTGACAACATTGATTCCACAGCCATTGTCTGACTTACGTTGTGCATAATAAAATTAAGGTGACATCCTTCTCAGTAATCTTGACCTCCACAGTTCTGAGAAATCTTGCCGAATTCTACGAATTTACATATAGATCGTTTGGGAGACGTGATCTTTTAATACTGCAATGTTACGATGTTAAGTAACGAAATACATCGGCGACGAGCCTGGTTTTCGCATATTCTGACTACCCTGGGTACCCGAGAGGCTTTTGCACAATCGTTCGGCCATGAATTGAGCCAAATTAAATTGTCAAATTATTTTCAAGTGGAACGGAGAATCAACATTGCAGGATTCTTACTCAATATTCTACGTGACAAACAGGCATAGAGCTTTATTTATATTCTCCCTGCCCTGTTCAGATTCTGACTCCTTCAAAGTGTATTGTATATCGTACGCCGATGTTCATTGGCTAACCGTGCTGAAGGTCGTTCCGTTTCCATAGCAAATGTCTCGACCTAACTGAGCTGTTCCGCGTTCTCCCAAGCCAAATGTAAATATAAATCAATTTTATTTTTGACTAAGTTAGTTCTTTGTTCTTTCATGCGTTTTTCGTGATGGATTTTCGTACAAGATGCAAGCTTCAATCTGTTGTCTCGAGCGTTCGCTGGGGTTTGTAAGGCGCGACTTAATAAGAGTGCATGTATCATAAATATGGAGAATGGAACATAGATCATGAAAGACTTGATGTAATCTTACGCCGAGTGATTTACAAGGATCGGTGGATCTTCTGGCAAAGAGTACAGACTGAAAGCAAACTTTGAAATGCTGGGAAAAGATAGTTCGGATCGCTTCCACAGAGACGCAGTTCACATTTGTGTTTTGCTTGGACTTCAACTCAACTTCCTTGACCACCTTGAAGAAATGCCACCAGAAGACCGCGATCATCTTACGCTATGCGACTGGATCGTGACTATCTTGGGCAGTAACTATGAATCTGTTAGCGTAACCGATAAAAACTGTCTTAATAAAGAACTGCTTGCCTCTATTGGTTTCGATCCTCTGAGTTCAGCCGTAGAAACCATAATGGCGCGCGCAGGAAGTATGCAACAACACATCGAAGTGTGCGAAATGGCAGAACTCTTTATCGAAGACGAATTTAAATATAATCTTTTGCTGTCTCCCTTGCCAGTGGTTGGCAGATTTCCTTTTCAGAGCAATTTAACGAATTCATGGTTTCAGCTCCCGAGTAGAACTGACGAGAAAGAAACTAATGACGACCTTTGCCACGTCAACTTGATAAACCTCGTGACAACGGAATCCCACGCTTCCAGTATCGCTCAGTCTACGTTCAATGACTTGGTGTCAGAAGACGAACGAGAAATTGTTCTATTTCACGGCACAGATCATCAAAGTGCCAGCGACATTTTATTTCGGGGAATAGATTTGTGCGCAGGACGACAGAAACGGGACTTTAGCTGTGGATCAGGATTTTATTTAACAAACAACTTCGATGATGCGTTGAATTGGGCGAACAGCACAACAGCAAAGCCAGCCGTGTTAATTTTTCATGTCAATCGGCGCGAATACTTAGATGATGCTCCAAAACTGAATTTGCGCGAAAATGAAGAAAGATGGCGAGAGATTGTGTCTTCGTTTAGATCGGGAAAGAAAACGGCAAAGACACGAAAGAGGTTAGGCGCGTATGACTTGATTGAAGGTCCTGCGGCCACAGTAACAAGAAGCGAAAGTGGAGAGTTGGTGTTTGAACCAAAACCTTCATCCTATCAAATGTGTTTGACTTCAGAAGACTTTACGGACAAGTTCCAACAAACTCTTCATTCGATTATTTTTTTTGATTTGTATTGATAAGAACAGCTAAAGGCCCGATCAAACGGTCTCAACATTCTCTCAAGTCACGCTCGCGCGCGAATCCTAAAACAAGAGAGCCTGCTCGCAGGCTACATTTGTTGAGTCATGTTGAGAGATGTTGGGACCTTGCCGTGGCTTCAACATTTCGAGAACAAAATAAATATTGAGCAGATCGATGTTGAGACAAAGGGGATGTCAAACGGCCTCAACATCGACTTGAGACAAATGTTGAGTTAAGTGTAGGGGGACATTGGGGTTTCCGGTATTGCGATTCTGAGCCATTTTTCTTACGGTCTTATGGTACTGCGGTATTTCGGTTTCATCCAGTAGTACGCGGTTTTTCTTGCATTTGAGCAGAGTATAGAGCTGCCTACAAATTATAGTCTTTGTATTGAACCATAGCTTGAACCAAAGCTATTGAGCAGTTAATTATTTCACGTGGTACGGTTTCGTATGCTATACAAGATGTTCTTTTTTAATCCTATTCAGACTGGGGGGGGGGGGGGGCGGGGGGGGGGGGGGGGGGGGGGAGGAGGGAATCTGCCCGCCGAGACTTTAACTTTCTTTGACCGTTAATAACTTTTTTAATATTAAAATAAAAGCCGCCAAACATTTGGAATTTTCATGTTTTTGAAGGAAGAAAATAACTTTCTGGCAATAACTTTGACCTTTTCTTGATCATTTTAGCATTATTTTATTGGTTTTGTTTACTTTTGAGTCATCTTTGGCGGTTTTCTGACGTTTTGGAAAAATCAAGAAAGCCAAGATGCGGCGGCTGTTCGGAAGTCATAACGTAATTTCTACGTCATATGACGTCATCATCTCGTGTTTCATATGTCAAAAGAAACATTTTTGGACGTACTAAAGAAAGGATTGAAAATCTTTTTTTTCCCGATGGTGCAAATGTAGCCAACCTCGTCCCCAGGGCCATCTCCGCTTTCAAGATGGCAGGTGGGCGCGAAGAAGACCCTGGCGAAGAGCAGGTCACATGACCACAAAATTAGCCAATCGCGAGCCCGCCGCCATTTTGAAACAATCAAAATCTCCAATATTTTTGGAGACACGTGACCTGCTCTTCGCCAGGTTCTTCGCCAGGTTCTTCTTCGCGCCCACCAACCATCTTGAAAGCGGAGCTGGCCCTGGGGACGAGGTTGTAAATGTAGCCTGCGTGCAGACGTCTCGTATTTCCTTGCTGCACGCGGAAAAACGGTCTGTTTTTCCGCGTGCAGTAAGGAAATACAGAGACGTCTGCACGCAGGCTAGTGTAAATGGCGCTTACAAACGGAAACTGAAAACCCCGGGGGGTATGGCACTATAATGGACTTTACGGGGAGGCTCCACCCGAAAGGGATACCTTTTCAGGCTGGTGGAGGAAAATAAAAGGGCAGGGAAAAACTGTCATTTAGGTATTTAAAAGGCGTTTAAAAGATATCGAACAGACGCACCTAACGGCTGATTCAAACATCTCTACCGATAACGCTTGATGCTTTCCGGGGATATCGTTCATTAAGTTCATTCCAAAGGGATGCAGTGTCTCTACCGTAGGTATGTGAAAGGGGTTACCTTTTCTTTCAAAAATGGCATACAGCTGTTTCGAGAAAGGCTGTCGGAAAAAAGCGCACGCGACAATCCCGAAAGGTATTGTGGGTAGTTTTAAGTTCACGGTTCCTTGACTTCAGCATTTCTGGGAAATCTGACAAAATGGCACGAGACGCCATGGACGTATGTTTGCGAGTGCTAAAAGAAAGCAACAAGAGTAGGTTCGACAGTTACAGTGTCAGGAACGTACCTTGCTGATCATATCCCAGATTACCTTTCGGGATTGTCGCGTGCGCTTTTTTCCAACAACCTTTCTCGAAACAGCTGTATAAAATGCCAGGGTAAAGGTTTGGACCTCGGGGCGGAGCCTCCCCGTATAAAACTTTGTTGAGAAACCCCCAGGATGAAAAACGCCGCGTTCGCGCGCTTCCCAGCAAATTTTACTGATTGAAAATATTTATTTTTTATTTTTTTTACATTCGGTTGCAATAGAAACACGTTAGAAAACGCAAATCTTATTCTTTGGAATCCCGATTTCTCGAACCTCCAAGGGAAACGAAAATTGGTTCAAGAAATCGGGAGTTCGAAATATCGGGGGTAAAATTACAGTGAAACAAATCCCAGGGAAACGACTTTCGGTTTATCGGGATGTTTGAGAAATCGAGGGTTCAAGAAATCGGGATTCCACAGTATTATTTTCTTCATCTAACCATTTGCGAGGAAGTTTTTGCTCGAGAAAATTGAACACACACTTTACAATTCATTTCCTTTATTGTAGATTCTACACAACACTATTATGTAGATTACAGACCTCTACTGACATAAAGCACACTGCTGTAGTTTTATTAATACTTTTTTCGATAATCTACTCTACTAATAAATTGGGCTCTGCGTTTTTATGAAGAATTACATGTTAATTTTACAGCAAGTAGATTAATACTACCTGTATTTTTTTAACGGAACATTCAAAATCTGTCAAAGGACAGAGAATCACCACAATAACATCGTACGCCCGGGGAAGGGGGGGGGGGGGGGGGAACTCCCATATAAAAGTGACGGGGGTGATCGTCGGAAATTTTGAAAGGAACCCTTAAAATGTACCAGAATCTCATTTTGTGGGTGTGGCTCGAATTTATTGTCACCCCTAAGAGGTACCAATTCTAACCAAGTCTAGTTCCTATGCTATTTTCTTCCAGTTAATACCCAAAAAGGTTATTGGGATAATCCAAACAGTGGTTTTTTTAGATTTTAGATTTAACACCCTAAGCGATACCAAACCACAGATTTTAACAACGATTACCACTGTCACTTTTATAGCAAGTCCCCCCCTCCCCCCCCCCCCCCCCCCGGACCGTACGGGCGGGCACTTTACGTAAAATACTTGCTTTTGCTTGACTTTTCATCCAAAAGCATTCAAGAACACAACTAGCAATCCGTCCTCTCTTTGAAGTTCATAGGGTCTCTACATCTCTATAGCCATAATTTCAGCCGTCTCCTCGTAACTTGCGATCAGGCCCTCCTCTAACCTTGAGTAAGTGACATAGGAGACAGCTGAAATTCAGGCTATATCTCTACACATCTTGTGACAAAGTGATTTGAGGATTCCACTACATACAAAGATTTTTGAATTTTGTCTCAGGAATATAACACTTCCCATACGGTGTGAAGAGATACATTTGGTGAACAAAGGAAAAGGAAGAGAGAAAAGAGCAATTTGACAACTTTTTTCACCTGGACAATCAAGATTTCTTCCGTCATTTTGTAGTAGTTTGGTAGCCTAGTAGTGTGGTAATCCTTTATAAGCCACTATGTCAACTTAGAAATTCTCCTTACTGGTTTCTACATTTCTTATAGTACTAGTTGGGAGAAGTTGATGTATTAACCCTTTAAACCTTATGAATATACAACTTCTCCTAACTGGTCTCCACACATTTCTTATAGTTGGGAGAATGTGATCATGTTAACCCTTGAAGGAGCTACGTCACGGATGGCGCATCTTGAAAAAATTGGCCAATTTTTTCAAGTTCACCATTCGCAATCCGTCTTAATCTTCTCCATCCTCAACCATCCTTGTTCCTGTTTGGTTTATTATCACCTCTCTCGTGTTTTTTCTACCTTTGTAAACTATTATTTTGAGGCTTTCTTCACTTTTGAAGGTGATTTTGCACTTCGCAAAAATGACTTAAATATCGTGACATAGCTCCTTTAAGATACAAAGTATTCTTACTTGTCTATTTGTTATAGTTCGACAATTTGTTTCAACATCCCTCTCAGTGAGACGGCTTCAGCTTCATGATCATTTCTGAAATTCTCACAACTAGTCTTATTGCTAACATACTGATGTTATGGGGAGAAATTATATGCAGATCACTATTAAAGCTTAAAGGGTCCTAAGCGTGTAACAAAAGTAAGAGTTGAGCATTCCTTGCACTTGCTTTCTTGTGGCTACCTCTGAATAAGACGTTTGCATGAATCGCGTGACAAAACATTATGAAGCAGTTGTGTCACGCAATGCATATCACACAAGTCTGACTCCGGAGATCCCACAAAAGGAATTTTCATTAATAATTGAGAAAATAGTCACAGATGATTTTTTTAAAGAGAGAGGGTAGTGGAAACTAAGGAATTCAACCACTAACCCTAAAATAACCTACGGCATTTCATACTATGAAGTTTCTCTTATAAAATGATACATGTAATATACACAAAACAGATGATCAGGTGGTGGGGGCGGTGGGGGGGGGGGGGGGGGTTGAAGGGAAAAGAAAATTACATGACAGGACTGTCGTTAAGTTTTGAGTCACCTGTTGCTTTGATCTTCACACCCGTAAAACAAACGTGTTGCTTTTTAAGTGAATTATATCAACAACAGGCAAGTTCACCCATAACATCGAGGTCCCATCAAGCATACTCAGCCGTAACAGGTGTTATGGGTTACAGACCTTAATGACAGCCCTGCATGAATGATACACGTACTCCTCTAACAGTGCAAAGACAGCTCATGTTCACTATGAATAAAGAACATGATATAACAGATATAGATTTCATCTGACTTTACTCATTTATCGTTCCAAAATGTCCAATATTTCTCTTTAATCACCAGCGTAGCTTGCGCAATACATGCTGCAATGACCTACTCTGCCTTGGCAGCTTCCAAATCGTTCTGGACTTTGGAGAAGTCGATATCTTCCCCTGTGCAGCGCTTGTAAATATCTACAATATCTTGGCAAGTTGTTTGGAAATGTGTAGTGGCATCATAGGTAGTGCTGATAAACACCTGGCAAAAAAATAAACAGAAAGTCAATTAATTCAATTAAGTAAAGGTAAAGTCTTCATGAGCCTAGCAACTGCTGGAGCTTATCCCGGTTTCTGTAGCATGAAGCGACTAGGAGTATTGCTACTCCCCTGGATGGGATGCTAGTCCATCGCAGGTTGCCCCCCAGCATTTTGTCGCCGGTACCCAGTGACTCTCTCCACCCAGGAGTATAAATGTGAGAGTAAAGTGTCTTGCCCAAGAACACAACTCAATGACCCCGGCCAGGGCTCGAACCAGGACCGCTCTGCCCAGAGTCCAGCGCACTAACCATTCGGCCACCACGTCTCCCACAATATTAAGAGCGATAATAAATACACAAATAACTTTAACTGTCAACCAGCAATGACTTTGGACCTCACTTTTATTAACAGGCATGGTTTGTAATGAGATTAATTTGTTTGAATGCTAAAACTGTGTATGTTAGCCACGATTGAGCACGGTTTCATTCAAACTTCGGTAACAAACAGCTCACTTTGACCCCAAAGTTTACATAATGGGCCGTCAAACTTCAAATGTTCGGTGACCAAATTACGGTATGTCATGTTTTTATGTGACATGTTCACGCTTAGATGCATTCAACGGTACATGAAGTGCGGTGAAAAGAACAAAAGAACGAAAGTAAATGAGATCTTATTATTCGCAGTTATATTTCAGCTTATAAGCACTTGAAAAGAAACCTGACAAAACTTCAGGCTTCAATGGGATTTGAACCCATGACCTTTGTGATTCTGGTACAAATGCTCTTCCACTGAGCTATGAAGCCAGCAGGAGCTCAGATGTGATTTGAAGAGATGGATAGGCGATGATGAATATATCACATAACTCAATATTACAATATGTCAACTGCGGTATTTTGACCTTTTTTGGTCAAAACTGTGCTACAATACCTTTACTTATTAATTTTACAACATAATTCTAGAACACCAAGAGAAAGAAATCAACCGAATTCGTGACAGAGGAACAAATCATGTTCTATTCTGGCGCATTTTGAAAACGAAATTGCGAGAACTTGAAAAAAATTAGCCCAATTTTTTTCAAGTTGAAATCCATTTTGACCAGTCTATCTATGGTCAGAGACACTCATCCACAGTTTTAGTTCATTAGGGTGGTAATCTATAGCAAACTGACCATTATTTTTAGGTTGCTGTCAATACAAAAACGTTTAAATTTAGTTTTTGAAATGACACTAAATCCCAGTGATACTTCCCCTTTAAGCAGTTGAAAAGCCTGAAAGAAATTTTCAGGCTTTCTTTCAACTCCATTATTTTCACAAAGCCTGATACAAACATGAGTGAGTTTTGTTTTCATAAACTGTTTGATTTATTTACATTTTGTAACACTTTCACAGTCCCAGAATCAAGCAGATTGTGTAAATTGTAGTATTTTTTATGATGAAACCCCAGTGTGTGAACATTCAAATGAAAGCTAATGCGCAGTACTTTCATGTGGTACTGTTTATTATGCTGTACAAGGTGGTTCTAAATTTTAAGTCTGTGGATGTAACCCCAGTGTGCGACCACTCAGATGAAAGCTAATGCACAGTACTTTCAAGTTGTACTGTTTGTTTTGTCATATCTTGAAATATGAAATTTTGGATTTTTTTCACTTTTGAGCTTGGGACACTCTTGGGAGTGAAAGGGTCAAATGAAATTAGCATACCCGAGATTCACTGCCATCATCACACGGAACATAGACATCATTCACTGATAGAAACCTGGAGTAGAACAGAAAAAGTTATCAATGATTTACAAGTACATGTACATGTATGTCGTGAAAACTTCTTACAATATATAATATAACCTCACAAAGCAATAGTGATTTGGATCAGAGAAGGCAACAACTTTGGTAGCAGTAGGCGCTCTGAGAGTGGAAATTTTAAAATAATTTTGGTAACATTTTGACTTAAACCCTTACTTCTCAAAATGTTACTCCATTTGAAAGATTATTTTGCCCCGAACATCTTGATATACAATGTATAGTCAACTCTCTCTAAATGGAGACTTCTGTAAGACAGACACCTGGTGTTGGTCCCTGCGTACCGTTTTTCGGACATTTTACAAAATCTAAACTCTCTATAAGCCGAACACCTCTCTAAGATGGACAGTTGGTGCCGGTCCCAATGGTGTTCGTCTTAGAAAGAGTTGACTGTAACGGTTTGTGGGTGTTAGGGGGTAAAGAAGAAGTCTTTTCCCATATTTGCAACACATGGACCTTAATCACGAGGCGGCCATCTTAAATCCCAGAGGATTTAAAACCTTTGTTTCCACATCTGAAACCTCGCGTAAACTCATTGTGAAACGTCTGAATGCGAGGCTTGGGGACCTTGGGGAATAAAAAGCTATTGTTTTTACCAACATGGCTGCCTGTAATAAAGGCCCATGTTCCCAGCAGTAAAATTGTCCCAAAAAATCTGCCAGTTACTGTAAATGATTAAGACAAAACAAGAGAACAAAATTTGTCCAACCAGACTGACTTCTTGTTAAGTATAGTATTAAGCGGACAGTAGCAAAAGTCCCAAAAATTTTATCAGTTCCCTTATTTACTGTAATAATACCTCTCTTAAAGGGAGTGTTTCATGGTTCGACCATGTGCCGGCTTATCAACTTTATTCCGTTTAAAAAACCACACTCACATGTACTTCTCGATACTTCAGTAATCACATACTATAATAATTAGTCCAACAAATGACTAAAATTCACAAACAATTTTCAACGGATTACACTTGAGAATGTCGACATTTGAATACCAGAATAAATTACCAGAATAAATCCTTCGGGCCAACACTTTATTCTGGTAATTTATTCTGGCATTCAATGTTGACAATTCTCGTGTAATCCGTTGAAATTATTTGTGAAGTTTGGTCATTCTTCATTTTTTTGTACTAATTATAGTTTGTGATTACTGAAGTATCGACAAGTACATGTGAATGGGTTTTTTAAACGGATAAACCTGAACATGCGCCAAACTGTGAACACTCACACAAGAGCATTCCCCGAGGGTGTCCGCTTAAAGGGACACTGTCCCGGCGTATTTGCTCAAAACTGTTATAATTGCATGAAATGGTCCCTAAATCTATGAAATAAGAACTTTTAAACTCTAACTAAATGAGAAAAGCAATTTCTTCAAGAAATTCCATACTGCAACAAATTTCAAGATTTCCGAGCCAAATTTGAAACTTTGAAAACTGACATCCTAACGTTTAAAAAAAAATCCATATTGCAATCCATTTCCATCCTCGCTGTCGTTTATCATCCTCACTTCCTAATGGGTTCCTGTCATTTGTCGAGTGTTATTCTACAGAATCAAACCATTATTGATCAACTTCCTATGATCTAGATATGTTTCTGAGCTTCCCAAAATCATGCTAAAATCAGGACAGTGTCCCTTTAATACAGGTTTGACTGTATACATTGTGACAAATGACCTACTCATAGAAGAACATAATTTGCAATCTTGTGAAGTGTACATACTTTTCTAGAACTGTTCCGAGTAGGTCAAGTCCGGGCTTCAGCTCTCCCTCAGGATCTTTTGTTTCAACTGTCGTACTCACAATAGCTATGTAGTAGTCTTTTGCTGCTACATGGTGATCAGACTACACGACACAAACGTAGATATCTGAAGAAAAAAAATTGACTCAAGAAAACCCAGTGAATCCCCATTTAAAAAAGTTGTCACAATAATTATTGACAGTGTTCTCAGATGAAACCGTAACTTGTAACACATGTTAGGGGTTTTACTAGTAATAAAGTGTTATAATGGCATAGTTAAGATTAACAATGTAGGCTTCTTGGCCATGTGCCACCTTGTTAGATCTGTATACTAAATAAACAATGGTTGATGAAAAATGGATCGAGAACTAGACTGATATGCTGTGCAAGGGGGTTGTAACTTTTAAGTCTGTGCATGAAACCCTAGTGTGTGACCATTCAATGAAAGCTATTGAGCAGTACTTTCATGTGGTACTGTTTATTACATGTATGCTGTACAAGATGGATCTAACTTTTACATCTGTGACTGAAACCCAAGTGAGACTGACACATTCAAGTACTTTCATGTGGTGCTTTACACTTTTTGTATCCCAAAGTAAAAGTTCAGCTGTACCTGACTTTCTGCCAACTTGGCTTTGAGGAATAATAATCTGGCATGATTTAAGAGAATCTTTGATAGCTGGAATAGTATGATCCAAGAGACAAATACATCTAACAACCTGCAAATCATACGAAGATAACAGTCATGTGAGCTGAACCATTTTGGGTTGAGTTGAAAACTGACATACAAAACCAGGAGCATATCACCCTGGAGCCTCCATCTCCCTTATTGGGCCTATGACACAGCGTAGTTGCACGTTGAGCTATTTTTGTGTCTAGTGCTCTACGAGCTCTAGACACTAAGCTGAAGGGAAAATCGATAAGTACTTCATATACCACCAGACATGAAATCTGTACTTTGTCAGTATTGGAACTTTTCGCAAAACATTTACATATAATTCCATACAGTATTAGTATATTCTAGTTTCAGGTGCATAAGGAATAAATAGGGATAAATTGGCGATATATTTATACGACTTACAGGAGTGTCCATTACGTGACAATTACATGAAGAGTTCTTTTGATGTTAAGCGTGAGTTGTCGATATTTACTCGTGAATTCGGAACACGAAAAGTACACGAAGCCACTTAAGTCATATTCGGGACCAATTAAATATGCGCGTTTGTCGACGACCATCTCCGAGAAAACACGCATTGATCTCCGAGAAAACACGCACACATCGATACGAGCTGTGACTAGCAAGAAAATACAATAATTAGATTTATAGCAGACATAGCACACGTTGCGTCGGAAAATGTTTTCGATGAAATCGCCACTGCACAGTTTCTGCTTCATTAAAACTTTAGCTACTTAGTTCTTCGGACAAAATATTACGAAGAAATAGCATTATAAACTGATAAAAGAGTTTGAATTCACTGAAAGCGAAGACCTGTATTAAATGTTCAATGCGCGACAGAATGTTTGTTTTTGGAATGTGACAGCCAAAAGTCTCGCCGTGGCCGCGAAACTTTCGCTTTCATGTAAAAATAAACGGTTGCTTCCAACCCCGTGATTTTATACATGTGTTATTTTGTTTCTAAAGAAGTTTTTTCTGTCGTGGCCAAAGAAAATAAATATTTACGATACATGTATATACCCGCCGGCGTAAAATGCCGTGAAAATTTGTAGTATCTGAATGTCTGCATATTTTATTTTAAAATTTATACGTGCATATGAAGCCGGTCGAAGCGCATTTCCTTCGAAAAACATTCAGTCTATTTCACTTACAGAAACCGATAGATTAAAATAAAATAATGTTTCTTCTTTCACGAAAAGCAATTTCATTGAAAATAAAACTGCCTGGCAAAAAATAGTCCGTGGAAACGTGAAAGGTTTATTGTTTGTTTACATTCACAAGATTCTAATCAGTGCAACAGATGGAAAGCAACTCGGCAGTCGGGCGTCGATAAAGTCCGGAACACGGAACATCCCGGAACATCCCGGAACATTCCGGAACATCCCGGAACATAAAAAAATCAAAGGCACTATGTGCCAACTCGTGAATGGAAAAGTAAAGAAATTAATTAACATAGAAATATGCAGTAGTACCGGGTAAATGTAGAACCGGGTAAATGTAAGTTGACAGTCTCGTCCTCGATGTTTTTGAGAATCGAGTTTCGAGTTTTGAGTCTCGATTTATTCCTCGAAACAGAACAATAAGATTCCGCGCGGCATTCACGCAAGCCGGTGTATTTCGTATTCACGTCCAAATCAGTGTTGGTCGGGAGGGAAACTCAAACGAAAAGTCTTTAATCGTACTCATCGGATATTCGATAATCCCCGGGCGATAATCGCCAACTTTATGGGCCGAATATTTTTAAAAACAAGGTTTACGCAGGGTTTAACAAAACCATGGCCTAATACGATTTTAAACTGACTGGCCAACCTAAATGTATATATTTAAGCTCATAACCGTACAGTAAACGTTAACCCTGTTTAGAAGGTGTATATAAACACAGACTAAAAAAACATTTAGCGACTTAGACTGACCTGCTTATAAGTTGATTTAGACCTCATTAACTAACTTTTTAGACGTCGTTTAAATATTCGGCCAATTTGTTCGAACTGGTTTGAGTTTTATTTTAAAGCATGTTGCTGTTCGTGAAATAAAATATTTCAATCATTTCAAAACATTCTGATCTTGTTTGTGTAGTCTGTGCTTCGCACGCACAATATAAAATTAATTGTATATGTAAACATTCATTCGTCTTCATGATCAGTTCTGTCATACACGAAACTCTTGGAAAGAAAAATACTTCAGTTATCTATGAAGTTGTAATTCTTGGACTAAAATTAGCTACAGTTAAATTATCAAAAATGGGTTTGCTCTCCTATTAAAAAAACATATGAAAATGACAGGTAAATCTTAGTTTTTTGTCCCCCGTCACGCAACGCGTCCTCACACAGTCGTTCCGATAATAATATTTTACAATTATTTCAACCATTCATGCAACTAAAATAATGCATATGATAACATCGTCCATCGCGCTGACTAGCTGAGGTATTTAAGACTTAAATAACAAAAATAACTCAACAAACGATGCGAGTCCATTCGCCAGCGCCAAGGAAATATGGGGGTGAGCCAAAAACACTGTCGAGCGTCTAAATAGATCCATGAATAGAAAAGATGAACATAGCCACTGAAACCAGTCCTTTGGTGAGTAAATCAAGCCACTTCCAGCTCAAAACAACAGCAACTCGGTGTCCTCGGTGAATCTCATTTGAGCCCGCGATAGTCGTTCATTCGTTCAGCGGAGCAAAAGTACAGGGCCTCTGTCGCTCCGTGGGTGTCCCCCGTGAGTCAAAAAAGGAATCTTGCGTATCGAAGGTCGCGAGATCGAATCCCGGTGGAGGCACGTTTTTTTCTTTTTTTTTTCTCCCCGCAAGTATGAGAAACACAGGTACTAATATCAGTTCGCTTTAAATATATACGCTGGAATAAAAGCATTGAAGGGTTTTTATAGTTCAGATGCAAGCAAAAGAAAATATCATAGAATTCCATAGTGGTACAAAAGAAAATATAGAATGATTCAGATAAATTAGATTTTATTCATACACTTGGTATAAAGAAGATACAACATTTAACATACTTAAGTGTTTTCCTAAGTCTTGAAGTCCGCAGCTTGGTTTTTAAAAGTTTCGACAGCTTGAGTCTTCATCAGAGCTTGAATCGATCGAAGAACTTCAAACGTGACTCACTTTTAATATTCTAAATGTCTCCTCTTTGGGCGTTCGAGTATTATTTAGGGTTATTTCTTTCAATTTCGAACTCCAAAAAGGTGTCTAATTGTAATTGTAGGAGTGAAAATACCGTGTTGAAAAATAGAAGAGATCCGCGCCAGACGCCATTTTGTTTACTGATAATGCATAAATTACCGCACTACGCATACATTATTGTTTACAACTTGTGGCCATCGACCGAGGGATCGAGCGAGGGAGCGAGTGAAATTTGTCCGCTATACGCTATAACTTCGTTCATGCTAAGCATTCACTCGTTAAAAATGAAAAAATAAAAATAAAAATAAATAAATTAATTAATTAATTAAAACTAAACAAGAAAGAAAAAAAAATTAAAATTAAACAATAAATAAATAAATAAATAAATAAATAAATATAAAAACAAGAAAGGAAAAAATGGTCTCGTCTCCGAATATGAAAATATATTTAGTGGGAAGTTGGGTGGGGGAGGAGGTGTTGGATATAGTGACAACTGACTGCAATGACTGCAGGCTCACCTTTTTAAAATCATGAATATTCAAGGTAAACAAACTCACAGGGCTGTTCTAACTACCCCCACCGGGCCTCCCCTGCCAGTTGTTCGCCATGGGGTCAATCATGTGACGGTCACGAAATCTCTGGCTCTGTGATTGTGAGAAACGTACCGTAAACGTGAATTTCGTCGTAGCCTATGGCTCCGTCCGCGGTAGGTCCGCGGTAAGGAAGGCGTGAAAAGAAAAGGGCGAGCCAGGGCCCAGGGGAGAGTGGGAAGGCGGCGCCTTCGTTCTCCTCCCCAGTCCCCAGTCAATTTTTTCCCCGATTTCCTCTTCGCCCTATACCCCACTTAGGAGCCTGTTCACAGCCTAATCTCGTCGACCAAAACACACAGCTTGATTAAGTTCTTCTCACAATCATGACCGTCACCTGATTGACGTCCTGGAAAACAACTGGCAGGGTGGCCGGGTGATAGTTAGAACAGCCCCCCCCCCCCCCACCCCCACCCCCCGTCCCCCCACCCCCTTCCAACGTCTTCTTGAAAAAAATAAAGGTTTAGGATTTTATAAAGGTGAGCCTTCAATCATTACGGTCAGTTGTATAAATTGTATTTTGTTCACTACATATCCAACGGATTGGATATCGATATCCAACACCCCCTACCTCGCACAACTTCCCACTAATTATATTTTTAAATTCGGAGATTGGACCATTTTTTTCTTCTTATTTTTCTTTTTCTTTCTTGTTTAGTCTTAATTTAATTTTAATTATTTAATTAAGTTATTTATTTATTTTTATTTTTTCATTTCTTTTTATGTTCCGGGATGTTCCGGAATGTTCCGGAATGTTCCGGAATGTTCCGGGATGTTCCGTGTTCCGGACTTTATCGACGCCCTCGGCAGTCAGCGACGATATCTGTTTGATTTTCGTGAATAATAAGCAATCACTGGTTATAAAGTCTGCAGATACATGAAAATAAAATGTATGAATGAGACAAACACAGACTTTGAGTTTAGAAACGCCACGCCACTGCAAAGTTTGTCTGGCTTTTCGCGTGTATTTTTATTTACCTTGACACGACGTCGAGCGACCAACGCAACGGAAATTTCAAGCGTGCTAACAGCAATTAATTCTTGAAGGAGCATATGCTCCTAATTCTTGCATACCGTGGCTCGGGAAAAGGAAAACGCAAACAACAAAGAGGGAACATAATGATAAATATGAGACCCTCTGGAAAAATATAGCCCTTGGTGCACCCCCCTCCCCCCAGGAATTTCCTGGGCCTTTGACCCCCACCCCCCTGGAATTTCCAATCCCTTCCATAGGGGGTATGGATATTGTCTGGAACTACACATTTACATTTTGTAATGGAAAAATCTTCCACTTGCTGTTATCATAGTTGATACCAACTATGCTGTTATACACTTTCAATTCCTGTTACACAAATAAAAGTTTTTTTAAGACGATTTCCGCTGGACGTTCGAGCAAAAAGTGCAAAAAATTAAGTTACCAAAAAAATACTCATAGCACGGTAACATTTTGAATACAGTTAAGAAGAAATTATCGATAAATTAGTTCCCAAGCTGACCCGCGAGAGAAGTCATTACATATTTTAATTAAAAAGACGCTTCATGTCAGTTCAAAACAAAATGGTGTGCGTTTTTATCATTTTTTACGAGGTTCAACATTAATTTTCTCGAGAATGCTTGAGAATTTAATTGCGGGGTCACTTGGAGAAGTGAATTAAAGTGATATGTTTCAAATAGTATTCAAAATGTTACCGTGCTATGAGTAGTTTTTTAGTAATTAATTTTTTTGCACTTATTGCTCGAACGTTGAGCGGAATCCGTCTTAAACTGTAAAATACCATGACCTCCATTATCTAGTATTTTCTACATGTTGATATCTTGATATCCTCAATATTAATAATCTAACACAACCACTAGACACATGCACCTAATGGGTGCTATTTTTAGAATTACTTTTGCCACGAAAATCACCCATTGCGAGCATGAGGACGAGGTTGTCGTTCATGTTTCAGATTGAAAATAAAACGTGGAATAAGACCTAGAACGGTGGAATGTCGTTGCTACGAATTATCACTATTGTCCGCGGACGTACATGGAAATCTTTTCGAGGTAGAACGATTCTAAAAATAGCCGATGGTGTAACTACGCTGTTGTCATTAATCAGCACAGATAGAGGCTCCAGGGTGATATGCTCCTGACACAACACAATTTGGGAGGACAGTCTTTGACAGACGTACTCCAGTGGGGTGGGGAGTGGGGGTGGGTGACCCAGAGTAAATGTGGACCTTTCTTCTAGATCTGCCACTGTACTCTATAATACATACCTTTAATATTTATTATATGGCAAACTGGCCCACAATGAAAAGGAGCATTCTGATTGGTTCCCTGAGCGGTCCCAATTTTGCAAAAACGGACTGCTAAGATGGACCACTCACAAATCACGAATGGTAGTCTGGGTATTCATTAGAATTTGCATATGGTGGAAAAAAGAAATCTACACGTTTTTATTTCGCACGTGATGTATTTGGTTTGCCCCGAATATAGATAATTTGTTTTTCCATGTTTTTTCACTAGTTGATTCTGCTAAAATTAAGTTTGGCTAAAAGTAGCTTACTTCTACAGGTTTAAAACAAAAAGGAAATGCTAGAAATAATGTTTTTTCATGTTACATCTCGATCACCAGTATTTGGTGCGTTGCAGCAGTTTTCTACTTTTAACCATGCTACCTTTCAGTCTTGCAAGCTTTTAAAAACATTTCTATCCGACAATGTTAATTGAAATCTAGGTGTATATAGATGTTATTGAACTAGCGTGAGGTCCGTATTGGGAAAATATTGGTTGAGTTCTTTTTTGGAAGTTTATGGACCGAGCTGAAGGCGAGGTCCATAAACTTGCCAAAAAAAGAACGAGACCAATATTTCCCAATACGGACCGAAACAAGCTAGTTCAATAAAGTTTTTATTATAATGGCTTTTTTAAAACATAGGCACACAAGGCGTGCGGGAGTTATTTTTTAAAACGACGCGCATTCAAAATGGCGTGTTTTGATGCCATCCCATGCAAGTATGTGATAAAATTCATGTTGTTTATCCCAAATTAATTATATTTTATCCTTCTTTTCCCATTTGCATGGATCGTGATAGGGCTATAAGAAGAAAAATAAATGCACAGGAGTGAAAATAGGCAATATTTAAACTGAACGCAAAAAAATAGCTTATGTAATAAGGTTGGGATAAATTATCACATGAAAAACAAAACTATCATATTACATGGGTTTCGGAAAAAAACCCCAAAAGTATTATGTTACATATGTTCGCCGAGGAAAACAACAGCATGATTCTTATACGCTTGGGAGCAAACAAAGACAAATGCTGTAGGAAATCGACCCACACAGAAGCAACATAACCATAAATTTTCAGTTTCATTTCTGCAATGTAGCATATGGTCCTTTCATGATTAACTTAACTTTGTACCGGTTACAAGTGCACAAGTCTAATCAGAACAGAAATACCAGCTCAAGAATTTGGACAATTTGACACTTACCGTTACGTGAAAACAGCAAAATGTAAAAGCAAAGCCTGTACATCGCAGTAGCACAGTAATTGCACATCTTTCTATAATTAACTTGGGATTGTACAGGTACAAGTATGTAGCTACAGTGAACGCGTTCTAGGAACGGCCAAAGTAAAAATAAATCTCAAATGACTGAGGTTTTTAAAAACTTATTTATTCTCGAATTCCGTGCTCGAAACAGGACTGGCAAGTCTATGTCTATTTTTATATACAAGCGTGGGAAACAAAGCTTCTGATTGGTTCAGTCAGTAATTCGATTTAAAAAGTCAACAAGGCTGCTTTTACATGCACGTACTAGCACGCTCGTAGTTCGAAGATATCATAGGATAGAATTTGTATAAAAATTAATTGGTCTCACTTTTCGCTTGCTTTGTGATCGACCGGCTTTCGATTTATAATTCTCTTTTTTAACTCTTTTTACTTATAGAAAATTTCCAAGTCTCACTGCCGATCATTTAGTCTATTTCAAAACCTTGACCAATTCAACCTCTCATTTCGCCACAAATTAATCCTGACAACTTGTATAATAATCTGATATACATGCTTCCATTATTTCACACTTTAGTCTGCATTTTACCCCTGGTCTGTAGTCTTCGTTGCATGCAGTTCGCACTCTGCGTTAATACACTGACCGGATTTATTCGTACTTTCTGAAACTATTTACGTCCGAGCTAAAATTTACGAAATCACGTCTTCTTTCGACAACTTGAAGTATTTTGATACTTGCCTTTAATTTGAAGTTAATGAACAGCCATCACAAACGTATAGTGATGTATTAAATCACCTAACCTAGATGCAGTCGAACGACAATAACACTAAAATACAAACTTTTTCAGAAAACACTGCACAACACTACTGAATAAAATCGACCCAACCAGATTTACCTCCAATCAACTGTTGACAAGAGATCATGACAAACTCCTGAAGCACATTTCAAATTATCTCCTCAATTTGACCACTTTCCGTAAAAACAACGAAATATACAAAGAAAGCCTGTACATCGCAGTAGCCGCTCTCTTCACCATTCTTCTAAACATCAACAAACAGTATCAACAAAGATGGCCGTCACCAAATGGCTCTCAAAATCGATATCAAAAAAAGCCAAAAATTGTCCGCCAGGACATAAGGAAAAATGTTTCTACTTAATAGAACAACGTTACAGTTTCCTTTGTTCAATGTTTCATAATAATAATAATAATAATAACAATTTATTCAGAAACTCGTTTAAAATAATAATAATAATAAAATAAAAGGAATTCGGCGAAATGAGTTCGTTAGCGGTCCATCTTAGCGGTCCGTATTGCAAAATTCGGACCGCTCAGGGAACCAATCAGAATGCTCCTTTTCGTGTGGACCAGTTTGCCATATAATAAATCATAGTACAAAATGACTAAGTATATACCTGTCCCTCTTCTTCACTTTGTCAGGGAAATAAGACGGATCACCAATGACCATCTTTGTCTTGGCAGTTTCTTCTTGTGACGTTACACCACAAACTTGACCAATGTCGTCATATTTAAGGGCCTCTATGGGCTTATCGAGCATGTACGTGCCGCCATATATGGCACTTAATCTTGCAAACCCCTGAGGTAACTCGCCCAGACCATACAGGGGATACAAATACGGTGACTTCCCATATCTGGCTAAAGACTCGCTAAAAATCAGAATGCGGTGAAAGAACATACTTTTAAATATTATAAGAATAATTATTCAACAATAATACATCTTCACGAGCATAGAGTGCCCCACAACTGCCACAGATTATCCCGGTTTGTATAGCATGAAGTAACTAGGAGTATTGCTACTCCCCCTGGATGGGATGCTAGTCCATCGCAGGTAACCCCTCAGCAGTTTTGTCCAGTTTGCCCTAACAGTTGCTGGTGTCCATTTATACTCCTGGGTGGAGAGAGGCACTGTGAGAGTTAAGTGTCTTGCCAAGAACACAACACAATGACCCCGACTAGTGCTTGAGCATGGACCTCTTGATCTGGAGTCCAACCGCTAACCAATGGGCCACTGCATCTTGCACAAATATGTGAATTTGTAAGAAGCTCCGCTATAATAGGAATGGCACCTCATACATTTCACACCTTTCAAGTGAGAAATACATTCAAACCTGAGCCACTTACCTGTATAATTTGATCTTTAACAATGTCTCCTTGCAAGGCAGTTCGAGATAACTAGAAACAACAAACAAGTGACTTAAACCCTGCTGAAACCATAATGCAAGACACATATAAGGTGTTTCAAATGAATACAGTTTTTCGGGGACCATACACAGAGATGGATCCAAAATTTTTTGATAGGGGGATCCCAGGGTTTTCCCGAAAATGTGAAGTAGATTAGGAAAATTTTTGGAAGTAGATGGCAGTAGTAAAGGAGCGAAAGAGAGTGTTTCGGGGCCTCCCACAGAAAAAAATTGAGATTTTAGGCTCTGAAAAGTGCATCTTGGTGGATTCTGGAGATGGTTTTGCTATGGATAATAGAGAAAGAAAAAAACCCCTAAGGTCTGATAGGGGTCCGGATCCCCCCTCCCCTCCCCCTGTATCTGCCACTGATACATGTACATGTATCTAAGGTTTTCAATCAGCTTTTTAGCAGACTTTCCTCAGTTGGATCGATGTGAAATTTACAACAATAATTATTTTATTAGTCTTGCATTGAAGTTTGCTACATTGTATGAAGTACTTTTAAGTGAAATTGATATTGCCATAGCCAACGATAAACAGAAAACCTCAAAATTAGTTAAAGTTAAATGTTGCGCGATCCAGATTTCATCTGGAAAAGCCAATACCATCATACTATGGTGTATGGAAAATAAAACAGAGGATATTATCCAATCAAGAAACAGTAAAAGCAGTCACAAGTACTCTGCAAATAGTCACGCCAGCCATAGCGCAGTGAGGATACGTCATTTTGCTTAGCAACTTTCGGAGAAAAATTGATGACTCAGTCCCGTCTTGGAGACAGGATTTCATCATCAAAGTTCTGGTACTTTTCCCCCGACTGTACATGTAAGTGCATAATCACTATAAACATACACAAGTCATTTTACTTTTTTTACTACAGGGTTCATAACATTTTTCAGCTAGCTGTGTAGCAAGCTCTCTGGGGGTGGAGGGTGGGGGAGGAAGAGAAAGAAAGAGAGCTTTGCAAGGACGCCTCAGAATTTTGAATGCCACCTCTCAAAACTTCCTGCCGCTTCTGGCTGTTTGAGCTGTCAAAATTTGGTTAATCCATGCAAACCAGAAACAAAATGTAATGTTGATTGAGACTTCAAATGTCGTCTCACTCAATTTTCTACATAGCACTGTGGTTTGTATTCTAACATGCTCAAAAGTTGTTTTCTCGAAAAGTACTATTTTGTTCCCTGTTTGTTCGGAATTTCACTCTGAAATCCTGGTGCAAGTTATTGAATATTTAATTACAAAAGCACTGTGTAATATTTACGCAGAGCTGACATGTCTGCCGGCGAAAAAGGCTGTTTCTCCAGAACTACCACACACGTTTGACTTTGGAAAGCATTTTCAAAGCGCTGAACAGAAAAAAGTATTTTGTAGCGGTACGCGCGCCCTCTGAAGTTTATATCCAACAAAATATATACCTGCTTGAGTGATAAACACCAAGTGCCATGTTTGCTAAGAAGACATCCATCAATTAATTAATCTCCACCAATCAGCACTTGGTGTTTGACTTTTTGAGCGCGTAATATTCAAATTCCGAGGCGTCCTTGCAAGTTTTTTTTTCCCTCCCTTCCGCCACAACCCCTCACCCCCAGAGAGCTTGCTACGCAGGCTAACACAACTTACTCATCATTGACTTGAAGAGCCAAAGCGTGTCCTGTAAAGGAGGCAGTGTTTGCATCTAAACCAAATTTGGTGTACACCTCCTGCATTATAGTCTCTCTGGATCAATACCTGAACAGTGGGAAGACGTTCCAGTAACAACTTACATCGCAAGAAGAAACCAACAACCCCCGGGCTTAACCCTTTTCACTCCCAAGTGTGCTAAGTTCAAAACTGAGTTAAAAATCTTGAATTTCACTTTGCAAAATTGTCAAAACAAACAATACCACTTGAAAGTACTGCTCAATAGCTTTCATTTGAATGGTCACACACCAGGATTTCATCCACTGACTCAAAAATTAGAAACCACATTTATTGACTCAAGGTTGGCAGTGAAAGGGTTAAGTCACAAACCCCAGCCCAGAAAGGTAGACCACCCCAGTGGCCTTCCCTACCCACAACCCAGCCATGAACCCACCCCCCCCCCCACCCCCCCCCCCCCCCCCGCCACAACCACACACACACACGTACATTGTTTGCTTGTTTGAGGAAGTTGAATAAATGCCTCTCTCTCTAGATCATTACTTTATGGTACCTAACTAAAAATGTCACATTCTATGGTCACTTATAATAATTAGTAATCGATAATTAACCAGTAATTGTGTTTCAGCCAATAAGGTTAAGCTGCAAGTAACTGGCTCACACTGCTGAGCTTATCCCAGTTTCCGTAGCATGAAGCTGACAAGGAGTATTGCTACTCCCCCTGGATGGGATGCTAGTCTATTGCAGGTTAGTCCCCAGTATTTTGCCGCCGCGGTACCCATTTACATGTATACTCCTGGGCGGAGAGAGGCACTGTGACAGAGAAACACAAACACAATGACCCCAACAGCAGGCTTTTAGCCAGAATTTGAAAAGTGGGCATCCTGGAGGCATGTCCTCCCATAAATTTTGTTAAAGCTTTGGTGCATTTTTCATCATTTTCTCCCAGAATTGGGCATCCACAGGACACCCTTCTGGCTAAAAGCTTGCCGACCAGTGCTTGAACCTGGACTGCTCAATCCGGAGTCCAACACGCTAACCATTAAGACACATCGTCTCCCCTTCAGCCAATAAATTTTTACTACTATTAATAATTATAATAATTATGAAAAATGCCTCACCTTGCCATGTTTTGGGATCATCTGGTTCAAAGTCATTGACAAAAATTAACAATTTCCTGAATCTTCTTTTCTCAAATATTCCCATGAGGGAGGTTGAAAGGGCTTCTTTCTCATTTGCCTGGTACCTTGTAAAGGCTACCACCTTTGAACACATAACTTCCTTCAACTGATTTAAACTCAAGGTATCTTGTAACACCGCTCATAATCAATAACTGAACCAGGTCCCCTATAAAAAAAAAGAAAATAATAGTAATTCCTCGCACAAGCGCTTAATACAGGTTTGACTGTATTTATTTAATATAATATTACAACACTGACATAAATGCTAAAAAAAAAAAACCTCTCATTACAGCACTTCACTACATACTACTTACTACATTGTATATTACCTTCATAGCAAAAAAGATCATAGCAAAAAATACATGTAGTAAATTTTGTAATTTTTGTAGTTGCATTCAACCCTGGACATATCTCGTAAGGGTAACAATTGCTTACCTCCTGCCATAATAAATTTAGGAATGAGATCAACATTCCAGTCTCTTCCAGATCCTAATGTTTTGGGTGTCTTTGCCAAACTTTTCGTAGAACTAAAAAAGACAAAAAGTGATCATTAAAACAGGCAAGTACATCGCTATTGTGGGAGAGATAACCAGAATCTTAGGTTAAAAAGGCTAAAGTATGTTCCAATCCAATGGATCAGAGGAGCCAAGTGGCTCATCAGTGTCGGTACTTAAAGGGACACTGTCCCGGCGTATTTGCTCAAAAACTGTTATAAATGCATGAAATGGTCCCTAAAATCTATGAAATAAGAACTTAATAAACGACTAACTAAATGATAAAAAGCAATTTCTTCAAGAAAATTCCATACTGCAACAAAACTTTTGGCAAAATTTCAAAGATTTCCGAGCCAAATTTAAAACTTTGAAAAACTGACATCCTGACGTTTTTTTTCAAAATCCATATTGCAATCTATTTCCATCCTCGCTGTCGTTCGTCATCCTCACTTCCTAATGGGTCCCTGTCATTTGTCGAGTGTTATTCTACAGAATCAAACCATTATTGTTCAACTTCCTATGATCTAGATATGTTTCTGAGCTTCCCAAAAATCATGCTAAAATCAGGACAGTGTGCCTTTAACTCCAGTTTCTGTAGCATGAAGAGAATAGAAGTACTGCTACTCCCCCTACTCCCCCTGCTCCCTCACCCCCCCCCCCATTGTTTCTTTAGTTTATTTTGTTTTCTTAGTTTGTTTTCCTTTCTCTTTTCTACTTTATGCAGATACAAAATTACCACTTTAATTTCTTTGAACATTCTACACCATTTTATATACCGAAATTTTCTTATTGTTATTACTCACTAAAACACTACACAATAACTGTTAGCTACCCTTGTTATAATTGTTTTTCCTTCACCTTCCGCCTTGAATAGCCCTGCTAATTTGTGGGAGGTGAAAATCTATGTATTTTAACCTACATGTAAGACATAATAAAGCTTGTTGTTGTTGTTGTTGATGGGATGCTAGTCCATCACAGGTAAACCTCCAGCATTTTTGTCAAGTTGCCCGGAAAATTTGCCAGTACTCACTGGGTGGAGAGAGGCACTGTGAGAGTAAAGTGTCTTGCCCAACAACATAACACAATGACCCCGGCCAGCACTCGAACCCAGACTACTCGATCCAGAGGCCAATACACTAACCATTTGGCCACCGCGTCTCCCACAAGCACACCTAATTTTTAAATCACCTTTTCTAATGGTGTAATTGATGCACTTTCTCCGCCATAATAAGGGTTTTTGTCCATATGAAGAACTTTCTTTCCATTCACTGACAACAATCCACTTAATATACACTCCTGCAAGAAAGGATTTCAAATTAGCCATAACAATCTCTTTAAACACGAGAAAGTTTTAAAGGACAAGGTCACTCCAGAAAGCATATTTTTTGGTAACATTTTTGTATACACTGCAAATCACCAATAAAAAGTAAACATTGAGTTGAGCTACATGTACATACCGTTTTCTGAGCTTCTAAAGCACACGCGATCCTTATGAAATTTGTCTCCACAGAAGCCCAACTTGACATAGAGAGAGAGCTGCCATTTTGAATCGTACTTAGCAGCCTGCCGCATATACGTGACGTCATTCCGTCCAACTTGAAATTGGCGAGAATCTTTTTGTCGAAAATATGTTTGGTCTTCGACAGAATGACGTCACGTATATGCGGCCAGGCTGCTAAGTACTATTCAAAATAGCGGCGCCCAATGTCGAATTTTGGGCTTCTTTGGACTTGTTTTTTACAATAACATGGAAAAGATATATTTGAGCGGAATTCTTGTTTTCATCTGACGTCATCAAAATTATATTACGTTTATATATTCTAGACAAGAAAATCATTAATCTCTATACAAAGTTTGGTATTGATCCAGCGCTTCCTTTTAGAATTAGAGCATTTTGAAATTTGTGAAGTCCCTGATGAACGTGTTTCTGAACTGTCACAACGGCGGATATTTCATTTTTAAATTTTTAGACGTGATAATAATTTAGAAGTGATGTCTAAACAGATTTGAAGCGAAAGCTAATGATATTGACGGTAGAATCTACTCTACCTCTTGTGCAATTTTATGGCGGCCATATTTGTGCCCCTCTGCAGGACACAAAACATGGCGGCGGCATACTAAATACTTTAATTTTCTGAAAATTCGTTTGGTAATAACTCGGTTATGAAAAACGCTACAAAGCTATAATTTGGACAACACGTTTATTTCTGCCTGCTCGTTTACCTGTTAATTTCCTGGTGTTGTTCATGCCAAGCAAACAGATTTTGTAATGTTGATGAAAACCACCAATTCAGTGGCTTTATTTTTGTCATTGAGTAAGAGTATGCCATCACTTGTGTTGAATTTGACATCATTTTTGGGACTGTGCTAAACCACGAAACAGCGAAACGAAACACCGAACCACCGAAACAGCTATTTTTTTAATGGTTATTTACTGATCCGATGGAAAGAACAAAGAAGGGCAATGAATGCAGTGTTTTGTGCGATTGCGTGACCTTACTAACAGTATGCCATATGCATCTTTTCTCAGTACTTTCAGGGCTAAAAATTAACGGTCGCCAGGTCGCCAGTGGCGATTTAAAACTGACCAGGGCGACTAAAAGTTGAGGTTTTGATCGCCTGAAGGGCGACTACGATATAAGCTTAGAAAAGTTGCAAAGTACGAAGTTAAAATAAAAATAAAATATGTACCGGTAGTTAAATTGGACTACCTTTCCTTTCTTTTCCTCAACTCTAAGTTCATTGACTTTAGTGGATTTTTAATTCTTAACGAGCCGATTTAACAGTTTCATGAGTATTTAGATCGATCCGCAAATATGTCTGGACGCCATTTTGATTTGTTATTGCCACGTGACTCCAGTCTTACCCAGAGTTCTATGCGGCACGTTTTCGAGTCTCGCATGTTTATCATCAACATACTTCTCGCGAGGTTTTGGCATAGAAATTCTGATGTAAAACCCACAGAATGTGGAGATTTCTCCAAGGATGTGAGCCGCTGCCGTCCAAATAAACCTAAAACCAAGGAAGATGCCGTAGAAAGTAGCAAAAAACTACGAAAAGACGAAAAGGAAACAGGAATTTCAGAAAAGCTGGACTCAGGGGAGGCCGTGGTTTGTTGTCCAAGATAACGCGTTTTGCTCCCTTTGTAAAGAGGCGGCAGTATTAAACCGTTTATTCAAGTAAATATGGTTTTTTTAATCAACTTGAGGAAAATAAGGGCCACTTTAATTTGGCCTGGGCCACTAAGAATTCAAGGAAACTGGCCCGACTGGCCACCAAGCACTGGAGTTAATTTTTAGCCCTGTACTTTATACCTTCGTGGAGAACAGAGAATATCTCGCGTTTTTCTTTACGTTTATATAATCGGAAAGCTAGCTAAAGTAAATGGTTTTTGTCAAATTTAATTGGAAAACAGCCCGGGCCATAAAGCTTGCAATTAACTTCAGTAACGTTTGATCATAATGAATTGTCGTCGTTTTGTTTTGGGCTCCTTGCATGTACATTTCACCGCTTCCTTTGTGGCCGTGATAGAAATGTATCTGTAAAATCATGAATTGCGAATGAACGAATGAGTTGTACACGATAAAAATGCTTTTTACTGTGGTGGGTGTATATAATTTTTCCTTCAGAAAACCGTAGTATAATGTTTCAAAGCCTGTCGTTTTCCAAGAAAAGTCCACCGAAATTCCCGGAAAATTCGCCGCGCACCAGACATCACAGCTTGCCCCATTCGTACCCAAGTGGATCGTTCATTCGCTGCAAGGATCTTTATAATTTACTGACTGAACCAGTACAACTGGAAATAAATCCACTAACCATTTAGGTATAGGCTTACGGAGAAGCTTCGGAAAGCTTTAAACTGGGCGTTTACTAATTATTAAAAAGTCCGTATGCCGAATGCAAATTCTGCCGGAATTATGGTATGTCAACAAATCCAACACGAGGAAGACATTCTTCGCTTATCACTAGTATAAGGGGAGAATCTACAAGCGGCCTTAAAGTTTTTTTGGGTAGTAGTTTTTTGAGTACTTATCTAAGATCGCGAGCTCATGTTTATAGCCAATGTTTGTGTCGTCATGCAACGCTTCTCCCAAATAACTTGATAAGGACTACTGTTTCACGTGATCCATCGGAAATTATATCAGCAAAATATAACCATTAAAAAAAATTAGCTGTTTCGGTGTTTCGATTAAAAAAATAAGAAAAAAAAATAGCTGTTTAGCTGTTTAGCTGTTTCGGTGTTTCGGTGTTTCGTGGTTTAGCACAGTCCTCATTTTTGCGGAAACAAGAAATTTGACAGTTACAGTCGAAGCTCTTGTAAGCAACCACCTCGGGAATTCGAAAAAGTGGTCATAACTAGAGCTGGTCGCTTACTAGAATGGGGTTTCACAATGGTGGTTGTAAACTAGAGCTTGCTCGCTTACAAGAGTGGTCGCAACGAGAACTTTGACTGTATATGTTAAACAAGAAATATGTTAATCAGTTAGTGTCAGCTCAAACTTGAATATCTGTTTCTCCTTTAGTGGAGAATTGGGCTGGGTCACAAGCTATAAGTACTCATTGAAAAATTCTAAGTTCTACCAACATGAGTCAAACCTATGACCTTCTGTACACCAGTAGGACGCTCTAGGGCAAGATTTCCATATAAACCCATACTCAATTATGCATATAATTTTGCGAGTCTAGTTCTATTCATGAATGGCTTTTGTGTGTGAAGAATAGTATACATAATTAAAGGGACACTGTCCTGATTTTAGCATGATTTTGGGAAGCTCAGAAACATATCTAGATCATAGGAAGTTGATCAATAATGGTTTGATTCTGTAGAATAACACTCGACAAATGACAGGAACCCATTAGGAAGTGAGGATGACGATGGATTTTTGAAAAAACGTCAGGATGTCAGTTTTTCAAAGTTTCAAATTTGGCTCAGAAATCTTTGAAATTTTGCAAAAATTTTGTTGCAGTATGGAATTTCTTGAAGAAATTGCTTTTTATCATTTAGTTAGAGTTTATTAAGTTCTTATTCCATAGATTTAGGGACCATTTCATGCATTTATAACAGTTTTGAGCAAATACGCCGGGACAGTGTCCCTTTAAGTATGGTTGGAGTTATATGAAAATCTATTGGAGATATATGGAAACTGAATGAAGACTTATGAACTAACTATTTTTGATTCTATTATGTATTTATAAAACAAAAGCTTTTGATACAAGAAAAGAGAAAGTTGTACTGTATTCAAGCTAATTATACATTGTTTATGTTACGTTGTACAGTACAACTTTCGGTATAGACAATAAAAAAATTGCCTGCAAATGTAATCTACACGTTATAAAATGTGATAATGAATCAAGAGTTTTCAGTAACCGAATTAAAGATCCGTAGCCATTCATCCTTTCGATGTTGAAGCTTTTGACACACACACAGACAGACAGGATTGAACTGAATCGTACAACTTTCAAATTTTTAACACTAAAATACTTCGGGAATAAATTATATATTGACTTGGTCTTTAAATCTACGTGATTTTTCTCGAGAAAGCTACTTATAGCTACGAATTCCAGGTTTAAAAGGAAATCACGCGGGTTTTATAGTTGAAGTGCAAATAGATGGGTGTGAAACTAGATCCATGCCTTTTAAAACGGCTACACATCGACAAGGATATTTATTCGATCAAAAGCAGTTTTGGAACTTACCTTCAGCCCTGTCCCCAGAACTATCACGTCATAATCTTCATCCATGATTTAAGTGTGAAGGAAAACTGACGCCAGGAGAGAAATTAGATTCGAAACTTCAGCAAAGGAAGGATGGCCGAGCACGGAAGATCACGAGTGACTCCACTGCGCTTGCTCAAAGATCATTCCCCCCCTCGTTTCAAGGTTAGGGACAAATTTCCTTAGGGCTCAGGTCAGGACCTCTTTTAAGATCTTTTAATAAAATGTAACTTCTCTCGCCCGACTTCTTGACAATCACGCTATAAATTTTATGTTTCCAGAACTTTGAAAATTACTCAGCAGTATTTTCAAGATACAAGAAAAATTTCTAATTTTTTCATAAATATCTGGGCAAGTAGAGAAAGAGGCGCATTTTGAGAGATGCACCTCGATACCATCACATTATGGTCCCTCGATCCCAGGCTCACTCTCTCGTGAAAACGAGGTTACCAAGTGCAATCATGATGCAACGTGGTTTCCTTGCATGGGAAGTTGTATGTTTTTGATGGAGAAAGTCTTTGAAAAATGTTATTATAAAGTTCTTGTACGTAGACAATCCAGTTTTTGAAACCCTATGGGATTTCAATAAAATCACGACGAATTTTTTCCTTCGTCGAATTAAAGTAATCAATAATTCGTGAATTTGAATCGTTCCGCCAATTCAAGGCACCCATGTGGGGCATTTTAGATTCCACTATCCTCGAGTTTTAGATGCGTTTATATGGCTGAAAACCTGCTCCAAGGACTACAATCAGCGGCAAATGCCACATCACAAGTAGGGGTGAGTAACTTGTTAATTGATATGAAATTTCATCGTGGCTAGAGTGTGTTTTGAACGCAAAGATTTTGTGATTCGATCCGCCGATCAATAGCCTTCATTCAATAATAAAATACAAATTGGAAATTTCCATCGTTTTTTGCAGGCTCTCCAATATTTTGAACAGCTGAAAAATTCTCCAGATGGGTGGAAGCTCTGTGGTGATGCTCTTATTCGAAATCTTTACAGGTATAAATTATATTTGAGACTATTAAAATAACAATTAAATTTAAGCTTTAATTAATTTACCGTATCCTATTGCAAGAGCCTTTCTCTCTTGTCCAGTCTATGTTGCCCAAAAATTTACCTGTCGATACCTGCTCATGGCTTGATTGCCCCTTTAATTTGTCGGAAAATAGTAATACATGTATATTCTCACTGGGATCCCCGACAAACAAATGCCTGGTCTATGATAAGATGTATGGTGAGAATCAGCCCGAGGCGATTGGGAGCGGGTAGCTCCCAGAGGAGATCTGGTTCATCGCTGCGGGAGGTGGGTAGGGCGAAGCAAAGTGACGGTTGTCCTGTCAAAAAACTGAGCGAGTTATGGCGTGAGGTGTGGACTTTTATACTGAGCACGGGGTATAGTTAGTGCAAGGTATAAGTGAAGATAACCTGTAAAAATAACTCAGAAACATATTTTTTACCGAGTTCTCCCAATAGGGGTCAAACTTATGACCTGCACACGGGTCAGATGCTCTATCACTTAGAGTTACATGTACAGAAGACTTGTAATAGCTTGTGTCACTGACAGCTTAAATAATACGTCACTTCTTTCCACACAACTCTTCAGACTATGTGTTTCCTGACCATACATTTAGCTTCTGATATTTCAGTGTGTTCAAGCCATATGCATATACTGCACATGTACTACATGTAACTAACCTTGGAAACTGTATTTTGTTTCTGATCAGTGATGAAACTGTCAAGTTCTTTTGTTTCCAAGTTCTGGAGCATCATGTAAGAACAAGGTATGTATGACTGGTGGTTTTTGCTGGCATGGTTACCATTGATACAGGGCCAATCTTGTTCCAGAGTCCTCATTACCCTTATCCAGAGGCAAGAACGGGCAACAAGGACAAGAATCCTGTCATGGCGGAACGCTTTATCCCAGAGGTCCTTGTTGCCTGTTCCTGCACTGGATAAGGGTAATGATGAGATTGATACGTGGCTACATGTACCTACATGACTGTACATTGTGTATAACCCTCCTGTTTATTGTATGGCCAGTATTATATATGCCTGGGGAGCTTATTATTGGAGGCAATTATTGGAAGGAATGGTGCGCCTGAGATTTGGGAGACCTATTTTTTTATTTTTTATTTTATATTATTTTTTTTTTTTTGGGGGGGGCGCTTATTATCAGAATGTCATGGTATGTTTACATGTACTGTAGGTATACACATTTTATAAATTACATTAATTTTAAATAATAACTTACTGTATATAACTATCTAGACATGCAGCTTCTGGGCCCATGAATCAACAAGCAATCAGAGAGATTCTCTTGACATGGCTACAAAATCAGGTACTTGACTGATGTGTAACATTATAAAATGTGTCGTCAAGTGCGTCAACACAAGTATAGTTGATTATTATCAACCATCCCAGGAAACATACAATATAGGATGTCCATCATAAAAAACATTCCAAGCTCAGCTTAAAAATAATATTGTCATTACAGCTAACAGTTTATTGTGCACACGCTTTCTATAATTCTCCCATAATTAACCCTTTCACTCTTCAAAACTGAGCAAAAAATCGTGAATTTCATTGTGAAAAACAAACAGCACCACTTCAAAGTACTGCACAATAGCTTTCATTTGAATGGTCACTCACTAGGGTGAACATCCAAGGTACAGCCACATTTATTGACTCAAGGGTTGACTCTGGGAGTGAAAGGGTTAAAGAAGAATTAGTCAAAATAATTTGTTTTTTAGTAAAAAATATGAGAGCTGAGACGGCCTCTTCCAGGCTCTTTGGGGACAAAATGAGAAAGCGAAGGGGCGAACACAGAAATAAAATGCACGGCTTTTTTGCATTTTCTCCATGGACTGGCAGCCTGAAACAGGAAATCATTCTCACGACCCACCTATTTGATTGTATTATAGCAAGGAGCCCAAAAGTGTGACCATTTTTAAATAATTCACATTCTTTTGTGCAGACTATCCAATCAGAAGCCAAGAAAACTATATCCTCAGCTTCTGATTGGATAGATTGCACTCACGAAAGAATGTGAATAAATGAAAAGTGGTCACACTTTTGGGCCCCTTGCTGCCCAAAAGTGCGACCACTTTTAATTAACTCACATTCAGAAGCCGAGGATAGACATTCTCAGCTTCTGATTGGATAGTCTGCATGCATGAAAGAATGTGAATTCATTAATTATAAAAAGTAATCACACTTTTGGGCTCCTGCTGTAAAGGGTTAAATTTAATTCTTGATAATTTTTTGATTGTCACATTTCAGTGCTGCACTGAATCAGAAGATGAGAACTTTCTGAAGAACAAAGCAGCTCAAGTATTCAGCTTAATCTTTGTCTGTGACTACCCTGATAAAGTAAGCTAGTAATAAAATAATCAGTGTGTTATAATCATTATGATTCCTGCCAGCGCTTCACTCTCACTTGTTTCTGTAGCATGAAGCAACTAGGAAATTTTATTATTGTTACTCCCCCTGGCAGGGAAGCTAGACCACATCATGTTGCCCCCCAGCATGTTTTGTTGGGTTGCTCCTGACCAATAATTCGCCAGTACCCAGTTATACTCCCAGTGAAGAGAGATGAAGTAGCCAGGGTTCATACCAGTGGATGCCTCAATCTCAATTACAATGCACTATATTACACTAGTGTGTGGGAGACGCGGTGGCTCAATGGTTAGTGCATTGGACTCCGGATCGAGTGGTTCGGGTTCGAGCGCTGGCCTGGGTTATTGTGTTGTGTTCTTGGGCATCAGACATTTAACTCTCACAGTACCTCACTCCACCCAGGAGTATAAATACATGTAGGTACCGGCAGCAAAAAGTTAATGCTGGGGCCAGTAACCTGCGATGGACTACAAGATCCCACCCAGGGGAAGTAGCAATACTACTAGTCAGCTTCATGCTATAGAAACCGGGATAGTAAGCTCCAGCATTGTGCACCAGTTTGGGCTGAGTGCGGCTTTACCTTTACACGTGTGTACTGTCTAGTAACATTACTCTTATAAATAATAGCCAGTTTATATAAATTGATGTTTGTTCCAACCTGTAGAAAATAATCAAATTGTGAGTTTGTAATGTTGAGCATTATAGGCATGCAATGCGTGCAGAGCCTATCATGCTAGTTTCTAAATCTTTCCTAATCTTCCATGCAATCCTGTCATCATCATTATTTGTTCTTGGCACCATGTACATAAGGCCGAAACATTCTGCTTCCATGCCACTCTGCCCTAGGCTACTGCTCTTGCAGTGCTCCAGTTGTTCCATCCTGTCTACCATCTCTTGCAATCTTATCATCCATGTATTATTCCTTTGCAGTGGCCGATGTTTTTCTCAGATCTTCTCCAGTGCTTACAGTTTGGTGCTCAGGCTGTGGACATGTACTTGAGGATTCTAAAGGCCATTGACGAGGAAGTAGTGGACAGGGACGTCACAAGGAGTCCACAGGTGCGTGTTTTGTTTTAGTCAGGTGATCTTGTAAAGTTTAGTAAAAAATTAAAAAATTAAAAAAAATTAAATTAATTTTGGTTACTCATGTTTGTCATTATATAATGGTATGGAAATAATAGCTCCTTCATAGGGTGATATTTGTTTACGTCGGTGTTTTTGATATCTTATTACCATAAATTAAAAGAACATTAAATTTAGTCTGACTGGTGAATTTAAAGCTATGATAAATTGGTACCTAGTGACTATGCCATTTTGTAACTGTCGCAAAATATTCATTAGAGGATTAAGTTAAGTATTGAAAGAGATATTTCCTGTTGAAAAACATCAAATTTACAGACGTTTTTATGGTGGGTGGCAAGAGTTGCCACCCACCATACAAACGTCTGTAAATTTGACAACTTTTAAATACGTCGTTTGAAGCAGATGTTGAATGGTTTCCTTTCAAACTCGGCACTTTAACTCAATTTTGCATGCTCTTTCTAGATATGATATCTCTTTTTAAATCAGGTGAATTTTCAAATTCAAACAATGACGTCACAATCAATTCGCCTATAACGGAAATCACCAAGTGAATGCATGTTTTGTTGTTTATCTGTTTTTGCAGGAGGCAGATAGAAACACCAAGATCAAAGACACCATGAGAGAAAGCTGTGTCACAAAACTTGTAGACTCTTGGTATCAGATCTTGGTGAGTTTTACAAAAAATTATTGTGTGCCGCAGATTGCTCATTAGTGCTGGCACTTGACTTGACTCCGGTTTGTGTGGGATAAAAAAAAACATATAAACAACTTGATTTAAGTGTCAGAGGATTTAGTACTGCTGTACTAATTGTGGACACTGTAAATGAACTTATAAACAAATATTGTAAATAGAACAATAAACTTGTTAAGAATCCCAGCTGGTGGGAGGCTGTCCAGTTGGCTATTTACAAAGAGTGGCCGAGGAGTTGAACTCGGGACTACCGAGAGCAAATCCAGCTAGTGGCAGGGTGGAGGATTTGAACCAGGGACCTCCCAATTTCAAATCCAGTGCCCTAAACCACTCGGCCATGCCGTCTCCCTCCCTTGGATGAATGAGTGACTATGATAAGTATGAGTACAGTCAACTCTCTCAAAGCGGACACCACTGTAAGGCGGACACCTCTTTAAGGCGGACATGGTTGGCTGGTCCCGACCAAATTAAGTTTCTCTTATTTTTCTGTAACGAAACTCTGTATAAGGCGGACACCTCTTTAAGGCGACCAGCGATAGAACTGTAGAAGTTTCCAAAATAGCAACTTGGGCCTGGGCCTTTTATATTAATTTGATCTAAGCGTGAACCAGATGTTTCATAACTGATGAACATTCATTTTTGACAAAAATCTCTCATCACTATTGATTGACGGGCTATTGACCAATCAAAATGCTCCTGCCATTGCTTCCAGTTCGTGGAAGAATGGGGTTCGGGCAAAATGTCGGGGGGTTCGTGGCAGGCGTTTCCTTTCCTGCCTCACCCTTTCCCCCTCCCGCTCTTTTCGTTTCTGCGCGCCTCCCACGCTCTCGGAAAGGAAACGACTGCCCCTGGATGGGATGCTAGTCCATTACAAATTACTGACCCTCTGTATAAATACCCTGGGTGGAGATAGGCGCTGTGAGTCCTAGGAAAGTGTCTTGGGCCCTTCTGTTATGTTCTTGTGCAGGTTTGAATTTGGACCTGCATGACGATCCGAAGTCCATCGTTCTAACCATTACAAACCTATTACAAAAGGTTTCAATTTCTGACAAAGATCATACATATCTTGACACAAGAAACAAGACTTGGCTTCAAGTTGTTTATAAAATAATTAATATTATTTAATTGTCTGTACTCTATGACTTCTCTGTTATGCATAACTGAGACATCTCAACCTTAATTTTTTATCACGTAGAAAACATATGAGAACAGCGTGTCATCACTAACGTGTCTTTGTCTGGATGTTATTGGCGCTTACATTGAATGGATCGACATAGGCCTGATTGCAAATGATAGATTTATAAGGTAAGACATGTTATAAGTTGTGACAAAAATAAGTGAATTGATCAAGGATTAACAATGGAGTCTTAGTAATACATGTAGCTCAAAATGGTGGTGCTTAAATCCCATTTTCCATTATACCAAAAATATAGAAATTAATGTTTTCCGTGTTTCCATATATAATGTAGTTATGGTAACACGAGTGAAGTTTGGGAGAACTAGAAATGCTGTGGAAACACGAGCCACAGGCGAGTGTTTCCATAGCAATTTCGAGTTTCATGAACTTTCACAAACCAAACTTTATGGAAACACAGGGAAAACAGTTTCTATTGTTTTTTTTTATGAAATAAAAGCACAAAGCAATAATTATTTTCTATGTTTCCATAGAGTTATGGTAAATGGTTTTGAGCCAATCAGAGCGCACGCGTAGTATCCTGTTTATTTCATAAAATCCGCTCTAAGATGAAATGCTAGTCTGTTGCAGCTTACCACCGGAATTTTGTGAGGTTGCATAGCATTTTGCTTGTGTCCATTTATACTTGAGTGGAGATCACTAGAGAAGCACTACAAAGTAAAGTGTGTTGCACACAAGCACAACACAAAGACCAGCCTCCTCTGGGCCTTACAATCCAGCTGAGTTCAACATACTAACCATAAGACCACCATGTCGCCCATAAGGTGTTATATTAACTTTGTATTTTTGTGCTCATTTCTCAGCTCCCTGCTTCGATACATGTCCGTGGAGGTTCTTCGTGAGAGTGCTTGTGATTGTATCCATGAGATCATTATGAAGGGCATGGAACCAGTAGCCAAGCAGGAGCTGGTCGAGTCTCTTCTGAGTGTTTTGGCGAAGAGTGGAGTTCTTCCGCCACAGGAGGTAACAGAGATACATTATTTCTCGAAGATACTAGCTTGTAATTATGTAGCTACTCTTAAATTTGAGTTTAAATAAGTTTATGATTGTATGTATGTATTATGTAATGACTGCTTACAGGCCAAGTCATCCTCCATACTGCTGGCACCTACATCCCAGGGGGGGTGGGGGGGGGGCACTCCCGTATCAAAGTGATGGGGTGATTGCCATACCTTTTAGGGGTGAAAATGTGTGGTTTGGTACCACTTATAATTAGGGTGTTTAAATCTAAAATCCTTAGCTAGTACCTTTTAGGTTATTAAGCTGGACAAATTATGACAGGAACTAGTTTTATCTTATTGATACCTCTTAGGGGTGAAAATGAATTTGTGCCACGCCCACAAAAATTAATGTGATTCTAGTACCTTTCTTTATTTTTGTTAATTTGCCACCCTGCAGTATACCAAAGGGAGAAACTGCTGGCTGCATTGACTCGAGTTTAACTTTTCCTAAATTTCATTGGCCACATTTAAAACAGATTTGCAAAACTTGTAATTTGATTTTATTGGGCTAACATAAATCAAGTTAAATAGTTATACTTGAAAGCCTCACATGTATGTATTGTTAATAATTTTATTTTCTGTCTGGTTTGCTATTTTTCTATTCAGGATGAAGATGCAGACTTTCTAGCTAAACTAGCGAAATTGATGGGTGCAGCTGGAACCCAACTGCTAAACAGCTACAACAAGTAAGGAATGACTTGTTTTCACAGTTCACATCGGTGTCCACTGGTAGTAGACTGTTTGCCAAATGTTGGCCAAACCAGGAGTCAAAATAAGAGAGACAACTCCATTAGCACCTCCTTCTGTACTCTTTACTTCCCTCTCACCCCTCCTCTCCTCACCACCTCTACTAATATCTATTATGTATCATCTCTCCATCTTGCCTTATCTTTACTTCCTGTCTCCTCTATTATCTCCCTGTCCACTCATTGCCTCCCCTCTCACCTCCTCCTCTTTCCTCTACTTTAGCTTTGCTCACACCCCCTTGTCTCTTCTCTGCTACCCTTGTCACCTCCTCTCCTCACATCCTCTCTGCCCATCTCCTTGTGATCATCTCCTGCCCTTCTCTCTGCACCCTCTCTTACCTCCTCTAATCCTCTTTACCTATCCTCAAATGATTACCTTCTACTCTGCTCTCTGCTTTTTCTCTAACTAAACTCTCTTTAAGGTGGACATCTCTATAAGGCGGACAGCTGGAGCTGGTCCCGATGGTGTCCGCCTTATAGAGAGTTAAGTCAGTTAACTGTACACCCTATTTAAGCAACAGACACATACAAAATTAAGATTTTGTTTGTCCTGTTCAGGCTGACAAAATCTGGTGATACAGAAGCAGCTGCCAAAAGCTTGTGTTCTGCTGAGGAGAAGTTACAATATCTCTTTAGGTAAGCACATCAAAGACTTTTTAATCCTTTCAGTCCCAATAAATTGTTTTTTATTGCAAGGTGGTTCTACATGAAACTTTAAGTCTGTGGAAAAGACTCATAAAGACAAATGAAAGCTATTGAGTAGTACTTTCATGTGGTACTGTTTATTATGCTGTACAAGGTGGTTCTACATGAAACTTTTAAGTCTGTGTGTGACCACTCAAATGAAAGCTATTGAGTAGTTTTTTCATGTGGTACTGTTTATTATGCTGTACAAGGTGGTTCTAACTTTAAGTCTGTCTGTGGATGAAACCCTAGTGTGTGACCATTCAAATGAAAGTTATTGAGTAGTACTTTCAAGTGGTACTGTTTATTATGCTGTACAAGGTGGTTCTAACTTTTAAGTCTGTGAATGAAACCCTAGTGTGTGACCATTCAAATGAAAGCTATTGAGCAGTACTTTCAAGTGGTACTGTTTATTATGCTGTACAAGGTGGTTCTAACTTTAAGTCTGTCTGTGGATGAAACCCTAGTGTGTGACCATTCAAATGAAAGCTATTGAGCAGTACTTTCAAGTGGTACTGTTTATTATGCTGTACAAGGTGGTTCTAACTTTAAGTCTGTCTGTGGATGAAACCCTAGTGTGTGACCATTCAAATGAAAGCTATTGAGCAGTACTTTCAAGTGGTACTGTTTATTATGCTGTACAAGGTGGTTCTAACTTTAATGCCTGTGGATAAAACCCTATAGTGTGTGACCATTCAAATGAAAGCTATTGAGCAGTACTTTCATGTGTTCCATTTCTGTTGTTGTAATAATATTCAGTTGTTTCTTTTTAGGTTCTTAGACCATGATGATGATGACGTTTCCCAGAATGTATCTGGGTTTGGGTATTCATACTTGGCTGTCTTAAAACAGGTGGGCACTTCTTAAAAAGATCGTCATTGTTAATCAATCCCAATCTTCACCATCCTTGATAATTTTTCTCTTTGGTTTGTTTATCCACTAAATTTATTTAATTTATTATGATAATCACAACATAGCCCAAGAAGGACCTGAGCCCTTAGTTAATTAATGACGTTATTATTTTTCAGATTTCAAACCCAAGTGAACAGCAGAAGACGAACTTGACGGTGAGATGTTTTAAGGTTAAGGGTTAAAGTTTGTTCATGAACACCATATGGCTCATCAGCGCCGGTGTGTATCTCAAGCTTCATTAGCATGAAGCAACCATGTGTGTTTCTACTCCCTTTGGGTGGGATGCAAGTCCAGCCTAACAATTCACCAGTACCCATTTATACTCCAGGGCCCGGTTGTTCAAAGCATGATTAAGCTAATCCTGGATTAGCGTGAACTTTGATTTCAGTTTTGTAACTTTTCAGTGAGATTTTCTGTTGATATTTTTTGCTCTTCAGTTTTGACTTTGTCTAATGTCAAACTCCACAAAACATTATCATGGAAAACCACATTTATATAGGAGAAATTGAAACCTTGATTATTTGTTAATCCTGAATTAGCGTTAATCGGCTTTCGAACAACTGGGCCCTGGGTGGAGAGAGGCACTGTAAGTTAAAGGCCCCAAAGGCGTGGGGGGGGGACCCTGCTTACAATGTTATTTGACCTTCATTTTCTTCTGCAGTGATGTGCGGGAAGAGCACATGTTTATGATTATCTCTGCCTTTGGAAAGTTAACTTTAGTTATTAAATTCCTGTGTGTGTTGTTTTAGGGAATACTGCATGTCATTATCAAGAAGATGAAGTACGATGAATCATACAACTTTGACCATGAGGTATTTATTGGTATTGTAGTGGTACATTTGTACTCAGCTTCAAAATTGGGTAAAAGTGATGAATCACAGTGTAATGTTAAAATAGCAATGGAGTAATTTGCTTAGCAACGGGTAATATTAATCTCAGTGGTGGATCCAGACCTGTTGATAAGGTGGGGGCCTGAAAAATTAGGGTGGGAGCCCCAAAAAATTTTGGCCCTTCAGTATTTTCGCCCACAAGAGGGGGGGGGGGGGGGGCTCCCCTAGATCCGCCACTGAATCTTGCAAATTCAATACACAGTGCAGGACTAGAGAGATGGGATTTTCATTGTCAGTTGCCCATGCTGCATGTCTTTGTAATAATAGCTGAAGTTTTAACATAGATCTTATAAAAGCAATCTTATAAAAGCAATCTTATAAAAGCAAAAATCTTGGAAGAGTTATCAGCCTAAGCCTTTGTTTTAGCTGATAACAATAATTTCTGGATGTCACAAACATTGAAAGTAATATTGAAAATTAATAATTGTATTTGTTTACTATGTTGCAGGGCGAAGATGAAGTTATGTTCATGGAGTACAGGAAGGAGATGAAAATTCTGTTTGACAACATTGCTCAACTGGTAATTAAATAATAAATTATTAATATTCAAACACCATGTATTGCATTTTAGGTGATTTTGTAGTGCCAGACTGAGTACAGGTCAGCGGTATACACACCGTATACTTATTCATAGCTCACTCACTCATGTGATTTCTTATTCTGTTTTCACCGGTCTTTGGTCGAAGACCCTTAGTAAATAAAGCTGTTTGCTCTACGCAAGTCGTGTCTTGGCTTTATCTTTGTAACTACCTGCGTAGCATGCAAATTTAGATCAGTGACATGTCTCAATTATCTTTCAGGATCCTAACCTGGTATTAGTTTCAGTTCATAATATTCTGAACTCAACATTTGGGTGAGTGTACATGGACTTCTAAGAGTTAGTCAACAGCTATAAATTTATCTTTACAATATTGAAACCTTATCAAGTAGACACTTAGTCTAGTGACAGACAGGCTCAGTGGTCTGCAGGCTGTTGAGCAAGGTCGGTGAGTTGGTGAACGAGTGAACGGTGAACATGTGGGTGGGATAGTGATCATCGGGAGAGGGAAGGAATTACAGCGCCTGTCAATAACACGCAAACTCTGAAGTTTAAAACCCAACTTACAATTGCGTTTTTCGCTGCCGTCAATCATAAAATTACGACGACAACCAACTCGAACCAATGGACCGTGAAAGAAATCTACCAATCAAAATCCACAGACGTTAACTTTTGAATGGATTACTAAATGATTGACGGCAGTGAAAAACGAAACCGTTGATTGAGCAGAGTTCCCAAGAGTTCGCATGTTATTGAAAAGCACTGGAACCCTTTCACGGCCACAGGCGACCACAGTAACCCTACCCATACACGGCCAAAGGTGACTTTACTCGCCCTACGTAAATATTCTTTGAGATATCAGAGGAAATCTAATGTTTCTTGAAAAATAGTTTCTAAAGTCCCAAAATATTTGGCCAAGAGAGGAAAGTAATTTTAGGAAACTTGGCCATATTTTTTATGTAATCCTGTAAAATAATTGAAAAGGGTAATAAAGAGGATGTTGTTGTTGTTGTTGTAAGGAGGGAGGAAGATAATAATTTTACATAATCTTGGTGGCTGCATTGGGGTAGAAGGGGAATAGGCATACATGTACATAATAATATTGTGTAACGAGACAAGATATACTATAGGATAATTGGTAGGTCTTCAATGGTTAAGTTTTTATTTTTAGGAACTTAGATGGAGCAAAGTTTATGGATGTGGAGATAGCTGTGAGAGTTCTTTACATGCTTGGAGAAGCTATGTCGGTAAGAGGCTTCTGGCCATTAAACCTTACAAACTTTTTAAAATTATTTTACCCCACAGGTTACTAAAAGTATTTACAATGATTGGACAGAAAAAAATAATAGGGGTACTGGCTACCCAAAATAACCTTAAAATCTACAGTACTCTCCATATGCATCTCCACATTATTTTTGAAGCAAATTGTACCATTTGTTCAATTATTAGACTCAACAATTGTACTCTGACGCCTCAAAGTTTGCAGCACTTCAGCAGATGATGAGTTTGGTAAGGTTTTGAATAACACTGAGAAACTGCACGATTGATGGATATATGGACGGACAGATGGATGTGGACAGACAGATGGACAGACAGACAGACAGACTCAGACTGACTGACTGAATGTATGTCTTGAATGAATAAATGACAGGCCAACTGATTGAATTACAGACTGACTGACACAGACATACCGACAGACCAGACAGACTGACCAACCAACCAATTGACTGACTGATTGATTGATTGATTGATCGATCGATCGATTGATTGATTGATTGATTGATCGATTGACTGATTGATTGATTGACTGACCATGCTGTCTGACTGACTGACTGATTGATTGACTGTCATATTAATATTCTTGACTTTTTCTTTCAACAGCTGGTAACAAGTAATGTGTCGTACTACAATCACTCTTCAGTGGCTCAAATGGTATTTATTTTCATTTTAATGTTAAACTGTTTTAATCCTGAAACTGTTGTATCGAGTGGTAAATATAATTAGATAAAGCATTGACTTTGCTTTACTCATAGTTGTACATGTGCTACATAAACCGGAGTTAAGTGCTGGCACTCTCCTTACCTAGTTCCTGTACGCCAGCACTCTCCTTCAGTCCATTGGATTGGAACAGCTTTGCACACATCACAATATAGCAACACAGGCATGCATGCAGCAGCTAAAATTGGCTGCACAATAATTATCAATTATTGGACGAGGTTGAGCAAAATATCGTGATTTGTCAGTGGCGAGCAGATCAATTATAATAATTGATCTGCGAGACTCTGACAAATCACGATATTCTGCGATAACCGAGTTTAATAATTGTTTTATCATTCGACCCAATATTTTCGGGAAGCCGCGCTGCCTTGCTGAAGTAATCGCAGAAGTCGGCATTTCTTCTCAATTCAATAATTTATTCTGTCGACTGTAAATTATACATAAACATACAACACATAAATTCAACTTGCCTTCGTTGCCTTCACCAAAACGGATTCTCACAACTAAAGCTTTTGTGTACAATTTGCCATTCTTTTTCCTGGCTTCGGCGTAGAACTTTCTTAGAACCGCTGCAAGTTTTACTTTCGATGTTACAAGCTCTTTTTCATCGACTTTTCTTTCTTCCAGATATTGGCGAAATACGTTCACAGCAACTTTGGTTCCTTTCTTGGCGTTATCGCTGTTTTTTTGTTCGATTAGACAATTAAGATCGCCCTCAGATAATTCTAGAAATCGGGTTGCCATTGTAGAGGACGGGAGCAGAACAATAATAATTATTATTCGCAGCAAAACAAATTTGCGCCGTTATTTGTAGGCAGTTATTCGCAGGTCACGTGGTGGGCTCTCGACCAATTAAAAGGGAGAAAATAAAGCATCGATTCGAATGATAATTATAATTTTTGAATGGGTATGTAAGGGTAGTGCATTGTTATTTTGCTGTACTGCTAATTTGTTTGCTATGTTTTTCCTTTTCAGTTCTTTGAAACTGTTGTTAGGTATGACAGATTTTTTAGCAGCCAGAGTCAACACATTCCAACAGTATTGGTAAGGGCTATTGAATTCATGGTGGACTGTTTACAGCCTCTCTATTTTCTTGATGCTAAAAAATTGAGCACAAGGGGTGGGGTTGGGGAAGGAGTAAAGTAGAGAGTATTTTCTATTTGCCCACACCAACACCCCCCCCCCCCCCCACACCACACCCTGTTGTGCTCTGTGCTCACTCGCTCTCACTTTTTGAGCGTTGAGAAAATAGAGAAGCTGTGGTGTTAATAAATTTAGATTGCACATGAGCTTGCAGCTAACTTTAATTTCTTTTGTGAGGGATTCCAGAGATTAGGGTGGTTGTTATACCTTTCAGAGGTTAAATTTGAGGCTTGGTACCACTTATAGAGTTTAAATCTAAAATGACCACCAATAGGGTTGTCCCAGTACCTTTCAGGATATATTAAGCTGAAAAAAAGATGATAGGGACTATTTTTAATGAGTTTGAGCCATGACCACAAGACTAGATTCTGGTTCCTTTTAGGAGAACTTTCCTTTCAAAACTTCCAATGATCAAACCCAGCATTACTTTTAAATGGGAGTCTCCCTGGCCCTCCGGGAGTGTGATATCACTGGGAGTATTGCTACTCCCCCTGGATAGAATAATAGTAATATTATTCATTGTCACAGCATTTGGTCAAGTTACCTTGACAATTTGCCAGTACCCACCATTATTTACATGTATTCCAATATCATTGCTTCTTAGATTGCTTTTCTTGACGAGAGAGGCCTCCGTAATTCAAACTGCACTGTCAGAAGTAGATGCTCTTATTTATTTCAAGATTTATCAAATCACACAAGTATGTGTCTTAATTTATATTTTTGTAACTTAGCAATCTTAAAAACAAACTGCGTTATTTTGCTTCATCCTCTCTTCTCCTTGATTGCCAGAAGTTTGGTTCAGTTCAACTAACAGAGTACACTGGGAACATACCTGTCTGCACACATTGCATGCCTATGTTGTTTTTTTGCCTATGTTTGTTATTGGGGGAGGGTTCATAGTGGACATTACTAGGAAGCTACTGATTTCTATTTTTATGCAATGGTGCCTATAATTGTTTGGAACTTCCAATATGGATGTGGTGAAAATCTTAATTAGTTAATCAAATTAGTTTCGGTCTAACTACATGTAGCCTGATGTCCCACATGGGGATGACAATACATGTATCTTATAGTAAGTAAGTGCTGTTACATTGTAAAGGGTTAAAGTATATACCAACATTGTCAATGTGACGACCTGCTCGTTTGTTTCAGAGCCAACATGCTGAACTATGCCCATGATGTGTTAAAAAGGCTGCAAGCACTTCTTGTTATTTCTCCTGTGAGTATAAACACTAACTTGTCCACTGTACAATCATAGATGGTCAATTGCAGTAATCAGGGACATGTACGCTAATGTCAGTGGCAAATGAAAAATGAAAATTGCATTCCTTTGGAACTTGTACAGTTAGTCTTGTTATGAGATATATACAGTGGATTCAGGTTGAGCGTTTAATGGTCTTAGTTGTCACGTTCGTTGTCTCGGTTGATTGATTGCGTTGCGAGACAAAATGACAGCCGTTGCTCGGCCGGAATGATGATGTTCTTTCTGGAAAAGGCGCGAATCGCTAGACGAGTGACAACATGCTTTTCCCAGACAGAACGTTGTCATTCCCGCCTAGCAATGGCTGTCATTTCGCCTCGCAACGCAATTAATCAACCGTGACAACGAACGTGACAACTAAGAGTCACCGTTAAACGCTCAACCTGAATCCACTGTACTATTGCCACTGAAGGCAGTTTGTAGTGACACTGTAACTCCAGTGCATACAGCCAAGGGAACAGTAAGGTAAAGCCACTCTTGGCCAAACTGGCCCACACTGCCGGAGCTTATCCCGGAACTTTCCTTAGCATGTTCCGACTAGGAGTATTGTTACTCCCCCTGGATGGGATGCTACTCGATCCCAGATTACCCCCAGCATTTTGTCGCCGGTACCCATTTATACTCCTGGGTGGAGAGAGGCACTGTGAGAGTTAAGTGTCTTGCCCAAGAACACAACACAACGACCCTGCAGGCCAGGGCTTGAACCCGGACTGCTCGATCCGGAGTCCAATGCGCTAACCCGATTAGGTCACTGCATTCTCCCAAGGGAATGGTACTCCCGGAAAATTTGGGTAGGGTGTGTGGGAGCTTCTTGAAAGTACAGTACAACCATACCTGTGAATCACTGCAAGAGTAAAGTGTCTTGCCCAAGATTGCAACATATAAAGTTTTGACTGTCTTTTTAACTTGACCCTTTTTGTTCTTTTTCAGGACAATGGTTATCAGCAGCTCCTTTCTGCTGACGATCAGGTATTTGCAACATTTGCAGTGTATTTCTTTGCATGTGCTATAATGTTTGTGAACAGTCAATAGTGTAATATTAAAGTTTTCTTTAAGTTTTCTTCCCCTTCTTGCCTCCCAAAAATTGGTTCATTTTCTTGCCAATAAATAGCTGTTATTACAGTTGAGCCGCAGTCAAATATTCTTTTGTTTTTAAAAAGTATGCAAACGAGTTAGTCTCGATTTCCGCCGCTCTCTCAAGTCCGGTCTTCGTTCTGGCTCATTTTCCCGAACAGGGGCTGGTAATCTGAGCCTACAAATGAGGCTAATGGGCCAATACAATGCCAGATTGACCCTTTCGCCTCATTTGCATGTCAAACGGCAAACAATACCGGATTGACCCTTTCGCCTCGTTTGCATGTCAAACCGCTGACATCTGTAATAACTGCTATTGTTGCTGTAAAGGAGTAAGAACCCTGGATGTAGTTGGGCATAATGCTAGGGGAACTAATTGAAACAATTTTTTTTAATTTTTATTTTTTTGTAGCTATTCCTTTATGAGAGTGCAGGGATTTTGATTGTGGCCAGTGGAGCAGTGCCAGAGGTAAGAGAAGAATACATATGTACATTCAAAATCCAAAGGTTTATTTTACAGGGAGATGCGGCGACCTAATTGGTTAGTGCGTTGGACTCAGGACTGAGCGGTCCAGGTTCAACCCTGGCCTGGGTCATTGTGTTGCGTTCTTGAACAAGACACTTTACTCTCACAGTGCTTCTCTCCACCCAGGAGTATAAATGGGTACCGGCGAATTGTCCCTAGCATTTTGTCACTGGTATCCATTTATACTCCTGGGTGGAGAGAGGCACTGTGAGAGTAGAGTGTCTTGCCCAAGAACACAACACAATGACTCCGGCCTGCGCTGGTCAACTCAAACCACTTGATCCGGGGTTCAACACACTAACAATTAGGCCACCACATCTCTTACAATGACTGTGTGAAAAATATGTCTGCTTATTCAGGCTAACTTTTCAGAAGGTTAATAAAGTCTGTCTACAAGCCAGGTGCGTATAGCACGAAGCAAGGAGTATCACTACTCCCCTGGATGGGATGCTAGTCCATTGCAAGTAACCAAGTAACCCCCAGTATTTTTGACAGGTTGCCCTACAGGGGAAGCAGCAATACTCTTAGTCGGCTTCATGCTACAGAAACAGGGATAACAACAACAACAACAACAACAACTTTATTTACCCATTAATTACATAAAAGAATTAAAGAAAAAACAAATTGAAATATTTATGGGTACTGGCCCCTGAAATAACTATAAAGCTAAAAATGCCAGGGAGTCAGATAACATATACTAAGATAAGCTGTCGCAGTGTGGGCCAGTTGTTGGTGTGAGTGTGGTTTTTAACACCTTTACTTTTTCCACACATTTAATTCTTTCCCTTTGAGATTCTTCTGAGATTCGACAGATATCCATGTAGTGTCTTTGATTTTTTTTTTGTTTTTTTTTGTATTTTTTTTTTAATAAATATTACTAGTGTCTTTGATTGACAGTGCTTATAATTGTGCTTACATTGTGCTGCGCAAACATTCTATACTTGTACCAAACAATATCCAATCAGTGACATGGACTTGGGTTGAGTTACATCATCATTATATAAATTTTTGGGCTTGAATCTCGGACATCTCTTGAGCGGGAGAAGAATTGCCATCTCCATTTACTCTAGGTAAAAAGTTTTTTTACATACGAGGGTTCTATCCGTAAGTAGTACATTAATTTGATCTGCCAATTTTCAATTTCAGTTGACCAACTTTATTGCATGATTTTCTACCTTAATTTTCAGAAGCAGCTGTTGTACATGAAGGATTTACTGTCACCAATCATTTTAAAGTTTGATTCACTTGTTACAAAGGTAATTTATTACTGATATAAACTAGAGTGAATTACAAGTAATATAATATATAATATATCAAACCCAAGAGACAGGTTTTGATCACATATCCAAGCCCAAGAAGAGAGTTGAAAATATGGCATGCAGCGGAGTATTTTTAACAAAATTTGAGGTGTTTGAAATGTGATCAAACCCTGTCTTGAGGGTTTGATATATCTTCTCAATCGAAACTAAAACTAGGAGGAAACAGAGAATTAAAATTGTGAAAATCTATGGAGGCTTTGATCAGATATCAAAACCCCATCACGGTCATGATTTCCTTTTTTTTAACTTGATGTATTATTAAATAATGAGTTTGAGAAGGATGTTTCTCACTTTACACTGTAAAAGATACAAAGATATCAATGACGTCACATTTACTGAGTTTGCCATATTTCAATGCTGAATGAGCTGAAATTTGTTGATATCAAGTCAAAACATATTTGGATCCTCTGAAATCTTCAGCAAACTTCAGTTATCCATTCGGAAATCTTCAGAGAAGTTCAGAAAATGTTCGGAAAATGGGTCGAAATCTTTGGAAAATGGCCAAAAACTTTGTTATTAGTATGTGTGTAAAATAAACAAAATATGCGGAAATTTATCTTCTCGTGTTCAAATGAGAGATGCGCTCGCTTGTGAGATATCGAGTTCTAAAACTCATTAATAACTCATAAGGCTAAAACAAAGGAAATCATGACTGTGACAGGGTTTTGATATTTGATCAAAACCTCCATAGATTTTTGTGATCTTATTGCTTTGTTTCCTCCTTAGTTTTAGTTTCGATTGAGAAGATATGTCAAACCCTCGAGACAGTGTTTGATCACATTTCCAAACCCCTCAAATTCAGTTAAAAATACTCTGCTTTGTGTCGTATTTTCAACTCTCTTCTCAGGGTTTGGAAATGTGATGAAACCCTGTCTCTCGGGTTTGATATATTGAACACTCAAAGACACACAACACTCCCAGAGTCAAACCTTGAGTCAATAAATGTGGCTGTAACTTTTAAGTCTGTGGATGAAACCCCAGTGTGTGACCATTCAAATGAAAGCTACTGAGCAGTACTTTCATGTGGTACTGTTTGTTTTTGACAATTTTTCAAAATGAAATTCAAGATTTTTTCCTCAGTTCTGAACTTAGCACCCTTGGGAGTGAAAGGGTTAATAGTACTTTGATAATCAAAGATGCTTGTTGTCAGTCAGCAATCATTTCTGTCAGCTGACATGTTAATAGGATTGGATCCTTCGCCTTTACTAAATTTGTTTTGTTTTATTTCAGCTCCTGTCGGAAACTGATGATGTCTCATCCTCGGCATATGCCCAGCATCTTTATCATCTTGTCGCCTATGCTAGGTATATGAGATGTAGAATACTTGAAGATGAATAAATTTATGCAAGGGTGCATTTCTTTGGGAAAATTTTTAATCCCAGATCACATGGATATTTCACACCTAAAGGAACAACAACAAAATCGGAAAATTGATTATCTGCTATGACCGCCCATACAGTTCAACAACAACGCCAACAAGTTCATTTACCTAAATTGCACATTACATGTGCTTAAACGTTCACATTCATTTGACAATGTAGAAATGGTGAGTAAGTGAATACATGTATTTTTTGCCGAGGATATCCATGCCAACATAATTTTAGTTTATAGAAGAGCTTACAGAGGAATCGAAGATGAGGTAGCCCTTAACGTCTACTACACAGGCCTGTATGTACAAACCCCATGATATATTCTGTTCATTTTCACTTCCAGTCGAGCAAGCAAAGCATTTCCAAATCAACAAGCACTGAAAGGCAGTGGCTGTGCACCATGCTTCACAGAGGTAAATAATAATTAAAACACATGTAGTCATTAAAGGAGCTACGTCACGGAAGGCACATCTTGAAAAAATTGGCAATTTTTTCAAGTTCGCCGTTCGCAATCCGTTTTAATCTTCTCCATCCTCAACCATCCTTGTTCCAGTTTGGTTTATTATCACCTCTTTGGTGTTTTTCTACCTTAGTAAACAACTATTTTGAGGCCTTCTTCAATTTAAAGGTGATTTTGCACTTCACAAAAATGACTTAAAATATCGTGACATAGCTCCTTTAAGTTGAGAGAGGTGTCCGCTTATGGGAGGTTCAAAATGTAGTGTCTGTATGTAGCTGGGAACATGACCAAGTGTCCGCTTACGAGAGGTGTCAGCCTACGGGAGGTGTCCGTTAGCGGAGGTTCGACTGTACAAAAAGCCCTCTGATATTAATCCTAGATTTGAAGAACAATATACCAATAGAAAGAAATGACATGGCATATATTTTTTTCTGGAAAAATTGATAGAAAGATATTATTCAGTCAGTGATACAAGCTACTCGGAAATTTTTTTTTCCAAGTTCTCTCAGGAGTCCAATAATTATTAACCTATAACCTTCCACACACCAGTCCTACGCTTTACCACTGAGCAACAGGAGACTCTGGGAAGCTTGGGCCATATAACTATAGGTTCAAATAATTTATTCTAATAATAATATACATGTACAGCCCCTTACTGAAGAAATTGCATTCTCTTTGAAGGCTCTACCAATTTTCCTCCGGGCACTAACAATACCCATTCATCGGGACACCATACACTCTGGGGTGCGACAGTACCTTCATAGGATGATTGTATGTCTGGGTGAAGGAGTGCTGCCTTTCATTCCTGTTGCAGTCTCACATCTACTGGAAGATTGTACGGTAAGCGTCAACTGTAGCACATTCATCATGTTTGGGTATAGTCTGTCCTCAAGCCTATTGTAGGTGGCTTATACTTAACCCTTTCACTCCCAGAGTCAAACCTTGAGTCAATAAATTTGGCTGTAACTTTTAAGTCTGTGAATTAAACCCCATTGTGTGACCATTCAAATGAAAGCTATTGAGCAGTACTTTCATGTGGTCCTGTTTGTTTGTGACAATTTTACAAAATGAAATTCAAGATTTTTTCCTCAGTTTTGAACTTAGCACTCTTGGGAGTGAAAGGGTTAACTCTGGTTCCCATAGCAACTAGGAATATTGCCGTTTACATGTACCTTGAATAAAATGCTAGTCCATCACAGGTGTACCCCCCAGCAAGCTTTTAGCCAGAAGGGCGTCTGGGTGTCCACATTCCTGGGAGAAAATAATGAAAAATGCACCAATGCTTTAACAAATTTATGGGGGTACATGCCTCCAGGACGCCCACTTTTTTAAAATTTTGGCTAAAAGCCTTCCCCCCAGCATTTTGTCAAGTTGCCCCAACATGTTTCCAGTACACATTTTTATTCCAGATTAATGGATGAATAATGAATTTATGTAGCACATTTTTCATGTGTATATGTTCAAATGCGCTTTACAATTCAAACTCATATTATTTCCCACAGGCACGAGATATTCAAGAATTCATTCCACTTATCAATCAAATAGTTACCAGATTTAAGGTAGGTTAATTTAAATGGAAGTAAATATATGTAGAAAACTATAGCCTGCAAAACAGGCGTATTTTGGGAGACCAAGCGCTGGATATTCCATCGAGTGTTTATAAGTCGCCATCTCGGATTAGGAAAACATTGGAGGCTTGGGGCGAGTGCAAAAGAACGACGAAGGGAGAGGGAGTCAGGCAGAACGTTTTGCGAATCCAAATGGCGGCTGAACACTCGAAGGAGATAAACAATCGCAAGCCCACAAACCGCCTGCATTGCAGGCTAAGAAAACTAAAAATCCTTGTTTTCTTCTCCTTCCGTCTTTGTTTCTACAGCCTCTTCAAGAATCTGGGAGGGGAGGGGAGGTACTAAGAGGGGTAGGGGTGAAGGGGCGTGTGTTTAGCGTAACACCTTATGCTGCACAAGTAGTGAAGAGAAGTGAAAGAGTTCATTCTTTCCTTCCAAAGCTCAAAATATTAATTCTCCTTATTGGTTGTCATACATTTATTTTAATGATAGTTATGAGAATTTGATTGTACATCATGACAATACAGTCAACTCTCTATAAGCGGACACCACTGTAAGGCAGACACCTCCCTAAGGCGGTCCCGGCCGAATTTAACCTGTCTATCTGTAACTAAACTCTCTTTAAGGCGGACAGCGGACACTTTTTTAGCAAAATTCTGGTGAAAAATACCTCTCAAGGCAGACACTAGAAGTGCATTTTTTTGCACGATCAATAGATTATAGGCCGGAGTCGAGAAAGGGACTGACGTCACAGGTTTTTATAGTGTCAAGTTATATTAACTCTTTATAAGGCGGACACCTCTCTGAGGCGGACAGCTAGAGCTGGTCCCGAGGGTGTCCGCTTTAGAGAGAGTTGACTGTATAGTTGATGATTTTCTTTATTCTAATCACATGTCTGCTTGACATGTATTGATATTGTAAGGAGAAATAACTAGTGTCTACTTTTTCTCTGTCCTCCCAGCATCAAATTGGTCCTTTCTTGAGGGATGTTTTCATGGCCATTGTTAACAGAATCTTCACTGTTCTTGGCAAACCAGCTGATGAGAAAGATGTGCAGGTAAGGTCTGTCAGTGTAGTCGTTGCATAACAAGTCGGGATTGTTAATCGAGCGGCAGATGAAACTTCCATTGTGATGAGACTCCTGGTAGAAGGGATGATTAATAATAATACAGTAAAAGTTCTCTGAGCGGACGCTCTTGTAAGCAGACAGCTCTACTTACGGCCGCCTACAAGCGCGACGAAGCTAAATGCAAACTGCGCTTCCACATGAAGCTGGAACCAAAACACATGAAGCCCCTGAAAGCGCTGTATATGTGAATCCGTGCGCGTGGCCACTGGGGAGAGCTGCTGACCGCCATTGACTCGAGACTCATCCTCTTCACCCTAGAGAGGCATAAAGGCCGCATTGGCTCGATTTAACTTAGCCTAAATTCTATGTGGCCACATCAAACTCTGTACATTCGAAGCTCTTTAAGCAGACACTCTTGTAAGCGGACCCTGTTTGAACTCTAGCTCATACAAACTCTGTATTTACACATTCCCGTAAGCGGCAAGCTCCAGTTGTGGACATTTTTTCTGCTTCCCGAGGGTGCCCGCTTACAGGAGCTTCCACTGTACAGTTTTAGCTCCTGCAAGCAGACACCCTTGGGAAGCAGAAAAACAGTTGAAGCTCCCGTAAGATGACACCCTCGGGAAGCAGAAAAAGTGTCCGCAACTGGGGCTGGTCGCTTACGAGAATGTGTAAATACAGAGTTTGTATGAGCTGGATCTCAAACAGGGTTTCATCAAGGCGGCCACAAGTAGAGCTGTCCACTTACAAGAGTGTCCGCTCAGAGAGCTTTGACTGTATTATATTGTTGACAGATGCTGCAACAAAACGTTTTATAATATTATTTAGCATCAGTAGGTCCGCAATGTGTGCGAAGATTATAATTAGTTTTTTTTATATACTATATAACTTAGTGGTGGGTTGGGTTGGGTTCCTGTTGTCTTACTAGGGCTGGGCTGGGTAGATAGGCCTAGCAAGGGACGCAATGTCCTATTGTCTGTTTACCCGCCATTGGCGAATTAAGTAAATAAAATAAAATAAGAAGATGTTGATAAATTATTATGGATTTTTTGTTTGTAGGCAGCCAAGGAGAAGGAAACACTGAGACGTAGTTACTTCTTGTTTGTTGCTGCTGTAGTGACAAATGATGTGATAGTAGTTCTTACCTCGCAAAGTAAGTGAACTACATTGTAAACATGGACATCGCTAATCTCAAATGTCTTGACTCAGAACAATGCCATAAGCTTCCAAATTTAAAGGAAACCTCCACTGTTGGAACAGGTGGCCGTTAAACTGTTGGAAATTTTGTCTTAATTCAAAATTTGTTGAAATAAATTGGAAAACGTTCAAATGTACGGAAAAATTGGATACAAATATCAGCCATTTTGGGGGGTTAAATTTCCTGCGCGCTGCCATTTTGTATGACGTATTGTGTCAGAAAACAATAGCTCTTTTTTTAGAACAAAAGGGGCAACCATGAAACGTCATAAAATCCAAGATGACAGCGCGCAGGTAATTTTAAACCCAGAGATTTGTAGACAGCTTTTTCGTCAACCACTGACTTGGTTGTCAACAAATTTCGGTTTAGATTATTTGTCCATCAATTTACTGGTAACTTGTTCCAACAGTGGAGGATTCCTTTAAGCCCTCCCCCCCCCCCCCCGCCCCCCCCCCACCCCCCCCCCCCCCCCCCCCCCCCCCCCCCCCCCCCCCCCCCCCCCCCCCCCCCCCCCCCCCCCCCCCCCCCCCCCCCCCCCCCCCCCCCCCCCCCCCCCCTCCTCCCCTTGCCCTCTGAATACAGGACAGATGACAATGACAGTAAACATGTCAAGAGGAAGGAAGGAGTTAGAACTTTTGAATGAGTGTACATACTAAAAGACTGCATGTTGGAGAGGCATACAAAGCATAAAGCAGGTCCAACCGCACCCAGAACTAGATACTAACTCTTGGATCGAACATTAAAGGGGCTACGTCACGGATGGCGCATCTTGAAAAAATTGGCAATTTTTTCAAGTTCGCCGTTCACAATCCGTCTTAATCTTGTCCATCCTCAACCATCCTTGTTCCAGTTTGGTTTATTATCACCTCTTGGTGTTTTTCTACCTTAGTAAACAACTATTTCGAGGCCTTCAATTTAAAGGTGATTTTGCACTTCGCAAAAATGACTTAAAATATCGTGACATAGCCCCTTTAAGATAAATGCAGGCAATCAATAAGGAGATGTGGTGGCCTAATGGTTAGCATGTTGGACTCTGGATCGAGCTGTTCGGGTTCAAGCGCTGGCCAGAGTCACTGTCTTGTGTGCTAGGGCAAGACACTTTACTCTCACAGTGCCTGTCTCCATCCAAGAGTGTAAATGAATACCGGCGAATTGTTAGGACAACCTGACAAAAATGCTGGGGGATTACCTGTGTGGACTAGCATCCCATGAAGGGGAGTACCGTCAACTCTATCTAAGACAGACATCATCGGGACTGGCACCATTTCTCTATCTAGAGAGTTGTCTGTTTTACAGAGAGTTTAGATGCAGTAAAATGACTTTAAAACGGCGCACAGGCACCAACATCAAGTGTACGTCTTATAGAGGTGTCTGTTAAGAGAGAGTTCACTGTAGTGATTTTCCATGTCGCTATAGTCACTTCATGCTATGGAAACCAGAGTTAACTGCAACTTCGTTCCCAGGGTCTCTCTTCTTCCCGCCAAAAAGAAGAGAGACCCTGGGAACGAGGTTGAGTTAAGTGCTGGCTTGATAATGGAAAACATACAATGTTGTACTAAATATTTGATGCATTTTTTGTTCTGTCTTCTTAATAGCTCCTCAGGATTTGCATCAAGTGTTGTTGACGCTGATTCAAGGAGGAGTAGAGTGCCCAGATCCTGTGGTAATGTTTTATTTTGTGGTAATTTTGTTAGCAATAAACTCTATTCCATGCTGCAAACTAGCCACTTTAAATAAAACCCATAGTAATTTGATTTGAAAAAATACAATTCTCTTCTAAAATTATTACAGATTAAATAGAGATGTTGTACATTTTTGGAAATAGATTTCACATTTTGGGTAGCCTGTGTAGCAAGCTCTCTTCCCTTCCATACCCCACCCTCCGCCTCCAGAGAGCTTGCTACGCAGGCTACATTTGAGGTGAGAAATAACTTTCTGGCAAGCTAGCTGGAAAGACCATATTTAACTTATTAATTCTGTTTCTTGTAATCTGCAGGCGCAAAAGATTTCTTTCAACATTCTCCGCAAGCTGGTTGAACTCTGGGGTAAGGACATTACAGTTTCCACAGAAAAAATATTACAGTCAAAACTCTGTTAATGGACACCTCCTGTAGACAGACCCCTCTCATAAGCACACATTTGGTCATGTTCCCAGCTACAAACATACAAACACTACATTTTTAACCTCCCATAAGTGGACAACTTTTCTGGTTCCAAGGGTGTCCGCCCATGGGTTGAATATCCATGTCAAATTATAAATTTTTTTTCTGTCTTCTCCTGTTAGGTGGGAGTAATGGATTAAATGGCTTTGGAGAGTTCATTTACGACAGCATTGTACCAGCATCTTTTGTGGCTCCAATGAAGTCCACGTTTGATCTGAATGATGCTCAGACTATTTTGGTATGTAGAAAACTTGACGTTTATTTGGTCTCAATCAACTTGCTGGTAAATCAGAAGTGAAAACTGATATTTTCTATTTTTTGTATTTTTTTAATAGGCATTGCAGGAGATTGCACTGACACAGAAAATGATTTTACAGAAACAGGTATGTCAAGCTAAACACAGCTGCACTATTTTTTTGTTAATTAATATTTAGTTGTTGTGTTAAAAAAAGTAACGCTCAACTTGGTCCAAATTGGTCCTCACTGCCGGTTTCTGTAGCATGAAGCCGACTAGGAGTATTGCTACTCCCCCTGGGTGGGATGCTAGTCCAACACCAAGTTACCTCTCTCATGTTGCCGTAACAGTTAGCCTGTACTCATTTATACTCTTGGGTGGAGAGAGGCACTGTGAGAGTCATGTGTCTTGCCCAAGTAGACGACAAAATAACCCCGCCCTGAACCTGAACCACTCGATCCGGAGTCCACTGAACACGGTAACCATCAAGCCACCACGTTTCTCACATTGTGTCATGATACCATCTGTAATACATTTTATTTTATTGATCTCTTGGCGACAGGGAGGTGAATTGATAGACTTTCTTCAGAACAAGTATCTACCAACACTTCATTTGGCTCCTGGACTTATTCAGGTAAACACTTTACCAATCTGTTCATTGAACTGTACGTTCAGAGTTGAACTGCAAGCAAACAACAACAACAACAACAGTGTCAAAATATATTTTGATTATTTTGTCTTTACGAGAATTGTGACAGGGTTTGAGACCAATGATAGGCAAGATTACCTTATTCTCACTAATGTTCCTGTGTACTTCATTTCGCGAAAATGACAGAGCCATATTTCGCGAGTATTAATTTCTGTGATTTGGTTATGTATTAAATTTCACGAAAATGTCACAAATGTTAATCACCATTTAACGTTAATTGAGAAAGTATCAGTACTTACAAAACAAGTAACAAAACACTTGAAAGTATGTTATCAACGTTGGTTAACTCACAGGTCACCAAAGCGTCTTATGAGAGTTTGTATGGAGCTGAAATTCGATCGAAAATAATTTTCACTTTTCTTTCTAAAAGTTGTAAATAATGTGAAATAAAGTTTAAAAACAGCACCTGTTGTCTTTTCCTGTGTTTTTATCGCTTCTGGAAGGTGCTTTGGGCGAATTTCGACCTATGGTCGAATCTGGCTAGGTCGAAATTCGCCCAAAGCAGCTTCCAGAAGCGATAAAAACACAGGAAAAGACAACAGGTGATGTTTTTAAACTTTATTTCACATTATTTACAACTTTTCGAAAGAAAAGTGAAAATTATTTTCGATCGAATTTCAGCTCCATACAAACTCTTATAAGACGCTTTGGTGACCTGTGGTTAACTTCACACGAACAATGCTCAGATCATTAAAGTCTTGTTTTTCAACATATGACTGCTTGCTTGTTTAGGAAAACTGTCCCAAAGGTGTTTACAAAGGACCTCTGCAAATATCACAGTGTCAATTGGGTATTAAATTTCGCGTTTTCAATTTTCGCGGCACCTTTTTTTTCGTGGGTATTGACTGCAGTAATGAAGTTATTTCACATCTTGATGACACTAAACGTGGAACCTATATAATGTACTTTGTAACAAATTTCTTACACTCCCAAAATAATTACTTCAGGGCCGGGTTGTTCAAAAGGACGATTAAGCTAATCCAGGATTAGCTTGAATATTGATTTCAGTTTTTAACTTTTCAGTGAAGTTTTCTGTTTATATTTTTTGTCCTTTAGTTTTGACTTTGACTAATCTCAAAATTTACTAAACATCGGCAGAGAAAAACACGTTTATACAAGATAAATTAAAAGCTTGATTAACTTTTAATCCTGGATTAGCGTTAATCTGCTTTCGAGCAACCGGGCCCAGATGTCTAATTATTAATTTAGTAATAAATATGTTCTTTGTGTTGTTCGATTAGGAGTATACACAGGCATTGCAACATGCTGACATAAAAACCTTCAAGAACTATGTGAAGGTGAGATTATGGTATAGTTACTTTTTGCTTCTCAGTAAATTGCAATCCATATCCATCCTCGCCATCGTTAGTCATTCTCACTTCCTTATGGGTTCCTGTACAATACAATACATTATTATACGACATGGCATTTTAGAGTGCGTATACGCACAAAGACTAGAGCAGATATGAGACCGTATTACACGGGTCTCAGTTCCCCTGACCGCGCGCTACGGAAAACACTGTTGAAAGCCTATATTTTAGGAAAGATATTATGTCGTATAATAAACAATTTATTCAGCGGAAAGTTGTGTAATACGGCTGGGCATTTTTACTCGTCAGTGTTTATTTTTTCTCGCCTAAAGGATCGAAAAATAATACCCAGCCGTATTACACAACTTTCCGCTGAATAACCTCTATATATTTTAATTGACGAGGCTTTTCAGTGACAATAAAATTACAGTAAAAATTACAACTGATTTAAAATTTGTGTAAAAGTGATAAAAATTACAATGCATTTGTGGAGTACTGTTCTACAAAATCAAACGACAAGAAAATTATGTCAAAAATGTGGTCTTTGAGAGCTTATCCACAGACGTTTTTGAGCCACGCACTGCAACCGGAAGTCGAATGTTCTTGTTTTTGGCGCACTTTCATCTCCACCAATGAGTTGGAAAGCCCTCGTTTTAGCGGCATTTACAACTTGACGTTACGGACGAAAAGTCGATAATATGGCCAAAGAAGGGAACGTTCGACTTCTGGTTACAGTCCCTGGCTTAAAAAAAACGTCTGTGCTTTAGCTCCCGGGAAAATGTGTTCGTGATAACGGGGATTCGTTATATCGTGGTTCTGTTCCATTAAGAATATCGTTCGTTATAGCGGGGACTTCATTATAAAGGGGCTCGTTTTATCGGGGTTCCACTGTTAGTTACTTTGTTTGTCACTGTTAGTTACTTATTAACGATTGTTTGTCTTCTTCTTTTCGCAGGCCTTTTTTCACAAATCTTCGTTCATGACACAGGGTTTATCCCTTCATATCGAAATGAAGGGAAATAATAAAATGTGTTGTATATTAATATAATGTAGGTACAGTATAATGACTTTATTTATTTAAGTCGCCGAAAATAGAGTTCTTTAAAGTCAAATTTTGAGAGAGGTGATATAAAATTACCAAAATAGAGAATCAAGTCTTAGTGTAAATAACCAAATGAATAGATTGCCGAAATAATTTGTTTTCCTACACACCTTTATCCCTTCAATATTTTTATTTTGTGATGAAATCGAAGTGATTCCCATAAATGTTTTAGTTATACTACTGAATGGATCCACTTTAAAAAAATGCTAGCTATTTTGGGGGAAAATGTCACGTTTTTATATCACTAAGGTAGCCTGCGTAGCAGTCGCTTCCTTTCCGAGATTCCAAGAGGCGCGTGAAAATGAGGGGAGGGGAGGGAGACCTCATGCTCCTCAAGCTCTCGGAAAGGAAATGACTGCTACGCAAGCTATCAGTACAGAGATATCCTGGCCTGTTTGATTGCCAGCCTCCAACTTGATAGTGACATCTATGGGCAAGGGTGATATTTGCAATATTTATCTATGGTTTGCAGTCTTAAGCCCGGCTCAAACGAGGATGAGAGTTGCCGTGAGCTCGAGTTGCTCTCATGTTTCTCATGAGAGTTTTCTTCAACTCTCACTGACTTTCATCACCATGGGCCAAATGAGAGCGAGAGTCGTCAACGAAGCGCAAGAAATAATTTGAGCAGAGTCGCTGAGAGCGCATGAGAGTGCAAGGGAATAGCTGTTATTACAGTTGAGCCCGCAGTCAAATATTCTTTTGTTTTTAAAAAGTATGCAAACGAGTTAGGCTCGATTTCCGCCGCTCTCTCGAGGTTGGTCTTCGTTCTGGCTCATTTTCCCGAACAGCGGCTGGTAATCGAGCCTACAAATGAGGCTAATGGGCCAATACAATGCCAGATTGACCCTTTCACCTCGTTTGCATGTCAAACCGCTGACCGTCTGTAATAACTGCTATTTCAGGCCAAACGAGAGGGAGAATTTAAACTCTCATCAACTCTCATCCTCGTTTGGCCCGGGCTTTAGACATGGGATTCCACTGAAGCAGTCTTGAAAAGTTCCCAAGATATAAAAAATCTATGTAAAAACGTGCAGTTTGATGTTGTATAGTTCAATATTATTCTAAGACAATATTTTTTGCTATTTTTCTTTTAAGAGTTTAAGTTCTTCGATGTTAACTTTTTATTCTAATTTAATACGGCAAATGAGGTCTCGTTTCCATATCTTTACTATGCACCATCTTGGCACCATATATTGGGTGTTACAAGGTCTGTGCTGTCTGTGGATGAAACCCTAGTGTGTGACCATTCAAATGAAAGTTATCGAGCAGTACGTTCATGTCGTACTGTTTCTTGGTCAGAATTTTGTAAAATGAAATTTTCAATTTTCCCGGATTGGGATTGACAGGATTACAAACTAAGTTTCGTGCTAGAACAGTAATTTATGAAATAGTTAGAAATTACTAATTTTAAAGATGACTAAGGCCAAGCCTTCTTACTCCTGTATGTCTTGTAGTATTAATTTTGTGAATTTCTATTGTTTCAAACCATATTTGTGAGTTTTTTAAAGTAGATTTCACAACCGGTTTGTAACAGGATTGCCCAAATAGCGTGACTTAACCATTTCAATTGTGTACATTGTGCTAGATAAGAAATTAATGTCACGCTGCAAGAGTAAATTCTGAGAATATGGAACACGGATGTCACGCTTAGAGTGGACAGTGCAACAATAAAGAATCAACAAACTTTATAAACAAGTTTGTGTGTTTGGTGTGCAGTTGTATTATTTATTAGAACCCAAGTTGTTAACGTAGTTAATTAACTATTTCAAAAATGTAAAATAAAACCGGAAAACCAGGCACGCCCAAACCGCAAAAAGCATGTTTGCTCGCTTTAAAAGTTAGTTTAGTTTCAGTTTTTAAGGAATACGGACAGAAGTGATTACCAGTTTACGGTAGAACAGCTATCCCGATATAGGACACCCCGGATACACTAAAGTTGAAGAAATCTCGCCACAAAAGTAAGTGGTTTTAACTTTGTTACTTTTCTTTGAGTTTGTAAACTAGTAGAAAGTTAGAATTTATAAGTAGTTTAAACGAGACAAATGTCAACCTCGTGGCTCTGTTCAAACGTGATTGTAATCAGCAATTTGCCTTTTATTTTCTGTTCCGTTTTTCTGTTCTGCGTTGATTAGTATCGATAAATTAAAATACGAAACTTAACTTTGACTCCGAGAATAGATGAAGAACGCACAATTTCGAAACAAAACTCAACATAGAAATGATCATTTTCATGTTCAATTATCCCAGACAAATGCAGAGAAATGTGTGCGGTTCCTGGGTCGACGTCATAAGCCGCTTTCGGCACCAGACTCCCTATACGCGGTCGTGGATCAAATATAAAGCATGTGATGATAATAGAGAAATACCGCCAGTTCTGTAGTTGATACAACCTTATTATCTAAGATAGCAGTATTCTTCCAATGACCAGAACTTGAAGTAGTAAAATTCTCCTTTCAATCCAAATTCTGAGAATTTTATGGTACATCAAGACAACATTTTGCATCTTCATTTCTCATCTTTATTCTCATCACGTTTCTGCTTGACAATTTTGAGGTTATTTAAAAAGGTTTTAACGTCTGTTCCAGTCGTAGGGATCGAAGGAGCCTAGTGGCTCATCAGAACACCGGTATTTGGGTCGTCACGCAACGCTTAAGTGAGGGAGAATCGTTGCGTGACGACCCAAATAACTGCTGCGAGAAGCCGACTAGACTTGGGACTGGGAGTATCTCTATTGCCCCATGATCACTTTGGTTTCTGCTGGAATTAACCGCCTGCACAAGGTATAGTTGCATTTACCAAGGGATTTCCGTCCCATCCCAAGCAAAGAATTTGCCATTGTCCTTCATTTCTAATCCATCGATAATCGGATCATGTATCTTATGGGGGGCCTCGGCCGATACATCGGTCGATATATCGGCCGATATATCGGTCGATATATCGGACGATACTCGACCGAGACTCGATCGATACTCGATCGATACTCGATCGATACTCGGTCGATGTCTCGGTCGATACTCGACCGATACTCGGTTGGCATGGACCGCTATATCGGCCGACATATCGGCCGATATACATGTCGGCCGATATAGTTGGCAGTACACCGACACTTCACCGATACTTTACCGATACTTTATCGATACTTCACCGATACTTTACCGATACTTCACCGATACTTTACCGATACTTCACCGATACTTCCCGAGTATATCGGTCTATGAAAAAATAAAACATATAAGTGTCAAAATTACGAGTTATGTTTTACCTGCTTCATTGTTTAATTACCTACTTCAAAAACTGGTGGATTTCCGCTGTTGTGTAATTTGGGTAACTGTTTAGCAGTTTTCGCGCGTTGTGAAATGATAACATGGCGGGTCAGATGTCAATTGGTAAATAGAGATGTTCTAGGAATTATACTCAGATTTATAGTGAAGGACAGCTTGGTGATTGAAATAAAAACTCCTTTTTTCCGAGAACAATTCGTGACTGGAACGCTCTGCCAGCAGAGGCAGTCGAGGCTTCATCCCTTAAGGCGTTTAGAAACCATGCATTTACAAATCGTTTCTAGATTATTATTTTCTATTTGTTTTATTCTCTATTGTATTTTTCCTTTGACCGCTGACCGATTTGCAAGAATCATCATAAAGATGGAGGCAAATAAATGGTAAATGTAAATGTAAATGGTCGATATATCGGCCGATATGTCGATCGAGTTAGGATCGACAGTCGACCGATATGTAACCGATAGTTGACCGATACACCACCGACAATATCGCGCCGATATCACGAGGGCCATCGGTCGATATATCGCGACCGACAATCGATCGATACTCGACCGATACTCGGTCGATATATCGACCGATACTCGGTCGAGAAATCGACCGAGTATCGGTCGAGTATCGGCCGATATATCGATCGATATATCGATCGATATATCGACCGATGTATCGGCCGAGGCCCCCCATAAGATACATGATCCCGATAATCTTCATCAAGCCGATTCACGGAAAAATCTGGAGTGAAAATTTTGGCAGGGTCAACATTTCCGAGATAACGTCTGGATAGATCGGGACTCTGTAAAGTAGTGTGGAAACGGACGGCGGACGGTGGACGGCGGACGGCGGACGGCGGATGGCGGATGGCGGAAAATAATAAAAATAATAATATTTAAAATAAATACAAAAAAATTATAATTGAAATAAAAAAATAATTAAAATAAATAAACAAAAAATAATAAATGCCGAATTAATGAGAACTAAAGCAATGCATGTGGTACAAATAAAATATAATTGTGCGTTGATATTACTCATGCGAGACGTGCATCAAGCCATCGACAAATCGAGAATAGCTTTCATCAATCGCGAACGGATTGCGTTACAGTGTATTCATTTCAAACTACCAAATTTAACTCGAATATTCAACCGTAGCTTAATACATTCGAATATCGAATGTTGATTATATCTCTTTCCATCCCCGTGAGCCGAGGTGCTAGTAAATCTGGAAAAAGACTGCGATGGCTTTTCATTCAACAAGACAGTTGACAGCTAAACGACCGCAGCATAGTCACGAAACCACCCTTGTCACGCTTGGCTTTTTCCACTTTGCAAATAATTCGTTATGTATCTTCTCCTTGTAGTTTCTATGTTTCATTGCTATTGTCTGCTAACGCGAAGAGGAAATTTCAGAAACTTGCTATTGTGATCGAAAAAAAATCATCTGACTCGAATTAATTGCGACAGCAGACATTCTTTCGTGCACGCTCCTCGGCTCCTGTCTCATGCAAAAACTTCCAAATTTAACTCGAATTTTTTAATCAAATCACTCAAATTTCTGAATGTTGATTTGATTAATGACAAAGTATCTCTTTCCATCCCCGTGAGAGAGGTGATAGTAATTCTGGAAAACAACGCAGAGGCGTAAACAAAAGAAAAGACCACCAGAATAAATAGTTTGTAATTTAATTATCCACTCACTTTAACCCACGTACTGCTGTATAAACTCTGTACAAGGGAAATCCACGTGTAAACTGAAGGGTATTTAAAATACAATCGCAACCACGTATTTCATACGGAAACGCCGGTGCAACATTCATCTGCTGCTAGCTAGTGTGTACATGTACAGTCCTTTCGATATAGCCTGCAGTTTCCGAGTAAATAATCCCGGCGGAACTGCGATCACCAACTGAGATGATTTTCTAGTTTTGTGTGATCGACTCACCGGCCGACTCGCCACTGAAAGAGGTCACGGACGTGATTTTCACGCCGGTAACCTTCTTCAATTCTGCAACGGTATATTCTCCAACTGATTTTCCAACCAAAACATCCATCGGATGGTTTTGGATTGCCACATTCTCCTTGTAAATTCCAGAGACGACTACTGCCTACGTCCGCCATCTTTGATTTTGGGTTCACTTCCGATTCAAATCCATTGTGTTTCAACAGCCAATCAAAAAAATTCAAAAAATTCAAGCGCCCAGAATATTCCAGAGTCCGTGATTCCTTGGTGCTGACCAAAAGGATCGCGGCCTCTGGGAACGAGTGATTCCTTGGTGCTGACCAAAGGATCGCGGCCTCTGGGAACGAGATTGTTCCCACGACACAACTGATATTCTGAGCCATTTTCCCGCGGATCAGCAAATACCTTAAAGTGGTCAATACTAAATCTTCCAAAGCTGTATTATCATGAACCGGAGCCGGGATCGCAAGCGACTTTTAACCAGTCAGGCCATTGTTACAACCATTGGCACACCGGTGACAAGTCTTGTTCGTTGCAACAAATTTACCGAAGTTGAAAAGTTGCTGAATCGTGTCCCAAACACTCCAGAATTTCATGAGAATGAAAAGATTACTCGGGCAAAAATCGCTCTTGCCTGGCACAAGAGAGACGTGCAAACGGTTTACAAGCTTATAGAGGTAACGCCGTGATAATTTGTGATTATTGTTGTTATTTGTTATTTTCAGTTCAAATACGGGTTTTGTTGCATGTTGCAATTATTTCGAGTAGGATGTTCGTTTCTTTGGACCTTGTCCATTTCTGTTACATGTAATTCGTTTATATCCAGGAGGGGAAGTTCTCAAACGCTGACGATCTTATTGAAATATGGGATCAGGCACATATTTATGAAGCTAAAGCTTCATGCAGAACTGCAGTGCAAAGATATCGCTTGAGACAAAGGTTGGTAATGGTTGAACAATTTAGTTTAAAAGCTACACACACGCATGCACTTCCAGAATCTTGATCCAGTAAATGAATGAAATCAACACTTCGCTCAATGTCATACTTTCTCTAGAATTGAACTAAAATTTCTACCTTTTTGACTCTTCTGTTAAATTGAAACTTGAGATAAAAATAGAGTCCAAACGTTCATTTCCGTTCATTTGAAGCATATCCAATCTCACCATGATCTTTCATTTGGTGGTGTCAGATTATCGATTACTTAAAATTTGAAACTCGCCCCAGTTCCCTGCGCAACCTCGGAATGGCCAATACGGACCGGTGTCAGACATTTGCAGACTGCAGACCGCAGACTGCAGACTAAACCCTAACATATAAACCCTAACCAAAAACTAACCAACCCAAATTGTTAGTGTTAGGGTTAGGGTTTTGTTAGGGTTTAGTCTGTTGTCTGCGGTCTGCAAATGGAGTGTCAGACATCGTATACGGACTAGGGGCTAGCTTATACGGTCATGTTGGTTACGGTGTCAAATAATCTTCAAGTAATGTACGCTTGATGAACATTTCTGTCAAAATTGAAGTTAAATTAGTTTCTTCCAAAACGCCGAGTGGGTCAGTTTTCAGTTACGATAGCTGTATCTCTGAGCATAGTCATGTCCTTTATTACACACTGTAATTTTTGGACAGTCTTTTTAATACATATTAGAGAACCGTCTTCTTTGACAATAGCGATCGTACGTGCGTATCAGTGAACGGCAATAATTATTTCCCAATCGAGACCGATAGTCGCGAAACGCGAAAATCAACTGCTGCATTTACTATAAATTGGAATATAATTACTGTGTAAGTATAAATCTTAGACGTAAATCCGTACAGACCGCGAAAATATCAATGGGCGAGGAAGCATACTTAATTGACCCACCAAAGTTAATATCGGAGACTTTGTAAGAGTATCAGTTTGTTACAGTTTGCGGACTTCGCGGATTTTCGCTTTTTCACTCCAACTATGAAAACCTTTCAACATGTTCAAGATATCTTTCACCGATATAAAGTCCTTATTTAATATGTCTGATTACTGCTCAGCAATTACACGTAAGTTTATTCCATCAGTGGAGACCCTGTAGTTACAGACAAGCCGCGAACAAAGCTTCGCTGACATCATGACAACAACAATGACCTCATAATCTCCTTCGCAGCCGTCACGCAGGTCGTCACGTAAGGGAGGTGGGAAGTGGATTGGGTGGCTAGCCACACCCAAAATCTGGCAAAAAAAATCAAAATCAAAATCGTTTTACATAGAAAATAAATAGAAGTGCACTGGGAAGGTATACAAATTGTTGCTGTTTTTAGCTTTAGCTAAAATAAAATAACAATAAAAATATTTGCTAACCGGCCACCCCCCACCCCCCACCCCCACCCCGTTCAAAAATTCTGGATGCCAAGATAATACAGTCGAACCTCCACTAACGGCCACCTCTCTACAACGGCCAGGATTTTTCGTCCCAATCGTACGTCTATCCATACTTTTCACTCTTATTGAAATCTCCCTGCAACGGCCACCTCTCTATAACGGCTGTGGCCAGTTTATTCCGCCCCAGGGTGGCCGTTGTAGAGAGGTTCGACTGTAATGTCAGATTTATATAGAACAACCCGAATGTAACACCAGGAGCCCATTACACCAGGAGCCCAGCTAGCCATAGGAATATCTCTTCGTCTTAAATAACAATAGTTATTACACTTTACGAGCTCTCCAGACCTGTACACGAACGTTCGATCTAATCCCCCTGTATGTCTGCATACTCAGGAAATCCTGTTTTACCTGTTAATTCTCTTTAGATTTCTGCCTCCGCGAAGCATTTGCCCTTCCGGTGTTCGCAAAAAGAAAGGTCGATTCTCCAAGGAAACCTGCAATTCATTGCAGGCGTGGCTTACAGAGCGCATTAGTGATCCATACCCTGATGCAACTGAGAGATTGATGTTGGCCCAGCAACATGGACTAACTTTGCACCAGGTAACATATTTTTTTTTTAAATTAAGTACTAGCAGAACATAAGAACGACATTAGAATATCCCCAAACGGAGTTCCCTGTCACCGAGAAGACCGAGATTTGTCGCGTCGTCACGCAACGCTGGCTAGAGAAGCGTTGCGTGACCACCCAACCTGTCATACCGATATGCATGGCAAGCTCTTTAAATTGCTTCTTTTTTATGTTGGCTACTTTTTATCTGTTCCAGTGACACAGTACAAAGGGCTAGTCCACTGGGAAATGTTTTCATTTCTAATGATATTAGCAGTTGAAGCAATCTTTTCAAATTCACATATTTTGTACAAATATGATTGGAAAATGTTAGAGGAAAATGTGCTACAATCTTCGTTAATTTTTCTGTAGGTTAAGAACTGGTTTTCCAATGCCCGACGACGTCTCCGAAACAAACCGAGTAAGCGTCCGAAGAATCTCCGTCAAAAGCGAGCAGGATGGAAACCGGAGAAAGACGTCACACCTTCAGTTAGCCAATCAGAGAAAGCTTTAGCTTTATCTCCGAGCAAAACCCAGCCAGCGGAACAGCCTCAAAGGTTCGTTTATCAAATGCATGCCACAAAATAGTAACAATTTACGAAAAAAAGAAAATTGCATAGAAGCGCAATTATTTTTCTGTTTTGATTTACGCATACTCAACGTTCCTCGGATTATTTGAACGTAATTCACTTTACGAGTTTTTTTCATTGTGATTGGCTAGATTTCTTTGATTGGCTTTATATTATAGGAAATTAACGCTCCATATTTCAATCTTTTACAGTGTAAACTAAAAAAGCAAAACAATATTTCCAGTTCACCCTCACTTTCAGAAGAGCAGTTTTCGACATCTGAGTTCTTGAATTTCGGGCAAAATATATTTGTTTCTTTTTGTTAATCGCGTTAATTTCCTTTATTTTCAAATTTTACCTCCTGTTTCGCGTTAATTTCCTTTATTGGGAATTAATTTTCCCTCCAATTCGCGTTAATTTAAGTCGCGTTAATTTCAAATACCTAATACGTTAATTTCCTATAATAAGGTAATCGGAACTCAACACGAAAATATGCCGCCGGTGCTAAGCGCGGGAAAACGCGCGGGAAAAATCACGATTGGTTTTGGCTTTATTCCTGATTGGTTAAAAATCGGCATGTTTGCTGCGATTGGTTGAAAGAACAGCATGTTGTGATTGGTTGTTGCGCGAGTTTTGAACTAATTACAAAGAAAAGCAAAGACACGATAACCCTCGAAAATCGCTCTATTTAAACAAAGTGAACACAGCAAAACGTTTCGTTAGTTCTCTGTCTCTGATTGGAAGACTGACTTTCATCTGCCTCAGTCCTCTGGTCACTAATTCTCTAAGTCAGCAACTAGAGGAGACGGCTGAAATTCAGGCTTATCTGATTCGGGTTAAGTTTCAATTATTTGCGTAATTATGTGTTAACAACCAATACGGTTTTTGGATAGTGACGTCCTTACATGAACGACACCCCGACACGTTTATTTTATAATTACAGCATTGACAACACTAACATAGCGCCTCAAGTGATGTGGAACACCGTTTACAACTATCCAGGAGTGAACTCTGTGATTGGTCCTCCGCAATTCGCGCCTTTTTTCGCCACCAGTGCTCCGTATCAGTTGCCTTGGTTACCCAACGTCACGCTATTTTCCGCTCTACTTCCGGCTAGTCTCAATCCCCCTGGTCCTATTTGCTAGAGCAATGGGACTTGGCAAGGATATGAAGAAACCATTAAAGCATTGCACAGTGCGGCTTGTCTCGCAATTTTGTTGAATGCTCGGTTAATGCACCCTGGCTCCAGAGGTCAGTTATTTAACAATTATCCTGCGAAATCGCGCGGAATATCGCCTGATACTTAGCCGACGAGGCCGTAGGCTGCCGTAGGCCGAGTTGGCTAAAATCAGGCGATATTTCGCAAGATTGACACAACTAAAAACAATATTATTCCACTTTTATTTCAAGAACTGACTTGAACATTTTACCGCGCGTAAACGAAATTACATATATCGCAGGATATCTGTTGAGTACGGTCGACAGATATTGAGTGCACGATGACCATATTTGGACAGTGACAATTTGTTGAATAATAACGACTGTTAAACGACGAAAGCGGTTAGAAGAAGACCGATAACCTCTGGCACCCAGGGTATGTTTAAGGAAGAAGCGCGCGTAATATAGTGTACCAGCTTTTCTGTTGTGTCTCAGTAAGTTCCATGTTTCTGTGCTCAACTCACAGATTTTGGATTGTCATTATTTTAGTAGTCGTCCTAAACATTTACACGGCAGTATTGAACTAAAATTGTTGATTATTCTTGCATTTTGTTCCTGTTTAAGGGATACCATAACAACTTTATAAGCTAACGAATTTAGAAACTGTTGAAGTTACGGGAGATCTGTGTTAATTCATAATCTTCCCTGAGTCAGCTTTCATCTGTTAAAATGTTTTCTGGGAGCGTGCCAATTTTAAAAAGTCACTGTTGTTCAAAATCGAAACAGTACGGCGAAAGACGAAATTAAAATAATTGGAATTGAAATGACCACCTCTGTCATTCGGAGTTCATCGTGAAACTTATTTTTCTGTGTGTGGTGAACACCACTGGATATTTCACTTGCCTGTTGGTTTCGTTTTCATCAAACTGCAATTGGCTACATCTTGCACAGCTTCAGTGTGGTAAAAAATATAGTCAGGAATACCTTTCATATTGATTATAGGCACTTGTACAGGAACAGTTATAAATTGTAGCGAGAGAATTTGCAGATTTGTTATTATATGGCTGCCCTATTGATATTAACGTTTCAAATTTTCATATTATTTTCAAGTTAGATCGACTGCATGTAGATCGAGCACGCTAGGCGCTATTTTTTCAAGATACTCTTATAGAAGGACACTTCTGCAGTAAAGCAGTTCTTTGATGTACCATGTATTGGATTATTTTTGTTAACATTAAAAATAATTTTGCGTCACCTTTGTTTCCTCTTATTATTTGCTCGTTGGGTCTGGTGAACGTAATCAAACACAAACAGAACGCGCGAGTCACTAACATCTATATCAAGCTAGCACAAAGCAGATTACACGAGCCATTATCGTAATAATCAAACACAGAACAGAGAACAGAGTCATACAGTTAGGTTTTTTGTATGGCGTAGCTCGCCGCCTACATCGCATTTCATCACACTGAAGAAGGGCTAAGCCCGAAACGTTTGTTTTTGACACTACTTGGAGTTTTTTAACCTTTTTTTAAATATTTATCACAGTAATAATCAAACACAAAACAGAGTGCACGAGTCACTAACGTAACAATCAAATACAAAACGGAGTGCGCGAGTCCCGAGTCATTAACGTAACAATCAAATACAAGACAGAGCGCGAGTCACCAACGTAACATTCAACACAAAACAGAGTGCGCGAGTTACTGACGTAACAATCAAATACAAAACAGAGTGCGCGAGTTACTAACGTAACAAACACAAAACATAGTGCGCGAGTCACCAACGTAACAATCAAACACAAAACATAGTGCGCGAGTCACCAACGTAACAATCAAACACAACTGAAACAGAGTGCGCGGGTCACCAACGTAACAATCAAACACAAAACAGAGTGCGCGAATCACTAACGTAACAATCAACAAACACAAAACAGAGTGCGCGAGTCACCAACGTAACAATCAAACACAAAACAGAGTGCGCGAATCACTAACGTAACAATCAAACACAAAACAGAGTGCGCGAGTCACCAACGTAACAATCAAACACAAAACAGAGCGCGCAGGTCATCAACGTAATAATCGAAAAACAAGACAGACGAAAACAACCACTACTAAGGCAAAATAATCTATTGATTGCTAACCCGTTAATACAATACCAGGTAATAATATATTTTCATTGCTTTGTATTTAAAATACATCTGTTGAAATAAATATGTCATTTAAATTCTCTTTTCGTTATGGTATAGTTTATCTGATCTGATCAGTCTGGTGACAAATATCTGTTGTTTTCGAAGGTTGAATAAAATAAAACGCAGAGTTCCTGCCTAACAAATATTGGGGACTCTGTAAAGTGCGGAAACGGACGGCGCATGGCGGACGGCGGATGGCGAAAAGCGGATGGCGAAAAGTGGACGGCGGACGGCGGACGGCGGACGGCGGATGGCGGACGGCGGATGGCGGATGGCGGAAAATAATAAAAATAATAATATTTAAAATAAATACAAAAAATTATAATTGAAATAAAAAAATAATTAAAATAAATGAACAAAAATAATAAATGCCGAATTAATGAGAACTAAAGCAATGCATGTGGTACAAATAAAATATAATTGTGCGTTGATATTACTCATGCGAGACGTGCATCAAGCCATCGACAAATCGAGAATAACTTTCATCAATCGCGAACGGATTGCGTTACAGTGAGTTCATTTCAAACTACCAAATTTAACTCGAATATTCAACCGTAGCTTAATACATTCGAATATCGAATGTTGATTATATCTCTTTCCATCCCCGTGAGCCGAGGTGCTAGTAAATCTGGAAAAAGACTGCGATGGCTTTTCATTCAACCAGACAGTTGACAGCTAAACGACCGCAGCATAGTCACGAAACCACCCTTGTCACGCTTGGCTTTTTCCACTTTGCAAATAATTCGTTATGTATCTTCTCCTTGTAGTTTCTATGTTTCATTGCTATTGTCTGCTAACGCGAAGAGGAAATTTCAGAAACTTGCTATTGTGATCGAAAAAAAAATCATCTGACTCGAATTGCGACAGCAGATATTCATTCGTGCACCCTCCTCGGCTCCTGTCAAATATGCAAATTTCAGTCATGAAACTTCTGTCTTTTCGGCAAATCACTCAAACTTCTGCGTTGTTTTCCAGATTCACTATCACCTCTCTCACAGGAATGGAAAGAGATATTTTTTCATTAATCAAGTCTACATTCGATATTCGAATGTATAAAGCTACGGTTGCCTTCGAGTTAAATTTGGAAGTTTGAAAGGAATATTACGCAACCGTTCGCGATTGATGAAAGTTATTCTCGATTTGTCGATGGCTTGATGCATGTCTCGCATGAGTAATATCAACGCACAATTATATTTCTTTGTACCATATGTATTGCTTTAGTTCTCATTAATTCGGCATTTATTATTTTTTGTTTATTTATTTTAATTATTATTATTATTATTTTTTTTTTCTATTTTCCGCCGTCCGCATTCCGCCTTCCGCTTTCCGCCGTCCGCCATCCGCTGTCCGTTTCCACACTTTACAGAGTCCCGTCGATGGGTGTATGTAAAACCCGGAACACACCCGAACACCCCGGAACACCCCGGAACACCCGGAACACCCCGGAACACCCCGGAACACCAACAGAATACCCCCAGGAACACAAAAATATAAAAATAATAATAAAATAATAATAAATAAATAAAATAAAAACAAATGAGATTGAAGTAGTGAAATCGAACACGTAAGCGTCAAGAGCCGTTAACGAATCGACTGATACCGAACACTTCCGAAGATGCCCCGAAGATTTCCGAAGATTTCCGAAGATGTCCCGAACACTTCCGAAGATGTCCCGAAGATTTCCGAAGATGTACCGAAGATGTCCCGAACACTTCCGAAGATTTCCGAAGATTTCCGAACACTTCCGAAGATGTCCCGAAGATTTACGAAGGCATATCGAAGACTTCTGAAGATGTTCCTAAGATTTCCGCACGTTTTCAGAAGACCGAATTTTTCCGAAGCTTCTTATCTAAGAGTGAATAAGTGGCAAAGGACCGCTCAAAAATTCAAATGTTTGTCAATTGGCCAACGCCACAGAGCGTGACATTGAATTTGAGGTAATCGGAGGTCATTGCCATGTGCAATTTCGTAGACAATTGTCATTGATCAATCATGTCGTTGTTTGTTCAGTCGAACCTCCCTAACCTGAGTATCAGGCGAATTTTTCTGCGCTCTCTTTTACTCTTCGTCTTACGTAAGCGGACACCCTCGGGACCAGAGAAAAATTCGGGTCTTCTGAAAACGTGCGGAAATCTTCGGAACATCTTCGGAAATCTTCGGGACATCTTCGGGAAGTGTTCGGAAATCTTCGGAAATCTTCGGGGCATCTTCGAAGTGTTCGGTTATCAGTCGATTCGTTAACGGCTCTTGACGCTTACGTGTTCGATTTCACTACTTCAATCTCATTGTTTTTTATTTTATTTATTTATTATTATTTTATTATTATTTTTATATTTTTGTGTTCCTGGGGGTATTCTGTTGGTGTTCCGGGGGTGTTCCGGGGTGTTCCGGGGTGTTCCGGGGGTGTTCCGGGGTGTTCCGGGTGTTCCGGGGTGTTCCGGGGTGTTCCGGGTGTGTTCCGGTTTTACATACACCCCCCCGTCGATACATAGCAGCGAAAAAGTGAGACCAATTAATTTTTATACAAATTCCATCCTATGATATCTTCGAACTACGAGCGGGCTAGTACGTGCTTTGGTGACTTTTTAAATCGAATTACTGACTGACCAATCAAAAGCTTTGATTCCCACGCTTGTATCTAAAATAAACACGTACTTCCAGTCCTGTTTTCGAGCACGGAATTCGAGAATAAATTTTTTAAAAAACCTCAGTCATTTGAGATATATTTTTTTCAGTTCGAAATATTAGAAATAACCTTGACTTCCAAATGTGTTATTTTGGGCTGCATGAAACAGTGAAAAACGCCAAAATAGTCAACGCAGGTCGATTTGCGACACCCTGGCGACATCCTTGCAACCGATCTGGAATTTGAAGTGAAACTGGCTAGTCACGCCCAGATTGCGTTTTACGAGCCAAAAGAAAGCTTGTGTTGTGTTCCCAGATCTATTATTGGTCATTATTATAAACTCTGTGTTGCAAATTACCATTAGTGGCAATTTAGATGGCAAGGACCTGCCTAAAACTTGAGATCTCAGGGACACAAATAATACACGGTACAATCTGGTGTCCGGACGTTTAATGCGCTTTACCTACTGTATAATATTGGAACACTTTCTCTTTAGGGGCGGGAGGGGGGGGGGGGGGGGGGGGGGGGGTGACAATTACCAAAAAAAATTCCTGCAAAGGAAAATTGTCTAAAAAAATATCCTGCAAGCAGCTGACCATCAAAAAAAATTCCTGCAAGCAAACTGGAACATATGTATATATATTTTTCAAACTGGAACATATGAGAGTATGACATGGCTCTCTGGTACAGTATAGTAAAATTTATGTATTTAAAACAACTTCAGATAGAGTCAAATGCTGTCAAAAATGACCTGCCTAAAAAGGTCTATTATCATTGTACATGTATCAATATCTTTAAATATAATTTTACTGTTATATTAAAGTAGAAATTTCCAAAAATATTTGTTTTGAAACAGGTTTAATATAGACCAAGTCATCCACATAACATTATATTGTCTGGATGTTTGAAATTTAATATGATCTCTCTCTTCTATAAATTATATAAAAGGCACATATATCCAAAACAATATATATATTAAGAAATATAAAGACAGTAAATAAATAATTTCAATATTAACATATTTTCAGCGTATACTGAAGTCTCTATAAACCTCTTTGATATTATTATGTAACCAACAAGTTAAACCGTAATATAAATATCTGTATTAAATCTGTAATCTGTAATAGCTCTGTCATAATCTGTCAAAAAATTCATATGATGCATGATTTTAAGGTCTTTGTATACATTGTGTGGTTCCAGAAAATTTCCATACTCACCCCAAGGAAGGTCATTGGAAATTCCAAGGGGGAAGGGGGTCTCAAAATCCAATATTTTTAAAGGAAATTATATAGCTTTAATAAATGGAAATTCCAGGGGGTGGGGGGTCAAACCAAAAAAAATACCTTCGGTTGCGGATATGGATATTTTCCAGAACCACACATTGTATACTATTGGTAGTATACGTGTGTATTCTATGGTATTGTAATATATTGTATTGCCATTTAATAATTATTTTGAATTCTCATACCGTATTCCAATGTTCTACAATAACAAAAAATTAAGTGTTACCCCAAAAATCGTCCATGTATAAAAATTAAAATTCCAGGCAAGCTCTCCTTCTCTTCCCACCCCCCCCCCAAAAAACCGCATGCAGGCTAGAAAACCTTCCAAAATACAAAATAAAGAGATGGGGATGGCTCGGCCATACTCTATGGAAACCATCTTGTAGCAATTTAATATATCCGACAAGTCCTGAAGTCAGGGACGCGCAGCTAGGGGGAGGGGCTGGGGGGGCTTTACCCCCCCCCCCCCCCCCCACTTTTCTAAAAAATAGTAATAATAAAAATTTCCAGAAGTTTTCAGAAGTTGGTGATAAAATTTCATTTTGATCTGCAGTAGATCGCAACGGACAAAAGCTGCAATGACCATTAGCAAAGTAGACGTGATTACAACTGAACAAATATAAAGAGTTAAGATAACTTTGAGTTGACTGACTTTATGCTATTTAGACTGCAAAACAGTCGTATTTTTTTGTCTGTCAAACGAATGCGCGCGGTCTTTGAACGAAAGGTCTGGAGCGAGTGTGAAAACGGAGAATATGCTATTGAGCAGTTATATCTTGCGTTTTATAGAGAAACGTTTTTATGACAGCATTTTATCGCCATAGATACTTTATTAGTCCCTAACCTGAAAATTATACACAACTCGGGACATCGCGGGACACGGGAGTCCTGCGTGATAACCAGCAGAGAAGCGCACATGGTAAAATGAGCATAATTAACGAAGACTTCTGGCTGTTGGAAAGAAAATATCTACAAAAATCTCTGATTGCTTTTCGAAAAATGGACAACTCTCTCTGAATTTTTAAGACCGGATATTAATAAATAAATGTTGATTCTTGTATTAAAAACAGTGGCTTTTTAAGCGCTGGAAAGTTGGTAATTTGCACCACGCTTGTTAATTTTAGATGCATTTCCAGCCATTTCAGAGGACTAAATTCACAATTTTCCCGGGGGGGGCATGCCCTGGACCCCCTAGAAAGCTCACGCTGACGCGTTCGCATTAGCCCCCCCACTCAAAAAAGTGCTGCGCGGGCCCTGGAAAAGCTTGAAAAGGACAGAAGACTGGACACTCCTGGAAGCAGCTTGAGAGGATGGCCCAGGACAGAAGACGCTGGAGAGCTTCCGTTGCCGCATTGTATCTTAATAATAGAATCTACTCTAATGTACGTATCTACGTATTAACTGTAATTTAATATGGAAAAAAATGGATTTACCCGGGAATAAATAAACCTGTGGATCTTGCACAGATTTATAAAGAAGTTCTGTGAAAAAAAAATTCGTGCAGAGCTTGCTCTCCTAAAACAAAATCCTGCAGACAACTCAGGCTGGAAAAAAATATCATGCACTGGAATTTTTTTACCCCCCCTCCCGGGATATCTAATGGTCCGCCCTTTATAGTTTCCAGATCGCTGGAAGTCTATGTATTTTTTATATACAAGCGTGGGAAACAAAGCTTCTGATTGGTCAGTCGGTAATTCGATTTAAAAAGTCAACAAGGCTGCTTTTACATGCACGTATTAGCCCGCTCGTAGTTCGAAGATATCATAGGATGGAATTTGTATAAAAATTACTCACTTTTTCGCTTGGTTTGTGATCGACCGGCTTTCGATTATAATTCTTTTTTTTTTTTTTTTTACTGATAGAAAGTCTCACTGCCGATCATTTAGTCTATTTCAAAACCCTTGACCGGCTGCCTCTCCGCCACAAATTAATCCTCACAACTTGTATAATAATCTGATATACTAGCCTCCTCCGCAGGCAACTCCTGGGTCTCCGGGGTCTGGGGCAAGAAAGGGGCAAAAGAGCGGGCACTGGGGCCGAGGCGAGCGAAAGGCTTCCTTTTCCTCTCTTCCTGTCCCCACCCCCACTCAGTCACCTTTTTGTCCTCCGTACAGTCTCTCACTCGTGCCTTTATGTAAGAGTTGCCTGCGGAGGAGGCTACTGATATACATGCTTCCGACAGGGCTGAATAACGTCTGCGCATGCCCCAAGCGCTTGCCAGGAAACCATAGCAACAACATAGGTAAAATGGCGTGATTTTCAAAAATACGAAACACTGCAAAGGTTTTCGCCAAAGAATAAGAGTTTGCCTGTAAACTAAGCTTTAAAATCTTGCAGTGGATCCGCCTGTTACTGAGTGAAAAACATATCTTTTGAACACCAGGGTTTTTTTTCTGAACACTCGCTGAAAAATAGCCACGAAGCGCCCCACGATGTCAGAGTCCGCGAAGATGCAGAAACGAAGCAGTAATGATATAATCAAGTTTTCTCGTATTCCACGGCATTTCATGGCGAAAATCTTCGATGTAACTTTGAAGTGTTCAAATTATTATTTGCGAAAGTAGGAAAAGGAAATATTCCCGTTTTGGAGCGGAAATATAAGACATTTATCTCTCCTTGCCGTCGTGTTTCAAAACCGCACAACAACACGTTCGCGCCAAAAATTTGCTATTGCTGTCATGAAATCCCGCACATGCGCAGACGTTATTCAGCCCTGTCCATGCTTCCATTATTTCACACTTTAGTCTACATTTTACCCCTGGTCTGTAGTCTTTGTTGCATGCAGTTCGCACTCTGCGTTATTAATACACTGACCGGATTTATTCGTACTTTCTGAAACTATTTACGTCCGAGCTAAAATTTACGAAATCACGTCTTCTTTCGACAACTTGAAGTATTTTGATACTTGCCTTTGAAGCTAATGAACAGCCATCACAAACGTATAGTGATGTATTAAATCACCTAACCTAGATGCATCGAACGACAATAACACTAAAATACAAACTTTTACAGAAACACTGCACAACACTACTGAATAAAATCGACCCAACTGTTGACAAGGGATCATGAAAAACTCCTAATCACATTTCAAATTATCTCCTCAATTTGACCACTTTCCGTAAAAAACAACGAAATATACAAAGAAAGCCTGTACATCGCAGTAGCCGCTCTCTTCGCCATTCTTCGAAACATCAACAACAGTATCAACAACGATGGCCGTCACCAAATGACTCTTAAAAATCGATATCTACTCCGATTTACTCGGATATTAAGAATCAGCTATTTCATTGGTTGTTCATAGTAGCCCCAATCTGATTGGTGTGACATACAAGGCAGCAAATTGCCCGTCCAAAACCGCCGGCTAAGAGTATTTTTTTAGAAAAAAAATAACTCAAAAATTTATAAATCAAAGAAAATAAGCTCTTCACAAAGTAATGAAAATGACCCAGAACCCTGGAAATGTCATTCAGATAAATAACATGTCTATATATGAACACAACAACAGATACTGTATATATGTCTACAGTTGTATACAACGTTTGTTTAAGTCGTAAGTTACATTCAGTGTAGCTTTAAAGTGCATATAGGGTTGGTATAAGTGCACATACTATCATTTTTAGATAATTTGTGCATAATTTATATAAATTATATACCACACCTACCGAAAATGAGTCGCTTTTTCTTGAGAAAATAAGAACCTATTTAAGACCTGTTTAGCCTAATTTCCTGGTAAGCACCATTTACATAAGAACCTGTTTAGGCTAACTTGGAAAATCTAGGTTCTTATACGCGGGTTTTTACTGTATTTCTTCATGTATTATTTACTGGCACACCGATCGGCAAAAATGCTGATCCATCGACCCATACGCATGGGGAGGACTGCCGTGCGGTCCCCAGCCAACAGCTACCACAAGTATTGTGTGGAGCTGGCCCTTAAAGGAGTGCTTTGCACTCGCGACGATTTTCGATGAGATCCCTATGCCTGGCTATGCCATGCTGATGAGTCCTAACCAGGACGAAACAGCTGTCCATGGCTGCCACTGCCCGGGTGATATGGCTGTGCGGCATGCGTAAGGTATTGGCCATACCGCGGGTTGGTGTTCGTGTGTGCCACTTGCTTCTTTGTATTTCTTCATGTCTCTGACAGGTCATCATCAGTTATGACTTCCTCCGTTTGGGACTCGCCAGTCCTTAGAGTGTATATGACAGATATTTTTTTATTCGCGCTATGATCGCTAGATACGAAGAGACCATCCCCATAAAATGCTTTGTTTCCCATCGCCCGACCGACCCAATTTTTTCAAAAGTTAAAAAAATCATTGCCTGCGCCCTTTTCTCGGGTGTTTCCAAGTTTAATATGCTTTGTTTACATCTTAAAGTCACTCTGACATCTAAATCAGCCCCAGTAGTGACGTCTTCGAACCCGGGCTTCGAACACTTTTCAGAGTGATATCGGCTCGTTGCAAAATGGTGGTCACGGGAAGATATAATCAAGGCTCGCTTGGAATTATTTATGTATAATTTGTCATTATTTCGTTCGGCTTTTCTTTTTTTTCTTTTTTTTACCGACCGACCGACCCACTTTCACGAGAGAGAGGGCGATGGGAAACAAAACATTTTATGGGAATGGCCAGAGCAAATTAATAGTGTCTCTCTATTACATCATGCGTATACTGGGCTGTCATGTTTCAGGGGCACCCAACGACGGTTTTCTCCCAAATGCTTTTAAAACACTATTTTAGGCTGTCTGGTGTGCTTTTAAAGATCTATAAATGAATTCTAAGCTGCGCTATAAAATTTATATCTGTTCGGTCATTCTAGGGGAACTTTAGACTTCACGAATTTATTAGGGCATTTTTAGTCATTTCCCGAAAACCTCCGCTCTTCCTGCTGATTTTCCTTTCCGAAAATCCTAGCTGACCTTTTTTTGTACCAGAACGAAATTTTTATCTCTCCGAAAATAATAGGCATTAATTTTCCCATATTAAGAAAGTTCGAGATGATATTTCCCTAAAGAAAACTTCAACTTTAATCCGAATATCTGAGGTGATTATAGCCTCCGAACAGATATTTCACCGAAACGATCCGTTGGGTGCCCTGTTTACCATGTTATGGGAAACCCCCTCTAGAATTGAAACTGAAAGCAGATGACTATTACATGTTATGTTCCCCTGTCTCGTTACATATTTCGCTTGTTTCTTTTTTAAAGAACATGAAAAGAGCACTTACTCGACACGAAAATCGAAATTTTCTCTGAAAATAGGAAGAAATTCTGATTCAATATTTGGCTATAGAAACTGTAACGCCGTCAACTAAAGGTCGATATGGAAGAGAAATTATCTGGTGGCTAATTCTATACAATGTCAATCATGTTCACCATGTAAAAATCACAAGGGTTGCGTCATTTAAACCGTGTTGTTGTTTTGGCTAAGTTTAAGTCCACATTGCTTGAAGCGGCCGCCCCATGGTCGTCGGCCGCTTAAAAACCTCGAGCGATTCATGACCCGGGCTCGGCCTCAGGCCTTGCCCGGTTAACAAGTGATGGTGTGTTGTTGTATTATTCATAAGAACCCAAGCTGTTAACGTAGTTAATTAACTATTTCAAAAATGTAAAATAACCAGGCACACCCAAACCGCAAAAAAGCATGTTTGCTCGCTTTAATAAGGACACCCTGGAGGACACTAACGTTGAAGAAATCCCGCCACAAAAGTAAGTGGCTTTAACTTTGTTAATGAATTTGTTACTTTTCTTTGAGTTTGTAAACTAGTAGTAGAAAGTTAGAATTTATAAGTAGTTTAAACGTGACAAATGTTCAACCTCGTGGCTCAGTTCAAACGTGATTGTAATCAGCAATGCGAGTGTTGGTAATGATAATGGAGAAATACGGCCAGTTCTGTAGTTTACACAACCTTAAGCTTATTATCTAAGATAGCAGTATTCTTCCCGTGACCAGAACTTGAAGTAGTAAAATTCTCCTTTCAATCCAAGTTCTGAGAATTTTATGGTACATCAAGACAACATTTTGCATCTTCATTTCTCATCTTTATTCTCATCACGTTTCTGCTTGACAATTTTGAGGTTATTTAAAAAGGTTAACGTCTGTTCCAGTCGTAGGGAGTGGCTCATCAAAACATTTGGTATTTGGGTAGTCACGCAACGCTTTAGTGAGGGATAAGCGTTGCGTGACGACCGAAATAACGGCTGCGAGCTGAGAAGCCGACTAAGACCAGGGACTGGGTAGCCTGCGAGCGCAGACGTATTTCCGGCTCGAGTTACGTCTGCGCTCGCAGGCTAGGGACTGGGAGTATCTCTATTGCACCTTGATCACTTTAGTCTCTGGAATTAACCGCCTGCACAAGGTATATAGTTTTTAATTCACCAAGGATTTCCGTCCCATCCCAAGCAAAGAATTTCCCATTGTCCTTCATTTCTAATCCATCGATGACCTTCATCAAGCAATTCACGGAAAATTCTGGAGTGAAAATTTTGGCAGGGTCAACATTTCCGAGATAACGTCTGGATAGATCAGTGTCCACTGTACCCGGTTGAAAACACACGCAAATAACTCTCTTCCTTCCAGCTCGATACTGAGATTTTTGGTCGCCATACTGAGCGCGGCTTGGACATTCTGTAACTGTACCAACCGCCGAGGGAATTATCAGTATTGATCCAACCTTGCTGATATGTTGACAAGGATCCCCGCTACCTCGTTCTTGCTGTTCTGTTCCGTTTCGCGAGCTTCGGACCAAAGTGTTTCGCCAGTATCAAGGGCCCTAAAGCATTTGTAGCTAAAGTGGCTTGTAAGCCTGGCATATCGACTTCGCGTAAACTAGTTTCTCCCTTCCGCTCGGATGAAGCATTCCAGCGCTGTTTACTAACAAGTCGAGTTTCGTATCACCACATTAGCAGCTACTTCTTCGATTTGCTTCTCATCTTGGACGTCGAGGCGATGAATTGTCAACAGGTCGCCATGATGGCTTTTGAGCAGAGATAGATCACGAGCGCTTGAAGGATCTCTACACGTTGCTATCACGCTGGTTTGTTTAGCAAGCAGGTATCGACACATCTGGAGACCTATACCGCGGCTAGCGCCTTGGATTAAAGCGTTCTTGAACATTTTGATGCCGTAAAAATTCGAAGGCGGCTAAAGCAAGCAGGCGTCGATGTTACGTAATCCGTGTGACAGCGCGGGAGACCTGGTAGATTATGCAAACACTTGAAACTGAAAGTTGCACGCGGGAAAATCAAACGGTAATTTGGCTGTTTTGGTACGGTAAAACCCTTAATTTCGCGTCTACAACAGATTGGAAAGTGCACAAAGTATAAAGGATGGTTATTAGTGCTGTAAGAGATCTCTAAGTTGGTTGTTTTCTCGCTAGAAGCTTCAGGTAGGTACCTTGCCGCATGCATTCATTATTATAAGCTTATAAGACTTAATTAAGAATTAAGTTCCCAACGGACTTCCAATTCCAGACAGAAATATCGGCATGACTGCTACTTCGGGATTTTAGTAATCCAGTAATGAATATTTAATGAGCTCCAGGCAGCGGAAAGAAGGCAAGAGAGGCCAAAAATATTCAAAACCCATGTTGGAGACCTTGATTTTATAGCTGGTTGGTTTGGTGGAAAATTGAGTTGGAAGGGGGGGTGAAATTTTTCAGACCTTCTCAAGAGTGGGAGGGAGGGTGGAGATAAATTATGTAAAGGCATTGAGGAAGAGAGTGAATGTGGCGGTTTCCAGAAAATATTCATACCCACCTCAAGGAAGATCATTGGAAATTCCAACGGGGAGGGGAGAGGGGGTCTCAAAGCCAAAATTTTTAAAGAAAAGTATGAAGTTTACTGAATTGCCAGGGGGGTGGGGTTTCAAACAAAAAACCTTATGTGGAGGGGTATGGATATTTTCTGGAACCACACAATTTTATATTGGAGCACCGGCAGCAGTGAAAATCAAATCAAATAATTCATGTCATTAGCAAGAGAAAGAAAAAGATAGAAAGGGAACATGTAATATGGCAGAATTTGACTCTGATTTATAACATTGGAAATGTTTTCAAAGTTGAAGTCTTAGAATTCACACAAACTCCATCTTCCAGCCAAAATTATATCCTGGTAATAGTTTCGAATATTGTTATCAACATCAACGGCAGTACGGGCTGATCTGAAAATGTGAAGTACGTAGAAGGAGATTTTTTGGAAGTAGACTGCAATTAGTTATTACTAGACGCTTCTACAAGGGGCAAATGGGGTCGCTCCCCAGAAAATATTTGAGATTTCAGGCTCTGAAAAGTGCATTTTGGTGGATCCTGGAGATCCTTACTATGGATAATGGTGAAATATAAAAACCCCACAGGTCTGATAGGGGGGGTCCGGACCTCCCGACCCTCCCCCTGGATCTGCTCGTTCTCAGGGTCTCTCTTCCCGCCCCCCTAGAGTGAGAGAGAGGGGGTAAGAAGAGAGAGCCTGGGAATGAGGCTGCAATAGTTAGTGCGCCAGCGGTATGCCAAGATTCTAAATGATATTGTTGAATAATCATTCCATTGACTTTGAAAGCTCACAAGTTATTGACAAAGCCAACTTATTTACTAACGTGACCAAAAGATTCTAGAGTCATACCTTGGTTGCACCAGAAGTCTATTAACTTAATAATATATATACTGGCCTTATGCATGGTTAGCGTGTTGGACTCTGGATCGAGCAGTCTGGGTTTGAGCACTGGCCGGGGTCATTGTCTTGTGTTCTAGGACAAGACACTTTACTCTCGCATTGCCTCTCTCCACCCAGGACTGGAGTATAAATGGGTACCGGTGAATAGTTAGGGTAACCTGACAAAAATCTGGGGGGTAACCTGCAATAATTATTGACTAACATCCTGTCCAAGGGAAGTTGCTGTACTCCTAGCTAGCAGCTTCATTTTATGGAAACTGGAGTTAAGTGCCGGTCTGTTGTGCCACTAGATGCTAAAAAGACTTTTAATGTCAGTGAGTCATCTAGAATTTTGCGCTAAAATAATTGGGGTTGGTATTTTTAACCGTTACTAACAGGAAAGGGTTTGTTTAAGGGCTGGGAGACCACCACCAACTCAAAACCCCCCACCCCCATCCCATGGCAAGTTTTTTCCCTCAGTCACTCAAAGATTAATTTGAGTCAGTGATTGATGGTTGTTAAAGACAACATCTCAATACAACACGGTAGGCTGCACCACATACTTAAGTAGTTTCTGGAGTTTTACCTTGTTTGCACAAAATCTAACAATCACTACTGTGTCAATGAATGGTTTGCTATCCCCATTCTCCTCACGGCCATCCCACTTCGCTAGTCACGCTAGTCAAGAAACTTCTGAAGCGACAGTAATTGTTTCGGGAAATATAATTCATTTTTAATTCTTCCTTCACATAGAAACAGCTTAACAGCTTGTGTACACGTACAGACCTTCAAACTTCCACGAAGGACGATGATTTATTGTCTGTACGCTTCAAAAATTTGCTGATCTGGCGCTTTAACAATGCGTGACGGAAATCAACTTGAATTACGGAAATACCGTAGTTGAGCACTTAAAATTGCAACAAAGGCATCTTATGAAAAGACGATTTTCAGATGAGAAGACTTCGTACACTGTTCGTATAAGATATCAAGATGTTACATTCCGTTGCTATCTACCAGTGATTTCAGCGATCCCGTTTAATCACGTTATATAATCACGCAAAGATCAGTCACAGACAGGTGAGGGAAAACCCCAAAGCTGATCTTGTACGTAAAACTACGGTACACGTGTGAGCGTCGTTTCAGCTAAAAAATCCCAGATGAAGAGGCAGCTCTTACATGTGGCTTATATCTTTTGTTTTTATAGCCCGGACAAATCCCCCCGTGACTCGACATTTAACACTTCGCTTCGTCATGGATATAAAAGGATCTGACCATATTTTCCACGTGACTATATAAAATAACTTTTATATTTCGAGAGAAGAAACAGTGCTATTTACGAGTGGAGGAATCTAAGGTAAGCGCTATTATTATTGTTGTTAATAAACGTTTTGGTCCTTACGATTCTTTTTTAACGGAGTGAAATCACTCGTTTTCATGCAGGCAGAATCAAATTTCAGGACGGAAATTGTTTTATAAAATTTAATATTTTGTAGTCACTCTGCAAACGTCAGGAACTTTTTTATAATACGTGTTAATATATATATTCCTTGACACCACCGAAAAATATATGTCATAATTAAGACATTGAACAGGAGGGCAATTTAGTACGGTATATCCTGCAATAAAAAGCAAGGGAAAATAAGTTAAAGTGCACGTGTGTTTAATATTCAAGCTGACGTGGCCGCATGACAATAGCATTCTGGTCTATTCTCAAAAATTAATGAAAAAAGAAGAAATGTTTAAAGCCTGGAACATAAACATTTGTGATGGTAACAAGAAAGAAGACAACACTTCCACAAAAGTATATTAATTTAATTTACAAAAGTTGTAGTAGTTGCGTAAAATATTGTCACGCAACGTCGAATGACATTTTTGAAGATTTGTGATCATGACTCATTGGCAAAGGCGGTTTTGTTAATTAATGTAAACCTCCCAGCTTGCAACCCACACAGTCTCATAAATTCCACCTGTTCAATACCCTGCGAGCAGACCCCCTTCCATCTTCCGATTACTTTTTTTTAGGGTAGGAGCGCGGGCTCATTTCCCGAACAGCGGTTTATAATCGAGCCAAAAGATTTCCGAGAAATAGCGTCATTTCCGAGAAAGTTTTTGTTTTGGAATCGTACTGTATTTACTGTGCTGTTTTCTGATGAGTGTGAACCTTTCCGTTCTATGTAGGAGCTTTTTAAAAATACTAGTGTCTAGCCTCTGACGCTGCGTGAAACGGGCGAGGAAAGAAATGTTTCACCCCGACCCCCACCCTCTGAAGATTTCCTGAAGATATTATAAAAACAAATATTATGGAAGTTTAAAGTCCTGCCATATTTTCATGTAAAAAAGATTCGCGATGGGATAATAGCGATGGATAATAACGATGGTTTATTGAACGAAACTGTCTTTTATCTAAAATCGATAACGACTTATGCCGCTGCATTGAGCTGAGTGCAAATTTTCAGACAATTCCAAGAAATTGAACTGACATCTTATATTACAGTAGATAAAACATGGAGATTCGAAGCAGTGCGACCTATATTTGGAACACTAGAGATCTACTGGGGCAAGGAGCTACAGGAGCCGTTTACAAGGGACGGCATAAGGTGATTTATAAATTGCTTGCACGTACGCGTTGTAATAATTTCCCCCCGTCTTGCTTCGACTCTCGATCGAACGATCGAGTTACATCTGTGCACTGCTCTCAATGTTGCTTTCGATTTCTGTTTCAATCCAATCGTACTCAGAAAAATGGCGATACGTTTGCGATGAAGGTTTCCAACAACTTGGGAATGATGCGGCCGCTGGAGGTACGAAGAAGAGAGTTCGAAGTCCTCAACAAACTGAACCATGAAAACATCGTCAAGTTATATGCTAGCGAAACTGAGGTATGTACGCTACGATCTAATGCATATAAACAGTTGCAGCGTTTGATATACAGTCGAAGCTCTCGGACACCCTGGTAAGCGGACATCTCTGACGATCACCTTGACAAAAGGTAGCTCATACAAACTCTGTATGTACACATTCCCGTATTAAAGCGGCCAGCTCCTGCGCACACTTTTCGTCGATCTGCTTCCCGAGGGTGTGCGCAATACGGAAACTTCGACTGTATTTTCATTATCAGCTTTACATGTAAGTCGGCTGTTTAGTGACTATACTTCCTTGCCTCTCCGACCATTTGTCATTATGCACACACATGTATTTATTATATACGGTATATTTTTATATTTTTGCACTCTACCACTGTCCTTTACATGTAATAAATGTATTAAAAGCACTGAAGCATCGAGGAAAATAGTAATTTTTCCTTCGATATTGAATTGGTTCATTTTTTATTCATTTCTACGTTTAATATAATAATGTGATGCGCGCCTTCGATCTTATGCTCAGAACAAGCAGGAAAGACTATAAAACTTCCTGTATACGTCAAATAATAACATAGGCAAATGTAATGGCTACCAACACGGAATTTCAAGCTTCAACAGACAAAAAAATGTATTCATGCATGTATGAACTTCACCATCTTCCCGTGGGTATATTTTTAAAAGTTAATTGCTTTGAACATCAGAACCCATAAAATTCCCTTATAGAGTCATGAACTACAGCTCTGATCGCATACCAAATTTTCATTTACGTCAATGCATGTATGTTGTAATGAAGGTTTAATTTAGGGGATTCCCCTGCCTCACAAGCACCAATGGCAGACGTCTAGCGATTTTCCCAGAAAAGGGTACAAAGTGCAAGATTAAATCTCTGATCATGTAAAGGAGTTTCAAAGACTATTTTCGACACAAGTTCAAAGATCTTTCCACCTCATAATTTCTGTAGCAATTCTGATGAAGAACATTTGAAGTCCTCAGTTTGGCATGGGAAGCTTTGGAATTTTGATAGACCTGGAAGACGATTGACCTTGAGCTTGAAATTGAACAATAGATATTTAATCTCTGTTGAACAATAGCTGGCAATCTCTATTTTTCTAAGATTATTTTCCTCATACATGTAATTTCACTTACTTAGTAGCAGTGTTAGTTTTTATGCTAACTTTATCTGACGTGGACTCTCTCAATATCAGTATCCGAGGATTACACTGCAGATTGCATTAATTTGTTATATTAATTACAGTCTGAATTTTTAACCAGAGAATCTTAATAGTATATTTTGTTTCAGTAGCATGAACATACATGACTTATATTTCTAATAAGATTATGTTTTAGGTAATAATTTCTAACACAAGACAGTGTTTCATGGGATATCCAAACACCGAGAAGGGAGTTGAAAATACGACGCACAGCAGAGTATTTTTGACAAAATTTGGGGTGTTTGGATAGCTGATGAAACACTGTCTCAAATGTTTGATATATCTTCTCAATCTAAACAAAAACTAAGGAATAAACGGAGAAATGAAATCGTAAAAATCTATGCTAATTAAGACCGGGTATCCAAACCTCCGTCGCGGTTATGATTTCCTTTGTTTTAACGTGGTGAATGAGTTTAAGAACTTTGCTAAACTATGTAAAAGATTGAACTTGTTTGTTTCAAATATAAACTTCAGATTCTAAGAAATTTTGGAACAAACTTTTTAGTGGTTATTAGTTTTGTTTAGGTTTTCAAATAGCCTTACCAGACTGTTAAATGTTAGAACAGCTGAAGTGTTCCAGTTGAACTATTTACATGGTCTTCTTGTATAAATTATTGATCAGGACTTCCAATAATTTTTAATTTGTATGTTTTGTTATTTGTAGAATCATAGACAGTGGATTTAAAGGGAGTGTTTCACGGTTTGGTGCATGTGCCGGTTTATCAACTTTATCCGTTTAAAAACCCCACTCACAGTGTACTTCTGGATACTTCAGTAATCACATACTGTAATTAGTCCAAGAAAAACGACAAATGACCAAATTCACAAAAATTTTCAATGGATTACACCGAGAATGTCTACATTTGAATACCAGAAATAATTACCAGAGAATAAATCCTTCGGGCCAACATTTTATTCTATTTATTCTGATATTCAAAGTCGACATTCTCAGTGTAATCCATTGAATTTTTTTGTGAATTTTGGTTATTCGTCATTTTGCTTGCATGGACTAATAATTATTATAGTATGTTATTACTGAAGTATCGAGAAGTACCTTTGAGTGGTTTTTTAAAAGGATAAAGCCTGAACATGCCCCGAACCGTGAAACACTCCCTTTAACTTATCTCACTGTCCATTCTCTCTTGTGGAGAATTGGACTGTGTGCCCATCATCACCAAGCTGCTCTGTCGACCACTGCAGCTGCCAATTAGGGGTATCGAATGGTCGCTTCAATTGTCAAGTGCTCGCAAAATTAGGCTAATGCTCGAATTGCTCTCAACATTTTAGTGGGTGCTTGTTTGCTCGTGTTTGCATATTTTTACAAGTGCTGGCATGCTCGTTTTTGGTAAGGGTAGTTTTTTGCAGAGTGCTCGCTGCTTGCAAGGTTAACTTTTATCGATGCGAGTGCTCGCAAAGAAAAATGCTGTGCTCGCAAATGCTCGCAAAGACCATTCAATACCCCTCCAATTCTCTGCCACCATCTCCCTGATCTTTCTCTCTACTCCTCTGTGTTTCACTTCTATGACCCCTTCTCCTTCTGCCTTTGGGTATGTACCCATGCAAGTTGCAATGGGTTCTCATGATGGTCCATTCTCTGAGAACATGACCAAGCTTTATTGAGTCCCCTTTAGTTAGTTCTCCTAGCTGACTGCATGCAACACAAAATACAGATCAACTAAGTCTATATTTTTGGGAAAGCGAAAATAATGATGAATAGTAGATCTCTCAATTTAAGTACTATCGCTACAGGTACATTTTAACTTGTCATTTATATTTTGACCCACCCTTAGTTTTGCAATGACAGATCCAGACCTGTTTTACAAGGCCTTCAAGCCTTCAATTTCCACAAGAAGGAAGGGGCGAAAAAAAAATTATCAGCCCTTTGGGCCTATAGTATTTTTGCCCACAAGAAGGGGCCTGGGGGCCCTCTCCAAAATCTGCCACTGCTATGGGCTCACCAAAATACAACAAAACTCATAAAAATATACAGTCAGCAACATTACCCACTAAAAGATAATATTATTATAGGTGTTATCCTCATTAAATTATGTTTAAATTATTTATTATTAAATACATTTATTTTATTTTATTTGTAAACTATTCCAATCTATCACTAAGTCATTACAGTGAAGATGATGCTACTGTTGCCACTCGACAAAGTTTTTGATTAATTTTTGACAACTTTTTGACTACTTTCGGATGGGTTCCGTTTGACTTGACCAATCAAAATCCAAGGAGTGTTGGAGGCGGAGCCGTAGAATTTGAATGGTTTTAGTTTCTAGTCTAGTTCAAATGTGGCGCCACAAACGGAACCCATCAAAGTTGTCAAAAAGATGTCAAAAATTAATCAAAAACTTTGTCGAGTGGCAACGCGCGGGTATACGTAGCATCATCACTGTTATGCAATAGAGCTGTAACTTTGTTGCTTGTAAACTCTTGGTACTAAACAGTGTATGTGAATCTTTTCCACAGCTCAGGTCACAGAATGAAATCATTGTTATGGAGCTGTGTTCTGGAGGAAGCCTGTTTACTCTGCTTGAAAACCCTGCTAATGCATATGGCTTCTTAGAGGATGACTTTAAACAAGTGGTCAAAGATGTTGGTAAGCAATTTACTCACCTACAGTATATAATATTTGTGGGAGACGTGTATGGCCTATTAATGGTTAGCATGTTGGACTCTAGATTGAGTAGTCCAGGTTCAAGCGCTGGGCAGAGTCATCGCATTATGTTCTTGAGCAAGACATGCACTTAACCCTCACAGTGCCACCGGGCACCGGCAAACTGCAGGTTTCCCATTTATACATGTACATGACTGTGCTCCTGGGTTGAGAGAGGCACTGTACTGTGAGAGTTAAGTGTATTGGCCATCAGAACGCCACAGCTAGAGTCCAATAGGCTAACCATTACGCCACTGCTTCTAGAACTATCTAGACATATTAGTCTACTGGTAGTTAGCGTAACTCTGTTTTATTCCTATTTTTGCGTGTGTGTCTTTGTTTGTTTGTGTGCCCGACCTTAACATGTAAATTATATATTTATATTAACTGGCTGCCTGGCATTTTTAACTTCAAGGTTATTTCGGGTAGCCAGTACCCCTATTATTTTTTTCTGTCCAATTATTGTAAATACTTTTAGTAACTTGTGGAGTAAAATAAAGTTTGTTGTTGTTGTTTGTTGTTATATCAGCTGCAGGAATGAAGCACTTACGAGAACAAGGCATGGTCCACAGAGACCTCAAACCAGGGAACATCATGAGAGTGGCAAAAGATGATGGAAGGTACAAATAAAATGATACCAATTGGTAATTCAGTATATTTCAAGCCAACTAACTAGTCTAGGTAATTATAACCTGTTGAGCTCTTGATTGGAGGCATTGATACCCGGGAGGGGGGGGGGGGGGGGGGATACTCCCTTATATAAGCTATATAGGTATGTGCCGCCCCAAAGGGTATGGTTTTTGAGCCGTTTTGGTGTGAAATTAAGGGTATAGATTTTGACCATTTTGGTCTGAAATAGGGTATGTTTTGTGCACTCTGGTCTGGAATTTGGTTTGGCTTTTAGACAAAACTGTTTTTTCCCATTAACATCGGGGAATTTGAAGCCCTTTCAAATGTTTGCGCAAATGGAACCCATTCCTGGGTAGCTGAAGTCATGTATTAGACACGTGTACTAATTTTATTATAGGTCTGAAATACAGTTTAGGGTATCGATTTTTGGGTCAGGTCTGAAATAGAGTATCAAAAATCACATATTTTGGTCTGAAATAGGGTAAGGATTTCAAGAAGCGGGCTGCACACCCCCACCAAAAATTTGGCGAGTACGCCCCCTCCCCGGGATTGATACCTGTATACTCTGACTTGAGGTCAGGATGTCAAGAGGTCAAGAGTTTATTCCTGCAGTGTCCTTGTACATCAGTGTTGTGTTCCAATTCTCATGCAGATCGAGTGACTTTCTCCGCCCAGATGTATAAATCAGTGCCTGACAAAAGGGGTACATGTATTTAACCTGTGAATTGGACGTACGTCCTATGCTTATATTCTCATATTTCTTCTTTGCCAACTCTAGTTGAAAAGGAAAACTATGAATAGTAAACACTATAATGTACGTCTAGTTAACATGACATTTATAAGGGAAATACAAAAACAATGTTAGTAATTACCCACCATGACTGATGATGTTTCAAGCATTTTTTAATGCTCAAAATAGATTGCTTAATTGCAGCCCCCTTTTCTCTTAAGATGCGATGAGTGTTTTAATCCCAGTGACCGCAAATTTAAAAGTAGTGGTTAATATATATACGGAATAGGAGGGGTTTCCTGCCCTGTGCTCTTTTCATGATTTTGATAAAGAAACAGACTGCAAGCAATATTATATCAAATGCTCTAAATGTCTAGTAGATACTTCAACTTCTGAATGATTATCATGGTAATTAACCCTTTCACTCCCAGAGTCAAACCTACATTGTAAGCATTGAGTCAATAAATGTGGTAATACCTTTTGAGTCTGTGCATGAAACCCTAGTGTGTGACCATTCAAATGAAAGCTATTGAGAAGTACTTTCAAGTGGTGCTGTTTGTTTTTTGACAATTTTGAAAAATGAAACTCGCGTTTTTTTTCCTTTATACTGGTGTTCAGTGATCGATCGTTCTTTACTAATAGTAATTTAATGTATTTTTGACCAGCTTTGTCTACAAATTAACTGATTTTGGAGCAGCAAGAGAACTGGAAGCTTCTGAAGGATTTATGTCTGTGTATGGTACTGAGGAATATTTGGTAGGCATGATCAAATAATAAAAAATACAATGTCTGACTCAATAATAAGTAATTGGACCACTCAATGCAAGGTTCAATTACCAATGTCCAATTATATACCAATAATAATTATTGGACAGCTGTAATTGCACACCCACAGGTTTAATCATGTAACAAATATATATGCTTAGAGAAGTAATCAGAAATGAGAATTTCAGGATTGTTACATACATGTATGATTAACCCTAATATGAACAGTCCAAGACTTTGTTGTTACCATAAATAAAATTAAAAAAATTAGTGGTGAATTGTCATTCTACCAACTAGTGTAAATTAATAAATTAAATTATGTATGGTCTGACTTATTATTTTTTATAGCATTTGTCTATAATGTACTAATAAAATAAGTTTAATGTAATTCACAGCATCCAGATCTCTATGAAAGAGGTGTGCTGAGGAAGCATGGTAACAAGGCTTTTGGTGCAATGGTGAGTACCTAGGTAACAAATAAATATAATTGAGCAATACAGGGAGAGGTGCGGAGTCTAATGGTTAGTTTCACAAGGTTTAACTCGAAGTGGCCAATTAAAATTTTGTGGGAAAAACATTTGGTTATATATGTATGCAGTAAAGCCCCCTCAGTCATCCTGAAGTTTCTAAGCCGTGACTGTTTCCGAGTACCCATGAGTGCTTGTGCTGTTTCTTGATTGGATATTAAGCTTCAACCAAGATTTGTCAAAACGGCACTTGTACATGTTCACCAGACTTATACCATGCCAAGCTGCAACCATGCATTTCACCATTAAAATTGACTTAATTAGCCTTGTTACTTTGTGTTTTAGGTTGACTTATGGAGTATTGGTGTTACTTTTTACCATATCGCCACTGGACAGTTACCCTTCAGGCCATATGGCGGGCGACAGAACAGAGACACTATGTATGTAAATCACATCCTCAGAGATAAAGGTCAAACAATCTGTCAGAGTGAGCTTAAGCTGATACAGGCATTAAAAAATTGGCAAAGAAAAATAAAAAAGTCAGCACACATTAATCACATACAAAAAGCGGGGTTAATGCAAGGAAACTCTCTTTTGTTTGCATAGAACATGGGACTTATTTTGCTTTTATACATCTTGGTAAGAATTCCCTGTAGTAAAATAATGTGGTCCTATCAAAATTATAGCATCTATGCATGCATTGCGGACCTATGACGCTAGTTAATATCTAGCATCTTTGCGCACATTGCAGACCAATGATGCTAGTATATTATCTAACTTGTCTTTGTACGCATTGCAGAGCTATGACGCTAGTTAATATCTAGCATCTTGGCATGCATTGTACATCTCTGCACACATTGCAGACCTATGATGCTGGTTAATATTTATGTCAACTGGCTATTGTGTGTATACCTTGGTTTCAAATAATATCATTATTGAAAATTTACAGGCATCTAATTACATCAAAGAAGAGATCTGGTATGATTTCTGGGGTGCAAAAGAGTGAGGGGGAAGATATTGAGTGGAGTGATAAACTTCCGGAACACACACGTCTGTCACAGTAAGTGAGGCCTGATGCAAGTTGATTATAATAAAGGCTGATTTAGACAGTAAAATTTTTGCTTATAACTGTACAACATGCAGACTTACATGTACCCACTGGGGATTTTTTGTATGATTTTCTGCCAAAGTCAATCTACTTTTTTCAGTTTTGATGCAGTGAAATGTCTCCATACATTTCTTAATAGTTTATGTGGCTAAAATCTAATTTAAGCAAAGTTTTAAACCTCGAGACAATGCAGGTCAGCAGTAATCCTGTTCACACATCTTTGGGGCAGCCCTGGAGTCTTAGCAGGGGCCTCGTTCACAACTGATCGGTGAGGCGGAGTTAAGTTGGGTGATCACTCCCTTGAATCTCTGTAAGTAGAAATGTAATGCTGATCAATCAAGAGGCTATATGGGAACCCAGGTGATAAGGGGATTGGAAGCAAGAACTCCTGACTTCCATGTCCACCCCCACCCTTCTCATGTACCTGTGATCTAGATTTAGCCAATGGTGGATCTACAGCGGAAACCTCCATTTAGGGGACACCCTCGGGAAAAGGAGAAGTGTCCCTTTAATAGAGTTATAATAATAAAATACAAAGATTATACAAGCGTTAATTTAATTTGCCAGGACAAAAGTTTGTGTCCCCTTTAAGGGAAATTCTTGGCTAAAAAAAAAAACAGTTTTGTTCCAATTCATAATTCGTTTTTTGTGTAAAAGTGGTTTAGGGTTTGAAGTCAATAATTCTTTAACTGTGGGTTTGAATAGTAGGTGGAGATATTGACTTAAAACCCCTGGACCAGTTACAGTGAAAATGACGCTACCTTGCCACTCGACAAAGTTTTTACTTGGGTTCCATTTGACTTGACCAATCAAAATTCAAGGAGTGTTGGAGGCGGAGTCGTGAAATCTGAATGGTTTCGTTTAAATTTCACGACTCTGCCTCCAACGTACACTCCTTGGATTTTGATTGGTCAAGTCAAACGGAACCCATCCAAAAGTTGTCAAAAAGATGTCAAAATCTTTGTCGAGTGGCAAAGGTAGTGTCATCGTCACTACAAAGAGAACCATTAAGTATACATTGGCTCTAAAACTGTTTTTTCACCCGAGATTCCCTTTAATGGAGGTGTTCCAATTATTTAAAATACTTAATATTTAATTTGCTGGCTTTTATTTTCAGGGGCTCAAGGATCTCTTGACTCCCGTGTTAGCCGGCATATTGGAATCTGAACCAGCCAAGGCAATGTCATTTGAAGAGTTCTTTGCCAGGATCCAGGGAATTTTGTCAAGAAAGGTATTGCAGCTTACAGTTAAATAATTGCCATGTCATTCCTCCCTAGCTCTTTCCAGATCTACTGTGTAACATGTATAATCTTTACTTTTACTATTAAAACATTCTGTTGAAGGTTCAGAGCTACCTTATTTTCACAAATTTAAGGTGGCTCTGAATTTGAGTCTCACCCACAGGGCTGCAAATAACAGTCGGTCATCGGACAATGGCCGACCAAAATTTGCCAATGTCCGATGAAATACCAACTTTGGTCGGACACCAATGTCCGGATAATTTTTTTGCCTTCCAACGCAAACGCTAACGAGTTTTATTCGACATGTAGTTTACTCTGCAATGACAACGCGTTAAATTAGCAGGTTCGCTTATCAAGCAGTACTGTAATATGATGTCCAACCTCATTTTTGTTTTGTCCGACCAAAATGGCGACTTAGTCGGACACATGTCCTTTCAAGAAAAAGATTTATTTGCAGCCGGGGCTGCACACACTTGATAGCCATAATAGCTACTGCACCTTGCAAATAGGAGTTTCCATGTCCATGTGCTTATATCATGGCACCTGTCTCTCTTCAGGTTATTGATGTCTATTCAGTGCACTCTGCATCTTTTCACAAAGATCTACATTAAACAGGATGAGACGTAAGTTTTGGTTATGATCCATTCATAATGACACTGGTATAGATCAAAACTACTGACATTTTACATCATAAACTAAGACTAAAGAGCCGAGGGAGTCCGTTTTCCAAGTTTTGTCCATATTGAAATCCAATTCCATCCTCTCCACCGTTAGCCATCCTCGCATGTATGTACATGTACTAGGGAGAAGACAGGGGGGTCTGAACTTCGCGCTTCCTGTACTCCTCAGCCGGTTCCAAGCCCTTTCTTAGTGGCTTCTGCCTATTTTGTACTTTTTCTATAGTGAAATATAATATTATGGAATGTACGCGTTGCAAAAAAAATTCCTATTTCTCTCCTGACACCGTGGTGTATAACTCGCTTCCTGCCTCCCCTTTATTTCCTGCCCCTGTAGAGTGTCCCTGTCTTCCCACTTTTCAATGGGTTCCTGTCGAGTTTGGTTCTACAAAATCATGCCATTACTGTCAGTTAATTTCCAATGATCAAGGAATATTTTTAAGCTTCTCAAAACCATGCTAAAAGTAGGTAACAGCGATTTCCTTTAACATAACAGGTTTGCAAAGTTCCAGGAGCTTATTGCTGTGCAGACAGGAGTGAGTGCAGCGCAGCAGAAGTTGTTGTTTAAGTATGACGAGTTCAAGCCGGATCCCATGGCTCCTTCTTCATCATATCCCAACACTTCTGTGAGTATAAAATAATAACTCTTTACATTTATCTTAGTTTAAAATAATAGTCATTCATGCTAAATCAATGTTGAAATTATTTTTTTAGGATGACAACCATATGGTAATGATTGGAGGAGAATACATGTCTCCTGATAGACTACTCCTTCACAAGATCCGTAAGAATCCTTTTTTCCTCTACCTTACCTGACTGGGTTTTTTTTTTTTTTTTTTTGGACAAAACGTTTTTTTATTAACCTGACTGGGGTTACCTGCAGAATGATGGAGTCGCATTACTCCTAGCCCACGTTGAAGTCGACACTGGAGATAAGCACTGGTCTGTCAAGCCACAAAGCTTCCTAAAGGCTTTAACTACTTACATGTAGTACTTTTTACTTTGCAGCAATAATATTAATAACAAAATAAATACACGTAATAACCAATGCGCACTCAACCCTCGACTCCTCTCTTAACCCGGGGTGTCTAATCGAACAAAATCGAACAAAAAACCAATCGAACGATTGGTGTTCAATTGCGTTCGGTAATTGAACATAATCGAACATCTAATTTTGTGTGAGTTCGATTGTCGAACAAATCGAACAAAATTGAGCGCAATCGAACTCATTCGAACAAAATATCGAACTGTAATCAAACCGAATCCGGTTCGATTTTGTTCGGACTGCATCTCTTGACGTTCTTGAGTTCCATTGCCGACCGTTCGATAATCGAACGTTCGATTGTGTTCGATTGCCGACCATTCAATAATCGAACGTTTGATTGTGTTCGATTGACAAAATGTTTTTGTGAGTTCGATTATGTTTGATTGCCGAACACAACCGAACTATTGGTGTTTGATTTTGTTCGATTGCCGAACATTCGATTAGACACCCCGGGTCTTAAGTGGACACTCTGTTGTGGTTCCAGCCACACACTAATTACCTACACTGCATTTTTATCCTCCCACAAGTGGACGCCTATCCAAGTGGACACAAAAGACACTTAATCTGGTCCCATGGTGTCCAGTTTATGGAGGTCAACTGTATGTTATAAAATCTAACGTTCTGTTTACTACATTGCAGCCAATCTACCCATTCTACCAGAGGAATATGCCTTGGAAACTGATTCAGCTGTTGGAAAGGTTCTTATTGAACATGCTAATATATTATAATAATAGAACTTTACCTAACTTCTTATCATTGAAGGACTTTCAATTGAGAAGTTTTTTTTTTAATGAGAGGATTGTGAAAAATAGTAATTCTAAATTAAATGATAATCCTCTTAAAATAATCCTCTTAGCCTCTTTTATGTGTAACAATAGTGGACTCTGAATTGAGAAGTCTGGGTTCTTGAAAGCCCTAGTCTCTTTACTCCCACAGTGCAGTGCTTCTCTCCACCTAGGAGTGTATCGTAAAATCCCAGTTAGCCCTCCCAGTTATAGGGCCATCTGTTCACTAACAAAAAAAATATTACGGTTAAGCCTTTCTGGATAAGCCCCTCGCCCTGCACTTTTCCTTATTTCCTTACTGTGAAGTCCTGGTCATACTAATCAGTAATGTTTAATCAGAGCAACTTCTTACAAATATCTCTCATCAGATGACTTCAAATTTGTTTTATTGCCAGTAGATTGACTGACAATTTATTGATTTATTGGTAAATTTAAAACGTATCTTGATAGTTAAGATAGTTAAGTCGCCCTCAACTAATTTAATTCTTATCAGCTCGCTCCATAACATGTTTTTTATACCGCTTATAACCCACCCACCCTCCCCACCCCCATTTATAAACCCCCAAAACCCCTCATATAAGCCCGGGGCTTATAAGGTTCCTGAATTTTACGGTAATTGGGTACCAGCAAATTATTGGGGCAACCTAACAAACGTTGCTTGAGGGCTTACAGTTAAACCTGTGGTGGACTTAGCATCCTATCCAGGGGGTAGTGATACTCTGAATTGCTTCATTTATAGAAACCGAAGTTAAGCACTGGTCAGCAGTGGCAATCCATATGCATATGTCAATCATTTTACTCTGATCTCAGACACGGACTTTGAGAAGACTTTATTTATTTTTCCATAGATAATGGCAAATCGTGCATATTGCTGCAAATATGCCGTCAAGCAGTACTTCAGAGCAACAAAAGCTATGCTGGTGACAATTGAAAGCATTTTGTGAGTGATCAGTGTTCTTGGTATTTAAACATTTGCTTTGAGGAGTGCAATAGTCGTGCACTGAGTGTGGTGTGGAGGACATTCATAAACTGTTCAATTTTTTTTATATATTATTATTATTATTTTGCAGGAAAAATCTCAAGAAAGATATGATGTTGTATGTATCTTTTTGCAAGCAGATCGAATCAGAATGGACCGCCCTCCAGCAAATTTCTAAAGTTTGCTATACCAGGTAGCCCATTTTCCATGAAATTCTGTATATATACTAGCTAGTAGCCGACATCCAATAGAAACAGACAACTAGAGGGTCTTAACTTCCTGAAATTATAGTGGGGCCCTCTTATGGAATGATCTGCCCCACAAAGTGAAAATTGCTGGCTCTCTTGGGCAATTTAAAACGAAATTACCGAATATCTGACATATCGGATTCCCACTGGCACATGGCAAACATTTTAAAACAGCATTTTTTAGACATTTTTTTAGCTTTACTGATGTTTCTGTATACCGTGTGTTATAAATAAAGATTCTATTCTACATCCTACTTCCCATATATTTAACTCCCCTTTCCCATCTATTCCTTAGAGGCTCCCACCCCTTTGTTTATTTTTTTTCTTCTATTACAAAATACCTGTATTATGCAATTAACAGTCGAAGCTCCCAAAATTGGACACCCTCGGGAAGTAGAAAAAGTGTCTGCAACTGGTGACAGGAATGTGTAAATACAGAGTTTGTATGAGCTAGAGTTCAAACATGGTTTTGTCAAGACGGCCGTAAGTAGAGCTGTCCGCTTACGAGAGTGTCCGCTCAGAGAGCTTCGACTGTATTGTGAAATTTTTAACTATTCTCCCAGTTTCCGCCACCTTGGGGGGTGGGGAGGAGGTAGAATTCTGTTCACAATTGACTTTACTAATAGAATCAAATAACGCTCAGGTTTTCTTTAGGAACACAAGTTGAACAAGAGTCTTTACAACTTTTATACCATTCTCGTCCCCAGAGTCCGCGATCCTTTTGGTCAGCACCAAGAATCTCGAACTCTGGCGGAGACAGAAATAACTAATTTTTTGATTGGCTGTTAAAACAATGAACAGACAAAAGACAAGAGAAAACAAGTACTCTGCGCAAGCTCAGAAAATCGGTACCAGCCAGAGGTCGTGATTTCTTGGTGCTAACCAAAACGATTGCGGACTCTGGGGACGAGAATGCAGTTATACATGCAGTATTTTACATTTACATTTATATTTTGTTTCGTTTATACAAGTTAAATCAGTTAATATTAATACTTTCAGTCAAAGTCATCTCATCTGGGTATTTGAAGCTCTCTTATCAAAGATTACTGAACCGCAAGGTAAGTTACAATATCTAGCGTCTTCGCACGCGTTGCGGACCTATGACACTAGATAATGTTTCTAGATGTTTTCTTCATTCAACCTTATATTTTTCTTGTTTGTTTTATTTTTTTAGGCGAACTGGAAACAATTCGGGAAGAAGTGCATGATATAAAGATGTGGACAGACAGCAAAAGACAGAGTGAGACAGAGGTTGGCATACTTACACACAATCTAGAAATGAACTACAGAGTTAAGGCACTAGGTCATCCTATTTCAGGCTGGTGTTTCTGTTAAACTGGTTCATGATGAAAAGGAGCATTCTGATTGGTTCCCTGGTCCAAATTTGGCAATACCGACCGCTAAGATAGACCACTCATTTCGCCAAATTCCTTTTATGAAACATTGAACAAAAGAAAACTGCTTTCTATTTTTTGCAAAGTGGCCTGAAAAATGCAAGTATATGCTTAACTTTGGCGCCCGCACGTTAACCGAGAATGGTTGCATTAA